>OY763891.1:15221972-15744472 GCA_963667165.1 Barbarea vulgaris | reverse complement strand
GGGAAAATTGCGGATCCGGTTTTTGCGAGAAAATTACGGGTCCATTTTTTGGCGGGAAAATTACGGATCCATTTTTGGTGGGAAAATTACGGATCCATTTTTTGACGGGAAAATTATGGATCCGTTTTTTGGCGAGAAAATTACGGATCTGTTTTTGGCGGAAAAATTACGGATCCATTTTTTGGCGGAAAAATTACGGATCCATTTTTTGGCGGGAAAATTACGGATCCGTTTTTTGGCGGGAACGGATCCGTTTTTGGGCGGGAAAATTACGGATCCGTTTTTGGCGGGAAAATTACGGATCCGTTTTTGGCTAGAAAATTACGGATCCGTTTTTTGGTGGGAAAATTACGGATCCGTTTTTTGGCGGGAAAATTACGGATCCGTTTTTTGGCGGGAAAATTACGGATCCGTTTTTGGCGGAAAAATTACGGATCCGTTTTTGGCGGGAAAATTTCATATTTTCATTTGGCGGGAAAATTATTGATTTGCATTTTTGGTGGGAAAATTATTGATTTGTATTTGGTTTGAGAAAATTGAGAGATGGTTAAAATTGGTTTGGTTCAATTGAATTAAATTAGATTGAAAATTGGTTAACTTATTTAAATGGTTTCTAAATGGTTAAAATTAATGGTTAAATAGGTAACTCATCAACTCATCACAACCCAACTCATTCAACCCATTTAACCATTTACCCATTAACTCATTTGACCCATTAACCCATTAGGGTCAAAATTTTCAACCTATTAGGGTTGGTGGGTTGAGATGGGTTGGATAAAAATCATTATCTATTACCCATTTTGACACCCCTAGGTTTTAGATTTGTATCACTAGGTTTCACGATTTATATGACTGTGTCGATTCACTTTCCATTCTTCTTAGGTTTTACTTTTTATATATCAACCTCAAAATACTAAAATAGATAATCTAAATTCTTTGGCCAAACTCTCCAAGACCTTTCCCTTGGCCTTGCTAGATTTATCTAGGGGTGGGCAAAAGTAACTGAACCTGAAGAACCGACCCGAACCGACCCGAAAAACCCGAACCCGAACCAAAATTTAAAAATACCCGAAAAGTACCAAAATTTCTATACCAAAAAAACCGAACCCGAACCCGAACCCGAACCGAACCGAGAACCGAATGGGTACCCGAAATACTCAAAATATAATATATATATATATATATATACAAATATTAATTATATTTAGATTTGATATAACATAATTATCTAAAATTACATATATAAATCTAACTATATCAATTATTTTAAGTTTAAAATAATTGAACCTAACTATCTAAATTATTTAAAATTACATATATAAACCTAACTATATCAATTATTTTAAGTTAAAAAAATTATAAGAAAGTTTTTAATTATATTTTAAAAAAATTAACCAAACTTTATTCAAATTTAATTTTTTTTTTAATTCTTTCTTAATATTTCGGGTACCCGAACCCGAACCGAACCCGAATAGACCCGAACCGAACCCGATCCTGAAAATAAGAAATACCCGAAAAGTACTTCTAACCATAAACCCGAAAACCCGAATACCCGAAGACCCGACCCGAACCCAAATGGGTACCCGAACGTCCATGCCTAGATTTATCGCAACCGTTAGCTTTGTCACGAAACCAATCGGAGGTATCTGTCAAACTGTCAATCTTATCCTTCTCATTTCTTTATAATGATTTGGATCTTGTTAATTATTTTATTATCGCATAATTTCCAATGATTGATTAGTGAATATTATATTTTTGTTTGTCTTTCATCTATTTCTCCTAACTTGCTCTGCTTTGTTATGTTAGACTATTTCTAATCGATCCATTAGTGGATTAATATATATATATATATATATTTGTTACAACTCTCGTCAGTCCGTGACTAACGGCAAACAAAATAATAAATCCACAAAATAATGAATCTTGACGACAAAAAAAAAACTAAAACTAAAACTAATGATGAATCTTGTATCCAAAGAAAAATAAATATAAAATTGAACAATGGAGAATCAATGCACTTGATGATTTAAAAATGGTATTGTAGGAATTAAGAGCATCTACATCGTCGTCTCTACATGTGTATCTAAACTAATAAAAATAAAAATAAATGAAAAGTGGAAAGAAAAAGACATAGATATATCTTAATTGAGAGACGTATATAAACAGTTGAGAGACTCCAAATACAGTTGTCAATTTATTACTGGTTGAACTTCTTTATTTATTTAATATTTAATTAAATAATTAAATCATATTAATGATAATAGTATTATATTATGAAAAGACTCTAGTTGAGTCTCTTAGAGCATCAGCAGTGCTGAGAGACTCATATAGTCTCTCAAAAAAAAAATTGCTATTTTAATTGAAATTATTTATATAATTAAATTTTAATTTTTTTTAAAAGGTTAAACCAATAAGTGAGAGACAAATGGTGAATGAGGTTCTTATGGGGTTCTCAAAAGTTCTTAAATGAGAACCTCTCTTTACTCTCTCTCTCTTCTCTTTTTATTATTATTTTTTTTTTAATCATGAGAGATTCTTATGAGAAACTCTCACTAATCATGCTCTTAGCGTTGAACATGCTCTAAGAAGTACAACAATTAAATAGAGAAATTTCCTTTCTCAAAGAGTTTTCTAAAAAACATTAAGTTTTGGGAAAAAGTAGAGATGATATACTTCGGAAACAGACAATTTTTTTTTTGACAACATGAGACAGACAATATACATCCAACTAGTTATAATTTAATTTAAATGTAATTATATTATTTAATATTTATGCAGATTAACAATCATCACTTACTCATCTTCCATTCCATAATTGACGTTTCATTTTTCTTTATGTTAGACGTCTCGGCCCAACTTAAAGCTGGGTTTTACGAAACCAAATGCCGAGAAGCGGAAACTTCAATTCAAGCCATCGTCTCCAAATCACTATCTGCAGATCGACGGAACGCTGCCGTTTTGCTACGGCTTCATAACTGTTTGTATTTAACAAATAGAGCAAATATAATAAATATTTCATATTCATCCATACATACCCGTGGCATAAACTATTTAAGATAAAGTCACAATTCTAATTAAAAAATTAGTTTTTCACATAAGTTACATTTTTGGTGTAGTTGGTAATTAGTAATATTTTATTTTCATATCTCAAATTTGAACATATATTTTTAATTTTTGCTTGCTTTTTGCTTACATTTTGCATATGTTTTGCTTTATTATTTCAAAGTTTGTTCTTCTTGTGTCGTCTTCAATTTGATTCAAATATCGATTATTTAACTAATAAAAAAATTAAAAGGCCTATTTAATGGGTTTGTTGGCAATAATCTCCATTTTTAAGGTGGGAGTATTGGCTCGTTTGTTATATTATTTGACAACTATATTGTAACCCGCGTTGTATAGCGCGGGAAAATGTATATATTCTTTATACTTTGTTAGTATAGTTTTAGAATAGATTTATTTGATGTTTTAGCATCTTATTTATCTTATTTATTATTTTATATATAGTTTATGTTGTATTAATTAAAATTACTAATATATAATTACGTATGTGTGGTGTTATGTTTGTAAACACATTTATTTGATAAATGAGACTATATCATAATTTGGTTATAAAGATAAAGTGGTGTTATGCATATATTTTCACATCAGTCAAAATATCTATGTCCGTTTGATTTAATCTACTATCAATTATTATCAATGATTAAAAATTTGATCTGAGATCCGTCATGGCTCACATGACCCGTCACAAAAATTAGAATATTTGAAGATCTCGAGCCTGATTCAAATCTGGATGATAAAATAGTTGATCCATCAAAACCAGATCTATATACTCCTTGATCAATTAAAAAAAAAAAACTATATAAATTTTTTTGACATTAAAATTGATAGCATCTTATCTTGTTACAAGTTTTTTAAAAAACTATATACTCCTTGTATATTCTCCATGTATTGTTCAAATTCTCTATGAGAATTGTCCTTGTATATTCTTCCATATATTTATATAGGAACTCCAAAAAAATCATTATCTTAATATCTTATCGAATTTTGTTAAATTGTATATTGGCCCGACTCGGGACCCGAAGATTTTATTATTTTATAGTTTTTATTAATTTATCGAGTATTAATTTATAGAGGTTTTACTATAGTTTTGATTCTTCTATGTAGAAAAGCGCTCAAATATCTCGCTAAATTAATAATTTTCTCCGGTCCCAAATTGATATTTTGACCTAAATATCATTTCTATAAATTAATAAACACGATAAATTAATAAAATTTTAATTTGTAAAATACATTGGTCCCTCAATATTATTCCCTCCGTTTCAAATTAGTTGTCGTTTTAGGAGTTAATTTTTATTTCAAATTAATTGTCGTTTTAGGTTTTTAATGTAGATGTTTGATAAAATTTCTAAAATTATTTTTATTTTTTTTAATTTTTTGACCAATAAAATCAAATCAAATATAAATTTATTAAGGGTAAAACAGAAAAATCAATTATTTGCTTAATGTACGTAAAACAACTTAGAACGACAACTAACATTAAACAACGAAAGTATTAATTTATAGAGGTTTTACTGTAGTTTGATTAACCAAATTTTAAATATCTATCACAAAACTCCTCCAAAAGTAGACTGTTTTAGCATCAAAAGAGTTGTTTATTGTCAACGGAATATGATCGAAACTTGGATTAATAAAATCCGAGGAGATTTCATATACTAGTTGCCATTCCTCGCTCTTTAAACTCCATATCCTTAACTTATCCTTATCATCTTTGGTTTCAGAGACTATGTTATATACATGAGAAATCCTTGAGAAACTATGCATGCTCTTTTGAATTTGGGATGTTTTTCTAAATCAGGGAAAAGTGTAACACGGCATTGATCAGAATCCGTGCCAGTAGCGAAATCTTGGGATACAACAACATCTTCATTCTCACTATTGTGGATGACCCAATGAAGACTTCCATTTAAGCTAACACAACGGTAAAATTGCGGATGGGGCAAAGAGAAAGGCAAATAGAAAGACTTGAGACTCCATAAGCCTGTCTCAGATTAATATATCAAGAAACTTAATTCTGTTTTACTGCCCTTACAAAATGAATGGAACGAGACACCACCCCCCCCCCCCCCCCGGCTCATTCCTCATTTCAGCTTGTCCCATATGATTAACAAAACCATTTTTCACAAAATGGCGGAGAGACTATTTCATCTTCTTTTTAACCAAAAAAAAAAAGAAAGTTTCATTCTTTGACTCCTCAAGTATATATTTTTGTTATATAGCTTTTCTTATGAACCTACTAAAAACAAGTATACTTAACCACAATGCTGTTTCAAATATGAATTTCAGCGGTCACTGGCTCAAAATAATCTTAACCCTTTAAAATTTCAACACAAATCCAAGTGTTTTGTTCATATAGTATATATCTTCTACAATCATCAAGCAATCAAACCTACAAAATGACCAAATGTTTTGTTCATTTAGTATATATATCTTTTACGATCATCAAGCAACCAAACCTACAAAATGACCTAACCATTTTCTTCTATCATTTTTTCTCTTATTTAACCAAGCACCATCTTCTTCTTGCATTACTTATAATGATAAAAAGAAACAAGTCTTGCCAATATTATGCCTAAAAATTTTGTCACCTAGTTCAGATGAAGCCATCTTGGGAGAACAAACGAGGGAAAGTCTGATCTTTTGATGTATTCCTCCTCAACTCTCCGTCTTTTAACAGAACTCAAAATGCGACCCTCGCTGCTATGTACCAACTTCCCATTGCATAGGTTAAAAGATAGCAAACTCTTTTGCGTCTTGCTCCAAAAGTATACTGTTTTAGCATCAAAAGAGTTGTTCATTGTCAATGGAATATGATCAAAACTTGGATTAATAAAATCCGAGGAGATTTCATATACTAGTTGCCATTCCCTGCTCTTTAGCCTCCATACCCTTAACATATCCTCATCATCAATGTTCACATACATGAGAAACCCTTGAGAAACTGTGCATGCTCTTGTGAATTTGGGATGTTTTTCTAAATCCGGGAATAGCGTAACACGACATCGATCAGAATCCGTGCCAGTAGCGTAGAAATCTTGGGATACAACAACATCTTCTTTCTCACTATTTTGGTTGACCCAATGAAGACTTCCATTTAAGCTAACACAACGGTAAAAATGCTGATAGTGCAAAGAGAAAGGTAAATAAAAAGTCTTGAGACTCCATAAGCCTGTCTCAGATGAATATATCAAGAAACTTAATTCAGTTTTACTGTACCCAACAAAATCAAGCAAAACAACTTTGTAACTCAAAACGACGCCGTTCTCAGTTTGTGTGACAATTCCCAAGGGGTAGATATACTCCTTGTGAGGATATGGGAGTTCTATGCATTCCTGTGAAACTGAATTAGCCACGTAGAAAGCTCGCCTCTTGTTGCCGTTAGACACTTGAACGACCAAAATCAACCCAACATCGTTGTAAGAACAGACTCTGTATTGTTTTTTTTTATCCTCAAACTTGGTAGTTAAGAAATGTAAGATATGAGAGCCTAGAGATCGTCCGCATCCGTAGTGAGTGTCGGCATCTCTTCTTTCATCCCTAAAAAGAAGTGACCCTGAAGAAGCATGCGAGTTTTGAGGCAGAGACATGAAAAGGTTACGGAAATGTGGAGACTGGACGATGGATTTCCATTGCTTGCAAACTAGTTTGCAAGTTGTGATGCTACTTAGTGGTGATCGTGATAGTATGATTAACCATAGATCCTCTGTGAAGGAGTTCATCTTGAGGAGGTGGCTGAGGCGAAGAGATCAAGGTTTGCTTTTGAGATTTGATTTCTGTAGAGGTTCGACGGCTATTAGGGTTTCTGTAACAAAAAAAAAAAGAGATGGAGGCTCCCTTAAATAGAAGAGTCACCTAGGGTTTTTGGATTACGGTTTTTTTGTGTGTGTGTGTGTGGTGTATGTGCGGATTAGGATTGTCGAGCTAAGACCAAATAAAAAAAAAAGCCCACGAGTCCGTTTTTTTTTTCTTTTTTGATAAAAGATATTCTATTGAAAATGTATAAATTAAAAAGGTAACATCTACTTCTACTTATACTATTAAATTAATTAATTAATTAAATTAAAATATTAAATTAAAATACTATTAAAAAATACTCAATCTTAGAGGGTGTATCCAAACACTCTAAAAATATAAAATTAAAAAATTTATGGCTAATCCTATATCCAAACACCCACAAAATGAAATTTAATTCTAGCAAAATTAAATTAAACACTATATTTATTTCCTTTTCTTTCTCCTCTTTATCATCTATTTCCTTAATTATCTAATATTGCAATATTAATACTATGAATTATGATTCTCCTATCACATTTGTTAGATCTTATTTTTAAATTATTTTAAATTATTATAGAATGCATATAATTAATAAAAAAAATTAAAAAATTTCTACATATATTGTAACAGCCCTCCCCGTGGGACCTACCCCCAACAGCTAGCTGGCGCTGCAGCGCATCGACCCTAACCTCTATCCTGTGGGGCAATATCCCACCAGATAGGTTATTGGTGCGCTTGGCGTTACTCGAACCCAAGACCTCACCCTTTAACACCCTTCCCACAGGGTGATTGGTGACAGCTTCCCTGTGGGAAGGGTGTTAAAGGGTGAGGTCTTGGGTTCGAGTAACGCCAAGCGCACCAATAACCTACCTGGTAGGATGTTGCCCCACAGGATAGAGGTTAGGGTCGATGCGCTGCAGCGCCAGCTGGCTGTTGGTGGGTAGGTCCCACGGGGAGGGCTGTTACATATATTGTGATTCAAAATTTTAAAAATGGACATATATTACTCAATTAAAGAAAAAAACATGTGTGTTCAACATCTCACATTGACTAAAATTTTGGACAATGGTTCAGAGTAATATAATAAAAACACAAAAAATGATTTTAAATGCGAATGAGCAGGAAACTTGACTTATCATGCGTCCAAATTTTTAAAAAACTTATTCAGTTTTATCCAGTTCATTAGTTAAAATAATTTAAAAGTCCGACATCGACTAAAATTTTTGTGCAAAAGTTCAAAGACATATTAAAAAAAAAGACCAAAATGATTTTAAATACAAATGAGTAGGAAACTTGACTTATCAGACGTCCAAATGTTTTTAAAAATATCCGGTTTAATCCGGTACTTATTTGAAATAATTTAAAATAATATTTAAAATTTAAACAATTTATTCTGTTTAACTCTATTAAAATATTAATAATATTTAAAATCTCTTAAAAGTTAAAAAATATTAATATTAAAACTCTTTTAAAATTTTAAAATATTCTTAATTTATTCAGTTTAATCCGATTTTTCAGTAGAAATAATTTAAAATTTAATAAATTTATTCGCTTTTAACTCTATTAAAATATTAATAATATTTAAACTCTTTTAAAAGTTATAAAATTATTAATACTAAAAATCTCTTAAAATTTTAAAATACTATTAATACTAAAACTATATAATATCGACTAATCAATAATATATATATAACTACTTATTTATAATAATACTAAATTATTTATTAAAAGTTATTTTAAATGAAAATAGACTAAAAATTCTAAAATAATCAATCTGAAATGGATAATTATATAACAATGATTGATTATATGATGGAAAGTTCGTGACAAGTATGGGACAATACGGGTTTTTGTCCCAAAATGGGCAGGTTTAAGACAAAGATAACTGATCATAAAATATATAATAAGAAATATAATTAATATTATTAATATTAGAACTACTTACCAAATATTAAAATGGGTTTAGATATGACTGAAAATTACATATGATTGACAATTGTATTGGCATTTTTTTTTAGTTCAGATTAATTTAGTATTTAATTCGGTATGATTTGGTCTAAATTGTTTGAATAAGAGTATAGAACATCATTCATTTGGCGTATGTTTGATTCAAATAACAGAAATTTGCTATTAGTACAAAGAAATAAAACAATTTTATGTTGAAAGCACGTTAAATATATTATAAAAAATAAATAAACAAAAAAATACATATATATTAAAAAAGTCATATATATATTAAAAAGTCAAGTTAAAATTATACAAACAAAATAAAAGTATTTTATTAAAAATAAAAAAAATATATCATTTATATCAAAATAATTGATCCGCGGTATATCGCGGGTACAAATCTAGTAGCTATAACGATTAAGTCATACAGTTTTGAAAGATAAAATGAGAGAGTAGAGATTACATCAATGTTGATAAGATTACTAGAAGAAATGAAGTTTTAGAGAGAATTCTCTTAGACCTCCTAAAATAGAGGACCGTGGCTACCTCGTCCACAAGGTCCTCATTTACCTCACTTTCTAACAAAAGTCTAATTCTCTTAGACTTTTTGTGTAGACCTAACTATCATTCCTCCTCGAGACTTGACGAAAATCAACAATCACGTAGTCCGAATCAGTTGCAAAACTTTATTATTAAAGTCGGTTACTCTATCTTAATAAGAGTGTCTTTAAAAATATATATGAAAATTGTCTTTACTCAAATGGTTAGCGGCCACCGGAATTTGACTCAAGTAGATAAGCTATATTCATTTTATAATAAGATGGTGAGAAGCAGCATGATCAGTTTTTTCCGTGCAAGTAAGCTCTTTTTACGTTTATAAATTTGTTTGTAAAAAAATAAATATAATTGTATTCTAAAGTATTGTTATGTGTAGTTTCGTGTTAGTCGAAAACCGTAGTTTTTGTAGTTAATCTGTCTTTAGTGAAAGATTGAGTTTCTTTAGTCATGATCAATTAATAAAACCAGGAAAAGAAAAGAGAGAGAGAGGGAACATCTACTAGAAAAATGAGTTAAATTGAAGAATGGTTACTACACTCTATGTTTGATTGAGAAGAACAGAACAAGTGGCTTTGACAAAATCCACTTATATATAATTTCAAATTCAAGATACTGTTTGGGAATGAAACAGAGTATCCTCACATTGTTTCAGTTGAAATTTCTTTATCCAACGAACAAGACATGAAAATGCCATAGCCATAGGTGAAACACCAAAACCCTGTTTCTCTCTACAATTTGGTCATTCACTAAATAAATAAATAAAATCCCAAAGGATTGTTACTGTACAATTAGCAAACAATTTTGCTAAATCTTTTTACAAGTTAGTGCATATGTTTAGAGGTGAAAACAATGTCCACTAAAAGCAGGAGACAAGCATTATATACACATTTTGCAATACATATATTCAGAACGAAAACAACATCAACTACAAGCAAGTCAACACACAAATGGTTTATAAGCCAAACAATGTCAATTTCTATTTCATCACTAGAACGAGGCACTAAAGAAGAAACTCACAAGATAAGCTTAATCATCAAAGCAAAAGTGAGTGCAGATGTTTATAAGCAAAAAAAAAATGTCAATTACATTCCACTAAAAACATAAAACATTCCTTCAAAAGTGACATACTAAAAAAAAAACAAAAAGATTAATTACGTTCAAACCTTGTCAAAGAGTAGCAGTAATAGCACACACGATTTTATAAGACTTAGGGAGTTTAAGCACCGAATCAAACCACTCAACCTTGCCCCAAATCTCTTCATTGTTGCGCTTTTCAAGCGAAATCTCTGCACACCAGATCATCTTCTCCTTATAGCCACTTGAAGGCACATACTTATCCCACAAAACCACCAGCTTACCTCCATAATTGGCTAATTTAACAGTACTATACTTAGCAAACTTAGGTAGCCCTTCTAAACCTTCCAAGTTTTTCCAAACTCCTCCCTGATCACTGTTAAACTTTCTCCATACAAACTTACCAGGAGACTCATATAAATAGCTTATGTTCCCTATCATACAAATAGAACCCCGTTTCAAATCCGTATCCAATCCTACTGCTTCCCATGTCCCATCATTTGGCTTTAAAGCCACAGCTCCCAGCACTGCACCAAAGTTTATGTAAATCTTTCCTTCCACATTTCCTAATTTGAATGCAGTCCGTTTCTCGGGCGGCACGGGATTCCAAGTTTGAGTCTTTGTGTTGTACACTTCAACACAGTTCAAAGCATCTGGATTCTCGCAGCTTCCCGCTAAATACATCTTCCCATCAAAGTCACTATTAGTGTGAGCCAGTCGCATTCTTGGAGATTCAAGCCAAGTGTGAGTTCGACAGTCTAGGAACCAAACGTTAGAGCATGGAGAATCTTCAATCGCTGAGTTAATTGCGTAAAGATTAGAATCAACAGCGAGAAGACTTGACCATTCAACAGAAGGAGAGTTGAGAATTGGAGTTGAAGCCAAAAGATTGACACTTGACTCCCTCTTCTTCATCTTCTTCGTCTTCGTCTTCTTAGTGGTTAGGATTTGATTAGGTTTCCGGTAGAGAGTGAACCAGCGAGGGTTAGCTTCATCAGGGAAGCGTAAACACACATAGAGAAAAGTCTCGGTTTGGCCTAAGAGGCTTCGGGTTTTGTAAAGCTCCGGTGAAGTAAGGATCGAGCGGAAGCTTTTGGAGACTAAGGAGAGATTTGGGTAATACAATCTCGAGACTCGGGCTAAGCAGCTCACCACCAAATCATCCGGAAGGGAAGAGTTTGGGGTTGATTCCGGCGATGACGAGGGATTAAGAGATTGTTTCTTCTTCCTCTTCTTCACTGGGGACGACATTGGCGGAGAGAATAAACAGAGACGAAATCGAATTTAGGGATTTTGATTTCTATTCTCCGACTTGCAGAGAATAAAAATCAGGAGGGAATTTTGGGAAATCTCGACCGCTTTGGGTTGTGCGCGAAACAATCACACGTGGCATGATGGGAGTAATTTAAAAAATTTTAATAGTGGGTTTAATTTAGAAATGGTGATCAAAATCATTTTCGTTTAATCTTAATGGGCCTCAAAACGATAGTAATTTTACTATAATTGAGTAATTAAATTCATTATATCTACTAAAGTGTTCGCTAATCATTATTTCTTGTTCGTTCTTCTGTTGTGTTTAGCTACTAATTTCATGTGTCAATGTCATGCCCATAACATAAAAAATCAGATTACTACTACTTTAGTGATCGCTTCACACATGAAAGGTGTCGCCAAATCAGAGACTTTTTCAAATGTTTTAATCGCAGTTGCAGCGACTTACACTAACACAAGAACATGGTCTACTCTTTCTATGAACCTAAGTACACATTTAAGGAGCTCTAGTGGTTTTCACTTGAGGAAAAGTTGTCCTATAGGTCTATGTTAGGGATCGATTCCCTTCAAACGCGGAATTTACTAAATCATTTCATATCTAAGTACACATGTATATTCAACAAAACGATGTTTCAAATGCATTTTTTAGCAATCAGTCGCACAAAATAAGTTAACCTTTAAAATTTCACAACAATTCAAAAATACCAATAATATGTATCATATGGTCAATTAATTTTCTGTTTATATCAATCTAACTTGATTTTAATTATTAGAAAAGAGAAAAGGGAAAGCAACTAACTGGATAATGAGTTATTAATTGAATATTGATGACTAGGTTCTATGGATAAGAAAAGAAAAAGGGGCGTGACAAAGTCTACTTGTGACACATTATATTCAAGATCCTGTTATTGGAATGAAACAGAGGATCCTCTGTTTCAACGGTAATTTGGTATCAGAAGGCATATCAAAGGGAGTCATCTACAACTTGAGTCCTCCTTCTTCTTCGTTTTCTTCTTACTTATGTGATTGGTTAGGCTTTGATTAGGTTTTCGGTAGAGAATGAACCAGCAAGGGTATCGAGCCGAAGCTTTTGGAGACTATGGAGCGATTAGGGTGATACAATCTTGGGACTCAGGCTAAGCAACTCACCACCAAATCATATGGAAGTGATGGTATATTAAAATATATTTGGCTAAGAATCAAGTGTATCATGCTAGAACGAAACATATTAAAATAAGATTTCACAAGATCAAAGAGTTACTAGTTTCAGGTGAGAACATATTGGAGAAGGTGCACATGTCATAGAATGATGCTTGTATGTTAACCAAGCCAGTAACCACAGAGAAGTTTATACATTTCTTGGATTTTCTCCATGTCTTCGAGTACTAGAGGAAGATGAAGGCTTACCCTAGAAACGAGCAAAGGGTCGCAGAAAAAGATATTTTTTTGTCAAGGTGAAGTTTTGTTATTTCAACTGACTTAAAATAAATATATTGTAAAGGGCCCAAATTAGAATAAGCTAAGGAATGACACGCCTCGAAGGAATGAGTAATATGTCAAAGGCGACTAGGATTAGTTTTTGGGAGGGTGCGGCGCAGCCACGCAGTACGGGACAATAGGTATTAGGTTTCTTAAACCTAATAGGATTGTGTTGGGTTTTGAACCTTATTTAAGGAAGTCTAAGGTTGTAAAGTTATTCAAAGGTTGTAAAGTAACATAATAGGATTGTTATTTCAACTTACCTAAAATAAATATATTGTAAAGGGCCCAAATTAGAATAAGCTAAGGAATGATACGGGTCTAAGGAATGAGTAATATGTCAAAGACGACTAGGATTAGTTTTTGGGAGGGTGCGGCGCAGCCACGTGGTACGGTACAATAGGTATAAGGTTTCCTAAACCTAATAGGCTTGTGTCGGGTTTTGAACCTTATTTAAGGAAGTCTAAGGTTGTAAAGTTATTCATCAGATCAATAATAAGAACCCTAGAAAAAAGGGTATGCTTCAAAGAAATTTCTTTTTCGATTCTCTTTTTTTTTTTTTTTCTTGAAGTTTTGATTAAATCCTTCTTGGATTCGCAACACTTACAATAACTTCTCCGAAGATCCAATAAAACCGTAATATGTCAGGAGGGCAGCCTATCAATAAACATACCAACTTCTGGTGCCTTGGAATTTGCTATAAACCTTCCGGTTTCTTGGTTTTGTTCCATTTGCAGGAATATTTTTCCAAGCACAAGCCCTTCCATAGCAAATAACTCATAAATTGTTTTTTTTTTCCTCATAACTCTTACGAGTGAATACGTATATTGCTTGAGCTCTACAAAAGCTATATGTAATTCTCTGAGATCATAGAAGAGAAAAAGCTTTTCGTCTCTACATGAGAACATGCGCATCTTACAGCTAATTGTTAAATTACTGAGAAAACCTTCGAAAATTGTTGATACAATGGTAAAATTAAGAAAAACAAAGAATATAGCCGTTGATGAAGATATCAAAATATATGTAAAATATAAGCAAAATATAACAAAAACAAGAAAAGTATGAAAATATAGAAAATATTTGTTCCGCCAACACCAACGTTCCCCGTACACTACTCTTGTCGTCGTTGTGGCTTAGGAGGATCAATCCGTTGCATCCCTGACACAATAATTGTTTTTTTAAATAGTTTGCAAAACTGTTGACCGAAGTCAAAATTGTAGAAAAATACAAGGGATTTTGACTTATTCATCTGTACTTAAATTGTAGAAAGTCCATAAAAAAAAGTTGATACATGGACAAAGCAGTCGTGGAACTGCAACCGCAACAAAATGGCAACCTTTTGTGGATCAACATATACTGGTTTAGTGACAACCCCTTGGATTGCAACATATAGTTTTTTCGAGACTTTGTACCAAAATGACAACATATAGTAGAACTTAACTTAAATTGGGCTGAAACTTTGAACTGACACCAAAAATAAAATGGCGATTATGCCTCTCATTTCCTTTTTGTTTCTTTTGGAACTTGGAATGGAAGATGCATGAATAAAGGTGTCAAAATGGGTTGTCCACATCCATTTTGACCCATCCAATATTGTCAATTTTGATAGTGGACAAAATATTTTATGTATCCATTAAATCCAAGCCCATTAACGCTTGTGCCAAATGGGCTGTCCATGGGTCAATATTTACACAAAATTAATAAGTGCCTATATTGAGTTATTGACATTTTGGCGGAAAAACGTGCCTCTGTATTTTCGCGTTTTTGGCGGAAGAATGTGTTTACACGTTTTAGGCGGAAAAACATGTTTCCGCGATTTTATAATTTTGGCAGGAAAAATGCGTTTATGCATTTTTGGCGAGAAAATATGTTTTCGTGTTTTGACAAAAATTGTGTTTCTGCGTTTTTGGCGGGAAATTGTGTTCCCATGTTTTTGGCGGGAAAATGTGTGTGTTTTTTTAAACGGAAAAATGTGTTTTCATGTTTTGGGGGAGGGATTGTGTTCCCGCATTTTTGGTGGGAAAATGTGTTTTTTTTTTTACGTTTTTGGCGGAAAAATGTGTTTTCGTGTTTTTGTCAGAAATTGTGTTCCGCCAAATTTGTGTCTTGACGGAAAAATGTGTTCTCGCGTTTTTGGAGGGAAATTGTGTTCCCACGTTTATGGAGGAGATGAAGAAAATTGAAGAAATCGCCGGAAATTGCAAAAAAATTGTGAATGAGAATTGATTCGGGGAAAATTGATTGTGCCCTAGATTTTTGTACCCCATGGGCCACCCATTATCCAATAGTATCCAACCCGTTTTGTCCGTGGACGAAGTTAGGAGTAGACCAATTTAGCCCGTTCTGTAAATGAACTTGTCCATGGACCACCCAAAATGTATTGGACATGGACAGACCATGGGCGGTCCACCCATTTTGACAGCTCTATGCATGAAATGATGATGGTTGATGATCTACATATATATTAAATAATATAAGAACATATAAATTTAATTTATGTATTTTATATAATTACTTAATTACCGTGTAAATTTTGATATTTCGTGTCCAATCGATGAGTCACAAAGAAACAGTCCTCCCAATTGAATGTGTTCCCTGAGGAAAGAAATAACATTTATTACTTATTACTAACAATAATTGAAATATATTCAATTCAATTTCGTGACGAGACTCCCTGACACTGAGCAGGACGAGGCCCTTGTCAATTAGCCATTGCTCAATGAATTTTGATATAATAGTCTCGATGGTGTCTTGGGGCTCCGCCAAGTTCCCAACGTTTTCAGATTTTGAGACTCGACCGTTAAGTCGAAGAAGGGGCCGCTTGACATGAACATTGCGCCACGAGCAGCCATAGCAATTATATTGGAGCACGAAACAACTCCAAGACATAATCGCTCCACTTCAGCTTTATAGTTACAAATTATGGAGAATCCTTCAACACTAGCTATAATATCATCCCCACCACACATGCCAAGACAGTGTATTATAATCTAGTATCGCCAAAATACTTCTTCATTTAAAACATTCACTGTTGTAGGGAAAAAAAAAAGAACATTTACTTTTTCGTCGGTTTTTTTCTCACCCGGGATCTCCACCCCTTCCAGTTATTCTCCTCTAAATTCTCCGTAAACTCATATACATATAAATCTTAAATATGGTTTTCTCATCAGCATACTATGATTTTTCACTCATGTATTTGCCTCATTTCAATTTTTTTTATTTCTTTAATATTGAGAATCAAATACTTCTCCACTCATAAAATCTATTTGTAATTTACCGTTGATAGATCTCCATCTCATACTTATGGTATCCAATCATAAAATTTGTGGCTCAATTGTAATATGTATTTTTTTTTTTTTTCAGAATGATAGCAATGGTCTATATGAGATCCATTCGCATGACGTCAAGCCAGGCCCAACGACTGCCTCTCTGAAGTCTTGAAAGGAAGATCATACCTACGATTTCAATGATGAACAAGTAACGTAATTTATTAGAAGACGTTAACTATGTTGTAACGACTAACGACCCAATATTGGAGGCCCAAACCGAGCCCAATACTGAGCCAAACCCTAGGGGAACCACTTTCTTCCTCGTGTTTATAAAAGGAGGACACAAACTTTGGGACACACCGTAGAGAGCTGCAGCCGCTTAGACCCTGGCCCAGCCACCACCGTCGTCGATCTTGCTCCTCCGTCTTTAACAACCTTGGATTCGAGGTAAGCTCCAATGATTTAGTCTCGATCCTTATATTTTGATTTGTTACAATTTTATTATATCTAAACCAAAGAATTCCTCGTGAATCAGTGCAGCTTTACCCCATACCACCGGAGACACTCATCGAACCAACCAGAGCCGCCAAAAGCACCACTCTTGCCGGAAAGGTAATCAAAAACCCCCTATTCCTTGAGCCGTCGACTTGATGTTTTGTTGAGTGAGGGTTAGTGTTATTAAAACGAAAGTGTGGCCATCTTGTGTTGTGCAGATCTGTTCCACCAAGCCCCCCCCCCTCTGAGCCAATCAAACCGTCGAGCCACGCCATCGGGAGAAGCTTCCGAAAAAGGTAATCGGCCGAACTTATGCATTAAAGCCAACCAAAGTAAAACGGAATCCTTCTGTAATTAAAATCCATGAAACCAAATCCAATTATGTGAGTTGACTTGTGGCGTTTGTGTATTATTATTATTGAACTAAACCCGTACATCGCACGGATATATTTTAGATTTTTGTTTTTTTAATTAAAATATGTTTGTCAAACATACATACTATATAAATGACGTGATCTGTTTTAAAATATTTTCTTTGAATTTTTATTTTAGTTTGAATGGTTATAATTTGATTTCTTTTTAGTTGAGTCGAGTGACAAATTATATAGTAAAAATATTGATTGTATTTGTTTTAATTTAATAGTAATAGTTTTTCTTTTGAATACTAATTGGGTGTATTATATATATACTCTTTTGGTGTTACGATAATTTTTAAACTTTTAAAATCACATATTTGTATAGAAATAGGCTCAAAGACCTTATTATTGATTCCATCTCTATTCTCTATCTATTTCTAATATTATGCTATATATTCTGAGTGGTTAATATAAGATCAATGTAATTGTAATTGAACCATCCTTTTGACATAACATTTTATTTCTTAAGAGAGTTTTTTTACAAAGTTTGATAATGATAAAAACTATCACTATTTCTATAAACCATTTAAGATTTACCACCCAAATTTCTCTTTAGGTGTTATTAATTATCTTATGACACTCATGAGTAAATCCTCGGTTATTACTATTCTATTTTTTTCATAAACTAGGTTTTGGATCCACGCTACGCGTGGATATTTAAATATATATTTCATAAAATTATATGCAATTTATAATATTTATATAGGAGATGATAATAATATATATTAACTATTTGAAAGCAAATTTTAGTGAGTATAGTAATGTAAACTGAGAAAATAAATTGATAATAAATAGTCAATTATTACTATCTGGTATATTTGTATGTTTTTAATTTTTTGATAATTTATGATATGTTTTTAATGTGTAAATTTTAAAAGAATAATTCATTTTTGGTCAGATTATATATATAGTAAGATCCTTTTCCAATTAGAAACATGATTTTGAGCATAGATATTGTGCCATACTTTTAACTATTTTCATATTTTTTTAACTAATCTCTTTTCTAAAATTTATCATAAGTATGTATGTGATATTTTATGCATTCAATATATTTAATCATGTAATATTTTGTTCTTCTTCTTGTTTTCTATTTAGTAGGGTATTTTTTTATTTTTCATTTTTTGAGTTTGCTTTCCTTATTTCTTTTCTTTGTAAATTCTTAATTTATTTACATATGATTTTGGTTTTTTTGTGTATTTAAATTCCATTTTATTTTTCAATTCAAATATATTTACATAGGCGAGATTTTCTACTTCATGTATGTGGTTTTTAAAGTTTACAAATAGCATGTACAATAATTTTTTTTTTTTTTCAAAATTATCTTATTTTTTTTTCTTTTCTCCATTCTCAACTATAAATAGATATATACATAATATATTTTATTATTTCTTTTGTCACTGATGTGATGATCTTTTTCTTAAGCATCAATTATTTCTCTAATATTTTTATTATCTCTTTCTTTTATTTGTAAATGACCATTCCAAAAACTTTCCGTTTTATACTCTTTATTTGTTTTTTAAATAAGTGTTATTTACTTTTTCTTTTCAATATTTTCAAATACGAATATACATGTACGTAAAATATGCTAATATTTCTTTTGTTGGTGATGATAATTTTTCTTAAGCTATCACTTATTCTTCTAGAATTTTTGTTTTTTTTTTTTTTAATTTTTCCAAATTAATTTAGCACATTATTCATTTTAATTAAAATCTGAATTTTTTTTAACAATTACAACTGTTTTCTTCCTTCTTTTTAGTATAGATTTACTGTAGCGTTTATTTTATTTTTTTCTGTTTTTCTCCTCCATCTATATACAATATACTATCTAAGATTAAATAGAGATTCAAAACTATTATGCGAGCAGTGACATATTTCTTTTTCTTTTAAAATACTTTAATATTGAATAATTTCTTAATTAATTATCAAGAAATATGATGTTATAAAAAATAAAATATAGTTTTAATCATTCATTAACAAATAATTAAGGTATAATTTTCTTAGATACTAAACTTATTATTTTGAGTAGTTTCTATTATTTTGTTTCTTAATAATAAATTAAGGCTCAATTTCCTTATATATTAAATTTATTATTTTGAGTAATTTCTATTAATTTTTGCCTATTTTGGTTATAATTTCCTTTTTAAGTTTTTGGCAGATATCGATTTTTCATTTTTAATTTTTGGTAAGTTATCGTGAGAATTTATGTTAAATATTGACATGGACATTGACGTGGACCAATAGCATCGCATTTTTTAAATCCTATGTGGACGCTTTAGAAACACTATAGTTTCAACTTTTATATAGTATAGATTTTAAGCCCACGTGTCACACGTTAGTATAATTTAAATATTGTGATTTGTGAGAATACATATCAATTATTTTATTTTTAATATTAGTATATTTAGTTTATGCTCTTTTGGTGCAGGATGATGAGACGAAGCGGTAGGCAAAAGCAGAATGAAGACCATGTCGAAGAGGTGACAAGCCTAATATGAAAAACGTACGTAATTAGCTACAGAATTTACAAACATAAATTTTCTTTTGTACTGCAGATTACTCTGCTGCAAGGTATAAGCAGGTATGTTTTTTTTAAGTCTCCTTTTACTTGCTTTTTATACTGCATATTACTCTGAGAGCTAGTGGTTGCAGACGTAAAGAAGGGTCAGTTGTTTCAGATTCCCATTCTGAAACAACTGATCCTTTTTTTTACATCTACAACAACTAGCTTCCATTGTGACAATAAAATTCCAAAGTCCTGTATAGATTTCAAACCAGAATAAACCAATTCAATAAGAACAAATTCTTTTCAATCTACCCAAGTAGAAAAACTAAAACCAAGATGGGTTTCTCTTAGGTTTGATTGAGAAGAAAAGAACAAATGGCTTTGAGAAATCCACTTGTATAAATTCTGATTCAAAATATCGTTTGGGAATGAAACAGAGGATCCTCAAATTGTTTCAGTGGCAATTTCTTTACTGGTTGGCTACAATTAACAAACAAGACATGAAAGCCATATACGTACCTTAAACACCAAAACCCAGTTTTTCTCTGCAACTTGGTCATTTCATTCACTACATAAATTCTTGGTCATTTCAAGACATGAAAGCCGTATACCTTAAACTGCTCCCATAGTATTAAATTTTCTCCATAAAAAACCCCAGGGAGTAAATACACATAGCCTATGTTCTCTACCATACAAATAGACTCTCCATTCGAATCTGTATCCAATTTTACCACTTCACATGTCGAATCCTTTGATCTCCTTTGATTCTACATCAAAGTTCTTGTAAATCTTTCCTTCCAATTCCCGAATTTGAATATTGTTTTTTCCGGCAACTTCCAGGTTTGAGTCTGTGTGTTATACACTTCAACACAGTTGAAAGTCTCTGGCTTCTCGGAGCTTTCTGCTAAATACATCAACCCATTGGTTCGACTTCGAGCTAGTCGCATTCTTGGAGCTTCAAGCCAAGTGTGAGTTCGACAGTCAAGGAACCAAATGTTAGAGCATGGAGAATCATCAATGGCTGAGCTCATGGCGTACAGATTATAACCAACAGCAACGAAACCTGAAAATTCCTCACGAGGAGAGTTGATAATTGGAACTGGAGCCAAAAATATTGCAACTAAAATCTTCTTCTAGTGTGATTGGTTAGGGTTTGATTAGGTTTCCGGTAGAGAGTGCACCAGCGAGGGTTAGCTTCATCAGGGAAGCGTAGACACACATAGAGAAAAGTCTCGGTTCGACCTAAGAGGGTTCAAGTTCAGAAAATCTCCGGTGACGTAAGGATCGAGTGGAAGCTTTTGGAGACTAAGGAGAGATTAGGGAAATAAAATCTTGGGACACGAGCTAAGCAGCTCAATACTAAATCTTCAGGAAGTGACGGACTAGGGGTCGATTCTGATGAAATCTTCATCAGCATTTTTATGAGCCGATGAAAATTTCACTGGAATCGACCCCTAATCCGTCATTTTCATATAATTTAGTATTGAGTTGCTTAACCCGAATCCTAAGATTGTATTACCGTAACCTCTCCTTAGTTAATAATGAACTCACTAATCAAAACCATTACTCGCTTAATGGGCTTGATTGCCAATATGATTTGGACTTTACTAGACAATATCTTCATGCCCTACTATAATTCCAATTTAGTATTAAAATTTGTTAATAATAAAATTTAAACAACTCAAACAACCGCCATTAATTCTTTAGCCAAACCAAAAAAAGCTCGCCATTGATTCGTAAATTGGTAGACCGGTTGAACCAGTCAGATGATGGGGTCAGCAGTAATTTTTGAAATATTTAAACTGTTTTATTTTAGAACTTTTGATACAAATAAACTCTTTAATTTTAAAAGTAAAATAATATTTCACAGTTATTTTTAGAGAGAATTTCATATAAATACTTCAACTATTTATCTATTTACATAAAATTACATGAATTTTTTGAGTATCCACAAAAATACATGAACTAATTTTTTTTCTTCCATTAAAATACACAAACTCTTAAATTACATCCATCAAACACCTAATACTCCTTGAAATTTCTAAAAGATAAAATATAAAGTTTTATATTCATCATACAATTTCAATAATACAGTTACCACTGTTTTTCAAAAACTTTTTTGAATAATAGCGTCATAAAATTATATTATTTTTAACTATATAATTGTTATATTATTTTTCATGTTACTTAGATGAAAGTGTTGTGTGAAAATATAATAATGTATATAATTTTGTTGGATGTGAAAGATATAACATTATATATATATATAGGATTTAAGGTTTTTAGTTTAAGATTTAGGTGAATGGATAATGTGCATAACAATTATCAATGGACACTAATTATGTGATTGATTTCTATTGGGAGATCGAGGAGATCGACCCAAACCGAATTGAGATCGACCGAGATGACGAACCGAGTTCAATAAGGTTCTAGAAGATTGTTGATAAATGTCAATATCTAATTTAGGAAGTTTACCTTTATCTCTAAATATATAATTTACATTTTTATATTTTCTAAATTAAGATAAACTTAAATGTAAATAATATATTTAGAGATAAAGGTAAACTTCATAAATTAGATATTGACATTTATCAACAATCTTCTAGAACCTTTTTGAACTCGGTTCGTCATCTCGGTCGATCTCGATTCGGTTTGGGTCGATCTCCTCGATCTCCCAATAATTTCTCGTACTTGGTCTAAAAAAATTTGAATACGCATGAATTCTATAGACACATTAGGATTCTGCATGTCCACATAAAATGTCTATTATACATTATTACTAAAATACAGTAGAACCTCTATAAATTAATACTCCATAAATTAATAACCTCTCTAAATTAATAAATTATCCCGGTTCCGAGTTGGGCCGGTGTAATAATTGACACATTTCGATAAGATAATAAGATAATAATTTTTTTTGAAATCTCTATGTAAATATATGGTCCCATTAATAACATAAATTAATAATCATATAAATTTATTGTATATATATACGATATTTTAGTAAAATATGATTCTAATGTTGTTTATATATTCGTAAATTTATAATTTTGTTAGAGTTTATCTCTATTTTTCTTAAAATATCAAAAATATATGATATTATCTTTTCAAATTGCATCCAAAATTATTAAAAAACTATATATGCAATGATTATTTTCTAATGTGTAAATGCATTAAAACACATCAAAATATTGTCTTCATTTTTCTACTTTCTATATAAATTTTTTAAAATTCGGAAAAAACTCTCTATAAATTAATAATTATTAATTTATCGATTAATTAATAACCTCTATAAATTAATAAAATTCTCTGGTCCCAACATTATTAATTTATAGAGGTTTTACTGTATTACCAAGGAAACAATCACAAAAGCAATCACAAAAGTAGTGTCCATTGATTACCTCCTAATATTAGCTACTTTGGTAGTCTCTTGAATGCTATAGAGACCTTTCATATTACCATTCCGCTCTAAAAAACTCACATAATAATCTAAATCATCTACAAAAGCAAGTGACTGCAAATGTTTTCTTTTTGATAAAACCTTAAAAAGTGACTGCAGATGTTTACAAACTAAAATATGTCAATATTAATTCCATTAAATACACAAAACATTCCTTCAAAAGTGACATACTAGAAAACAAAAAGCCATATATATAACCTGATTCCATTACGTTCAAATTAACCTGTCAAAGAGTAGCAGCAATGACACACACAAATTCATAAGACTTGGGGACTGTAAGAACAGTATCAAACCACTCAACCTTCCCTCATATAAATAGCTTATGTTCCCTATCATACAAATAGAACCCCGTTTCAAATCCATATCCATAAGAGATTTGGGGGAAGGTTGACTGGTTTGATGCGGTTCTTACAGTCCCTAAGTCTTATCAATTTGTGTGTGCTATTGCTGCTACTCTTTGACAGGTTTGAACGTAATGAATCAGGTTCTAGTATGTCACTTTTGAAGGAATGTTTTGTGTTTTCTGGTGGAATTAATATTGACATATTTTAGTTTTTGGGAAAATCTAAATCCAAACTATTGCCATTCAAGGTCTTAGTAAAACTCTTTTACTTAGTGTTAGCTAATCGTTATGTATTGTTCATTCTGTTGTGTTTAGCTACTATGTCCATGACATAAAAATTCCTTAATCAGATATTATAGACTCACATCTTCGATTAATGTTTCTTTTGGTTACCAAGTTAAAAAAAATACATAGTTTTTTATTTAGGAAGTAGTATATGCATAAAGCTATTAGTATTAGTATTAGCTTATAATGTTTCTCAAAAAGCTTTAATGTTTTTAGATTCGAGTTTTGAAAAATGTGGATCACTATATCATGGTTGTTCAATAAAAGGTAAATATAGTTGAAGAACTAGTTATTTTTGATTAATGGTTTTTTTGTCTTCCAAAAATAATGAAAAAAAGAAGTCATATTCATTTCATTTATTTCTGTAACATATTCACTGAGTCACTAAGAACGTCATTTTCTCTGCAACTTCTTCACAAATCGCTAAGAAACTATTTCATATTTCTTTTTCACAAAGAACAACAAAACCCTTCTTCTAATTTTTTTTGTTTAATAGACGACCATATATAGGCCCTATTTTTATGCTAGTCAATGTGACTGCGACAGAGAAAATGAGAGCAAAAGGAGTTTAGTGAGGGTGGGGCTAAGGCAAATTATTTTTGTCTTCATCATAGACTTTTTTCTATGTTTCCGCCGCAGTCGCAGCGACTTACAAAAGAACATGGCCAAATCTTCCTATGAACCTAAGTACACACGTATATTCAACAAAACTGTATTTCAAATGCATTTTTGGCAATAAGTCGCACAAAATAAGTTTATCCTTTAAAATTTCATAACAATTCAAAAAATATTTATAAGAGGTTCGGTCATATGATCAATTAATTTTCTGTATATTTGAATCTAACTAACTGTGTATCAAACAAAAGTTTGTCATAGACAAATTATGACAGAAGCATTCGTTATAGTCACATATACATAAACATTTTGCAACACATACATTCAGAACAAAAAAAAACATTATAAACATTAAAGATAGTCATCTACAAGCAAAGGAAGTGCAGATGTTTATAAGCGAAAACAATGTTCAGTTACATTCCGCTAAAAAGTGAGATAACCTTATTCATTACCTTTAAACTGGTTTCATAAGTCATAATAAATCAAAGAGTAGCAGTAATAGCACACAAGATTTTATAAGACTTAGGGACTTTAAGCACCGAATCAAGCCACTCAACTTTCCCCCAAATCTCTCCATTGTTGTGCTTTTCAAGCGAAATCTCTGCACACCAGATCATCTTCTCCTTATACCCAGTTGCACGCAAGTACTTATCCCACAAAACCACCAGCTTACCGCCATAATTCGCTAATGTAACAGTACTATAATTAGCAAACTTAGGTAGCCCAACTAAACCCTCTAAGTTTCTCCAAATTCCTGTCTTACTGTCTAATGCTTTCCAAAAAAACTGCCCCTTATAAATATAACTTCTGTTCTCTATCAAACAAGCAGGAGTTCGACCCGATCCTACCAATTCGCCGAGCACACTTTTTGGCTCAAAAGCCATACCTTTCCAAGCAAACGTTGAATCAAACTTCAAGTAAATCTTTCCTTCCATATTTTCCATTTTCAGTATCCGTTTTTCAGGTGGCACATGGTTCCAAGTTTGAGTCTTTGTGTTGTACACTTGAACACAGTTCAAAGAGTCTGGCTTTTCAGAGCTTACTGCTAAATACATCTTCCCATCAAATTCACCATTGGTGTGAGCCAGTCGCATTCTTGGAGCTTCAAGCCAAGCGTGAGTTCGGCAGTCAAGGAACCACACGTTAGAGCATGGAGAATCTTCGATGGCTGCGTTAATGGCATAAATATTATAACCAACAGCTATGAAACCTGACCATTCCACAGGAGGAGGGTTGAGAACATTGACTGGAGCCAAAAGACTGCAACTTGAATCCTTCTTCTTCTTCGTTTTCTTCTTACTTTGGTAATTAGTTAGGGTTTGATTAGGTTTCCGGTAAAGAGTGAACCAGCCAGGGTTATTTTCATCAGGGAAGCGTAAGCAGACATAGAGAAACATCTCGGTTCGACCTAAGAGGGTTCGGATCCTGTAAAGCTCGGATGAGGTAAGGATCGAGCGGAAGCTTTTGGAGACTAAAGAGAGATTAGGGTAATACAATCTTGGGACTCGGGCTAAGCAACTCACCACCAAATCATATGGAAGTGATGGATTTGAGGTCGGCTCTTTCGACTGTTTCTTCTTCTTGCACGGTGGTTGGCCGTCCGTGGCGGTGGAAGCAGAAGCGGAAGCGGTGGACGACATTGGTGAATTCGCCATGAGGTCAACCAAATTTTTAGGGATTTGCGCCTAAACAAATACTCTCTCTGTTTCATATTAGTTGTCGTTCTACGTTGTTTTACGTAGATTAAGAAAACAATTGATTTTTCCGTTTTACCTTTAATTAATTTATATTTGATTTTATTTTAGTGGTCAAAACATTAATATAATAGAGATAAATTTAGAAATTTTACCAAACATATGCATTGAAAACATAAAACAATAAGTAATTTGAAACGAAAATTAACTCTTAAAACAATAACTAATTTAAAACGGAGAGAGTATCAACCAAAGATTAGGCCTTGTCTTAGTGGGCCTAAGTTAAATATAAAAGTTTAAAAGTCATTTTCTTCTGTTTTACTTAATCCTCAATTAGATTTGCCCAATTAGAAATCTTGAACTATGTTTCTTAATCAGAACAAGAAAAAAAAACGACATTACACGCTATCAAAAAGTAGCAGAAAAAGTTTGGGACGATCAAAGGGTTTATCAAATAGAAAAGTGACAAAATAATGTCAACTTCTTCGGCTTTTCCTTTTGGTTCTTTGTGTTTTCATTACATGCTTTATTTCGACCTGAGGCACTCAAAACTCGTAAACTCATCGGCACTACTATTCAAAATATATATTGTCTTTATTTTCTTATTTTAAATAGAAATTCAATAATTCAAATATTCTCAATTAATATTTTTTGAAGTTTAAAATTTACTAACATTAAATAATAAAAATGTATTTAAACGTTTAACAAAATCAATCTTTTAGAAACAAAAAAAAACTCTATAAAATCAATCTTTGTGAAACAGAGGGAGTATATGTTAAAAAAATTTTATTTCAATAAAATTTAAAATTTTCTTTTTTCAAATTTAGATATTAAAATTATTATATTATTTAAGCTCCAATTTATAACACATTTCTAATTATTTACAAAAAATGATTATCAGGATCGCACAGTCACGAAAACTCAAAACGTGTCAAAATTATAATTAGCAAGATCACGACATGTGTCGTTTAAATCGATTAGATTCTGACACGTGTAAAAAATATTATATTAAATTTTTTCTTTAATTGAAAAAGAAAAATACCTGAAACAAAATTAAATAATAAGATATATATATATATATTTTTTTGTTTACTTTTAGTTTTTCTAATATAGGTTAAATTTTTTATTTTTCAATAAAATTTAAGTTTTCCATTCAAATTTAGATGTTTAGATTGTTCTATTGTTTAAGCCCCAATAATTTTTTTACCACATGCTTCTAATCTCTTAAACAAGAAAAATGATTGAGTATAATCCAACCTAATTCATTATTCTAATTGGTTAAATATTAAATAAATCTTATAGTAAATTTATTAGATTAACCCATGAATCTATCAATTCAATGGATCCGATTAATATTTACATGTATTTAATTTCATAGATTAAATGGTTAAATATACTTAAAACTCAGAGATAATTTCTTTCATCGGAGCCAATTTTCATACAAAGATTTGGATCCAAAAGGGATGAATGCAGTAAGGCTTTTACTGGAGATTAAAGATGATTATATTGTGGATGTGAATCCGAAAATGAAAACAAAGAAAGCAAAAAAAAAAATGACTTCATAAATAGAGTCTAAGATATGAAAAAAAATCAAGAGCTGGTTGGTAACGGAATAGCTGAGGTAAAGGATGTTGTAAAAAAACATCCGTCATGAGACATGGAATGGCAAAGGATTTCGGCGAGTGTAGGTGCAAGAGAAAAAAGATATTCGATTGAGAACCGAGATAAGATCTGAACAGATGAGAGATATGGATCCGAAAATGGGAGGAATGCGGATGCGAATACGGAAAATAAAGGCACTGGATAAACCAAACAACTTCATAAAATAGAACCCGAGATAGGAATTAAATATTAATGACATATCTACTATAGGTTGAAATAAAAGTATTTTTCAAAAGAAACATTTATTAATGTGGTTAGATTTACATGTCCTCCTAATAATATTATTATGGAACTACAATTAAAAATGACATTGAAATATAGAATATTACGAACAATGCCATTATGAAAAGAAAAATTTTATCGATTCATCATGCATAAAATAGTCAATCAATTTCTAACTAATCAGTCCAATTTAATATCTTTTAATATATTTTAATCCATGCCATATATTTTTATTGAATTATTTTTTTCTAAATTTGTTTTAAAATTTTTAATAAAATAATAGAAAAACGTAAAATGACTAAATTAAATATGATAAATATTTTGATATTATATTTTTTTGTCAACAACATACAATGCAATATGGGTAAATACATCAATTGATATAATGTATATGATTTTTATATAAATGGAATAAGAAAAAAATCAGATTTTTTTCTTAAAATATAAATTGGATTTTAATAATTAACTCTCTTTTTTTGGTAATTAACTTATCAAATGAGTAGATGTATAAAATAAAAGCTATAATATGAGTTATCACCATTTTAACAAGAATAAATATGAAAAAATATCCTTACTATCAAAAAAAAATCAAACATGAATGTAAAGATCAATAAAACGAAGCGCTAGGTCAATGACTGTTCTCGGGAATTCAGAGATCATGAACCAGACAACTATTCAGGGAATAAATACGCACCATCTAGAACTCAAACATGAATGTATAACTAATCCACTCTCGTGGTATCAATTACTTTGCCTAGCAACCTAGGTATCTAAACTCTTGTTTGAACATAAACTCCTAAACAAGCATTAACAAACATGTTCAATTGGTTCACTTGATGCCTTAACATCAGCTCTTGTTGGCTAAGGACACACCGCTCATCTATGTTCTTTCAGGCCTTTAAACAAACACTTGTGATGCGTTAAACCACCTAAGATCTGAAACTAGATAGCTAATCAAGTTCCAGCAATAAGTTCAACAATAGATGAACAATCTTAAGATAAATCGCTATCTATGTCCAGTTCAATAATTCATAAATCCCATTGAAACCCTAAACCTAACTAAAAGACTACTCAGACATGGATGCAAAGAAATCACAGAGAGATGAAAAATAACTCATAATCAATAGAATAAAAATCCAAAAGGGTTCATAAATCTTCTCAGAGATGTAGAGTCATAGATTCGTCTCCCCAATGCTCACAAATTGCCAAAAGCCAAAAGTCTGGATAGAAAATAAATATAGTCTAAACAATGACTAAAAACTCTAATATATAGGAAAAATACGATATTGCTTGGAAACATTCGTCAAAAGGATAAATTTCCTTTTTCCTGCGGTTTTCCGGCATAGGGCCAGATCGATCGATCTGGCATGGAACGATCAATCCGGACACAACTGGTCGATCTCGAAGTTCTCGGCAAAGCTGGATCGATCGAACTGGTCTTGGATGGTCGATCTGGGATTCTATGGTCGATCCAGAAACTCTCGGCTTTTCTCCTAATGATGGATGGATCGATCTAGGACTAGATCGGTCGATCTGAGCTTCAAAACAGCCATTCTTGCTCTTTTGCTTCCTTTCCTTGTTCCTTTTGCCATCAAACTCCATTTGAACATGTTTCAACCTGAAAAGACTCCAAAACTAAAGCAAAGACTCGAAAAACCATTGAAAACCATAGTTAGAATATGTAAAAATCGTAATATATCAATCTACCGTTCATCTCATCTCACTCCCTCCTGATTTCTCCAGGTTCAAGTCGATGCACATGTACGACATCGTTGTAAAGAACCGTAACATGTTCCAAGTCAGGGACATGTAGCCATATATTTTCCGGGTTGCGATTTTTAGGCTCTTTATTCTGGATGATAATGGGTTGTGTGTCGTTTTGGTTTGTGTCTCATGGCGTGGTTTGATATGTACTATATGTCTCTTTTGAAGTTAATTAACTTTGTGTTTGGTTTTTTCTGTGTGTGTGAATGTTGGATTGTATGGAAGAAGTAGTAAATGTTAACAAAAATCATGTATATATTTTAAGACGTTCGCACTTGTCATTTGTCAACCATGACCATAGTTAAAATATCAGTGAGCCTAATCAAGCCTGGTTCCACAAACCCAAGATGAGTAATTTATAAATGAAACTAGATTTGTACGTACTTGAAACTGAATTTATTACATATACATCTTATGCGGATAAGTGCAAAAATTGTAAATACAAAGCAAGTTTCATTTTTTACGTTTGACAGTTGTGTTTACATTTTGAATTTCATAAGTAAACACGCCTACGATACGTTAAAAAAAAAAAAAAAAAAAAAAACAACGTTATAACTTCATATTGTGTATATATTAATTTAATAGTCAATAATATATATTCGTTATTGATCTGTGAATTTCCAGCATTAGTCATTGTGGTTAGATCAGTTTGTGATGATTCCATTGTGGACTTGTGGCTATTACTGTGAAACTGTTGGAAACCTTTTTCTTTTGATCCTCATCTGATTCTTCTTCTCCTTGTCCTGTTATGTAATTAAAGGTAATTCAAGGGGATGTGCTCAAGACCGAGCTTCCCCGTTTTGACATATGTGTGGCCAGTCCAACATTCCGTATCAGATATCATCTCCTCTCACATTCAAACTTCACTTCCATCCAACAAGCTTCCGATGCGCTGTGATCATGTACCAGAGGTAATTCACCATGAGACTCGTTGCCCAGCCTGGGGACAATCTCTATTGCCGTTTATCTGTCAACACTCAGCTATATGCCAGAGTCTCCCACCTTCTCAAAGTAGGTGTGACACCCGTCTCCTCCACTCTCGAGACCAGGCGTGTCAACAACACTAACTTCTCTTACTCAAGTTATAATAAAAACCAAGGGTCAACTTTATTAATCAAAAATCCGTTCTATAAATAACCAGTAAATAGATTTAAACTGATTCTAAAAGCCGAATAAATATTTAAAATAATTACATATTAAATAGATTTAAACTGATTCTAAAAGCCGAATAAATATTTAAAATAATTACAGCACTAATATAGAGTCATCTTGCTTTCAATTTCTCTAATGACATTTTCAAGTTGGTCCTGATTCAGGTTTTTCTCTAAGAATGCGTCCATTCCAGCTTGTATGGCTTCTTTAGCTTCCCTTGAACCAGGATCATGACCAGATACAGCTATAATTGGAATATGCACACCATAGTTTTTCTCCAATTTCCTAATATCTCTAGTTGCTTCGTATCCATCCATGTCTGGCATCTGTGCATAACAATATATATATTAGGATTTGCTATATTGTATTATGGAAAGGATTATCATTAAATTACCTGGCAGTCCATGAAAATGTAGTCAAACGGAAGCGTATTGACTGAACCTTGTTGCTCTCTTTGTGTAAGCCATTCACTGACTAATCTCACAGCTTCTTTTCCACTGTCGCATTGTTTGACCTCAGACACTCCCATCTTCTTAAGCTTTCTTGTTACAACTAAAGATATTGTACGGTTATCATCAACCACCAGAACCCTCTTTCCTCTTAAGAACCCATCGTCGCTTTGCTTACAAGTTCCTTGCTCGTCCTCTGGATTTCCAAGAGGCTTCTGACCCGTACGCACTGACTTGACCCAAGTCTCACTCTCTGACCATGTTGGTGCCATTATTGTCTTGCCCATTTTTCTATTAAACCTTGAGCTTGGTCCCTCTTCTTGGATTTCTGTATTTGCAAACCTTTTCTGTTTTGGTGATGATGTCGCTAAAACAAGAGAATGCCTCAGTAGTGATTCCCTTTGCAGCTCAATAGGTGCTTCTTTAAGCTCAGTTCCTCCAAATCCAGGCAACATCTTCAACACTTGGTTAAGACGCGATCCATGCAAGGGTCTCGAACAACTAATGTCTCCTCTCTCAATTCCACGAGTGCTCGATTCGTTAAGCCAAACAACTTTACAGGATATGCCATGGCGCAAGCCTCTACGAAAACGTTCGACAATGTCATACAACTCAGAATATGGTCCAACATTTGCATCAATCAAAAGAAGGACAACTGCAGGGAAACTGTTGCTTCTCCTTCTAGGAATTTGGCTTGTGGAATCAATACCAATCAAAGGTAACTCTCTTGAGCTCGGACATGATAACTCGTTTCTTAAACTACACTCTGCTCTTCCCATAGTACTCTGAGGTGAGAATCCAGAAAGTCTCTCCAAGGCATCGCTCAAATGCTCCCATTTTTCTACCACTGTAACTTTGATCCCCTGACTCTTTATGTATTTCTCTGTTACTTTTCTGCGTTCTTCGTTTTTCAATAGGAGAACCACTCGAGAATATTCTTGCTTTGGACTTGAACTGAGACAGTTGTTGAATCTAGGGCTCAGGTTGCGTATGTTCATGCTACCTCCCAAAGAAGTATTTATAGTAAGCCCGAGGTTCGGTGTTGATATGTAATCACCTCTTGCTTCCATGTCTTGTCTCACTTTCTTGTCACTCACTGGAGACTCCAATGTTTTCAACAAAACATTGAATTGGAAACATGTTCCCTTCTCACCCATCGCCTTGTCTGTGATTCTTATTTCCCCTCCCATTAAGCGTACCTATAACAAAACAAGAAATGAAATCCATTTAGATTCATTGCATTTTCCCTTTTGGAAGAGAACCAACGGTTTCAGCTTAGTTGCTTACCAGAGACTGCACAATCCCAAGACCTAATCCAGTTCCTTGTTGTCCTTGAGCTGTTTCTCTTACTTGAACATAGTTTTCAAACACCGATTTACGCATCTCCATAGGTATGCCTTTACCTGTATCATCCACTTCAAACACAAACTCCATCGTGTTCGCATTGTTACTTACTGAGTTAGAAATTCCTATATCATAGGTTGATGACTGGTCTTCATTCTTTCTGAAGATACTCTTTAAGAACTTGGACACACCTCCTTTAGCATCTGATGCCAAGACCACAGAGCTCCTGGAGCCTGGCCTCTGAGCCCAAGCTCTGATTGAAATGTGCCCTTGGACTGTGAACTTGACAGCATTGCTGACAAGATTGTTAAGAATCTGCTTCAGTTTGCCACTATCCCCTCGCACATTTGAGAATTTGAAAATCGATCCATCTTGCAGATCCAAAACCACATCAACCCCTTTCTTCATCGCAACGGGATAGTAAAAATCGATGACGTCCTCAACAAGTTTCGCCAGGTTGAACTCTTCTTCTTCTAACTGCATTTTCCCGCTTTCGATTTTGCTCATGTCCAAAACAGAGTTCAGCAGACCTGAGAATACTTTTCGATTAGGGACAAAGATACAGACGCATAAGAGGAAATCTAAAGAATCAGAGTCTTACCAACCAAATCCTTAATGCATACAATCACTTGCTTAAGATTGGCGTCTAGCTCGGAGGCAGGTTTAACATCTTCATTTTCACGAGATATATCAATCAGACCAGTGATCCCTGCAAGAGATCCTCTAATATCATGGCTAGCTCTTGCAATAGCTTGACTCTTGTTCATGCTCTTCCTCTCAGCCTGTTGTATTGCTTCCTTGTGGTTTATCAGCGTTGCACGCATATGCATCTCTCTTCTTGCGGCTTGTCCCATGAACATCATAAACACTAAAGGCCATCCCAAGGGTAAAATAATCGTTAACACAATAAGCAGATACAAGGCCTTTCTTGCGTTGTGCTCAATGCGTGTTGCTCCTCCTTTGTTGGGAAACATGAGTGTGTATCTCTGGTTTTAATTAAAAAAAAACAAACAAACTGATGAATCTATTACATCAAAATGAAAAAAATGTTTATGAAGATGATGATGATATATAACATTTACCAGAGGCACGCCAGAAACTTCAATAACAGAGGAAAAGACTTGGAATTTTGATCTTTCGATCTCAACCCAGTAGCCACTGGAACTGCAATTCAGGGGGATGCACTGAGAGCCGATGAGATTCGATTCCTTACCGAAGCAAATCGAGTCACTGGAGATGAAGAAAGAAGCATTAAGTGAACCTTGACGAACAAGCACCTTACCGTCCTTGGTCCACATGTATAGCTCTTTGTCTTGTAGATAACTAGGGTTCAAAACATCGGTTAAAGTCTTAACCGGAAACCCTAACGAAACAACTCCTTTCTTGCTGGACAAGCTAAACACGCTTTGAAACAACAGAGTCTCGCTATCTTCTTTTCCCAAACCTGTTCCCACAAAGGCGTTAGTGTAATTTCTCTGTGCTTCTTGGAACCAATCTGTATTGTTTAGATATAACGGCTGCAATTTGGTTGCGTTGCCGTTGAGATAACCGGTTATAGGATCAATGGTTTGAGTGTACCAAGTGTACTCAACACCACTTGAACTCGACGAAGAATTGGCAAAAACAGCGATACTTGTGTTTGATTCTGCCATGTAAGAAAACAAGAGACCTTCCGTATCAATGTACGAAACTTGTGAGACATGAGGGATCGTTGAATAAGCTTGAAACAACACTGGTGCGATCTGAAGAACAAGAAGAAGAGAAAACTATAGCTATATATGTAAATATTAATTCAAATTAACCACAAGATTAAGATAAGAAAAATAAATGAACCTGTGTTTGAATCTTTGAGAAACCAGTATCGTTGCTGTTGGTGAGATGAGAATCTATAACTCTAGCTAAACCGATTGTAGATAAATTTGTCTTGGGATAGATGTATTTTCCCATGTTTTCAATCTCGGAAACTAGACTTGACCGGAGACCTTCAGTGAATGATGCGACGTCGTTTGTTACAGTCTCCGTTGTTGTGATCCAAATCATGATCGATATGGTACCCAAAATAACCATGAGAAATCCCTACAATATATATATGAATTAAGAAAGCATCCAACGATGATAAAGATAATTTAGAAGAAATAAGGAATTACCATGACACAGAAGACCACAATTGGACGTGAAGTCACAAGCTTTGGAAAGTTCACCATCACTTCCGTAACGTTGTAGATCCACAAAACAAAACAAAACTGGAAAAATCAAACTTTCTGATGTCTTATGTGTTGTGCTTGATCAGTACTCGAAGGAGAAGCTGTTTGCAAAGGAAGCTGAAGAAAATATTTTCCAGTAAACCTATATACAGGAGAGAAATGCGTTGAGCTGTATATGCACAACACATAAGACATCAGAAAGTAAGAAATTACAATTACATGTACGTACATAAACAACAAACAAGACAGTTATTACATGTACGCAACTTTGTAAAACTCTGTTTCATGTCTCGAAAAACAAAAAAAAAAAACGGTATTTAGCAGAAGCAAACCAATATATTCCCTATTATGATAGTAGTGTATCCTTTAACCAGCACAGCACTGAGATTTTTAACTACTTGGTGTGATATTCACGTAAAGCATATGAAATTTACGGAACTAAAGCACTTAAACACAAAACTAATCATACTGAAATAAACACACAATACATCAGAGAATTGAATGAGGACAGTAACGTAAAATTCCGAAAATTTAGCATTCAATATTTTCTTTATAAGAAAAAATACATTAGGAAAAATATGAGAAGATAGGTACTCAAGTATTAACAAAAGTAGTAGAATAATAATAAACTGGCAAAGAAATTATAGATGTACATCAGATATATATAGAGGATAGAGAGAAGCCCTAAGCTAGCTATATATCGAAATTACCTCTTGTGGCTGGAGAAGATGTAGAATGACGAAAATGAAACAGTTGGTGGAAAACATTAGAAGATCTCCATATTATAAAATAATAATATATGTAAAATTTGAATTTATAATATTTGGAAAATTTCTAAAAATCATATATTACTTTATAAAGAAAACTTTCAAAAGAAAGAAAAAGATAATAGCAATCTATAATAGTTAATAACAATCCATGATAGTTAATAAGAATCTACAAATATTTGATAAGAATCTAGAAAAATATTTAGAATTTCATTAAAATCTCCCAACATTAATTGAGTACCATTAAAACTCTTTAAAAATCCCTTAATATTAAACTATGTAAAATATTTAATCCTGATTTTTTGAACATATTCTTAATAATGTTATTCAAAAAGTCAAAAAATATTTCAATACGAAAAAATATTACATTCAGTGCAAAATCAATCCTGTATTTGAATTTAAAACCCCTAAATAATACATTTGAAACCATTATTTATTTATATACAAAGCATTGAAGAAACAGCCAACCATATATTGTATACTGTTATTTTTCGATTTAATCGTCTTTGAAGGAGAGCATGTTAAAGCCGTAAGCGATGGTCATAATAAAGTTTGAAATTTAATAATACTTGCCTTGGTGATACCAAATATTGAGACCCAAAAAACTATAATGTACAAATGCTTTTTTTTCCGTGCAATGATAAGAAAGTTTTCAGATTGAGACCCGAAAATATTTATTGTTTAAATACATATATTCATCTGCTTAAATCATTTCCAAGTTTCAACGGTATGTGAAGTGTATATTGATCTAGATGCAATATAAAATAATAAATCAAAAGATAAGGCTTACGATGTCTATGAGTTCTTCAATATGCCTTCATTTATGAGTCGTAGCTTTGAATTTTTTCTTGTGTGATCTGTTGACCTGTGAAAGAAACAACTACTTAAATTTAGGTATTGTTTGTATCATATTAAAGAAACGATAATACTCATATATGAGAATGAAATTAGCACAACCTTTCTTAATCTTCAATTCTCAGTAGGTGACACAATCATGTTTCATAGTGGCTTCAATCTTATATATCTGCTTATTCAAGTAAAAGTAGATATAAGTTACTTTTGCATGTAAATCTGAGATCATTAAAACAATTTTCCCATAAATATTAATTAATTAATATTTTCATAAATATTAATTACTTTCTATTAATTATTCAAGTAAAAGTAGATATAAGTTACTTTTGCATGTAAATCTGAGATCATTAAAACAATTTTCCCATAAATATTAATTAATTAATATTCTCATAAATATTAATTACTTCTCTAATCAATTAAAATTCAACTACTCATTGATATTAATTACTTCCCCACCATTTAATCAACTCCCAATTAATCTTAAATTTGATTCAAATAATTAAATCGTATTCTAAAAATAATCCAGCATTTAACAAATAAATTCACCAATTTATTTCACTAGATTTTAACCAAAAAATCATAAACTAACAAATTTCGACATAATAGAAAAACACTTAAACAAACCGACGAGTTTAGATCATCATCCTCTCTTCTTCGCTTTGATCCCACGGTCACACTTTTTGTTTTCCTGCATCAAATAAAAGGAGATGCATAAGTATTTCGATAAATACTTAGTGAGACAATCCTTCATCTACAAGCTATACACACAAATAATTTTAAATATTTAACATATTTAAACACGAAAATACCGAAATAAATCAACCATTTATATAAGTTTATGCTCATGCACTCACCTTAGCCACACAAAATATTTCTGCAACAAAATTCTGCAGTTTTCTTAAATTTCTAGGACGAATAGACCCTAAATTTCCAAGCACTCTGCACCATGGATAATCACTAAAAGACTATACACACGACACATGATTCACATAATGAATCATCTTCTTCGACGAAAGCACTCTGCAACAACACCGCACCAACGACGTCACCGGCGTTCACCTCCACCACCGTTCACGATCCCAGCCTTGTCATGGCCACGCGATCCAACACCAACACGTCACCGACACCATACACCGACTACTCCTCGTCAAACTCGATGACACACCGATCAGCTCCAACAGCGATTAACCTCCACCATCAAAACGTGACAGTTCCGAACCCACCATCCTCCTAGCGTCTTGACACAATAACCGATCACCGCCGACACTCCACTACACCATCATATAATCACGAGAATAACAAGAGGAGAGATTCTTACAGAGATGGAGAGAGAGATGGAGACTCGAGCTTCTCTCACACAGCACAATCTTCGCTTCTTCTTCCTCTCACGACAACTCAGCAACCCAGCTCCTCTTCTAAATACGACGCCAACACCAAAACGACTCAACTCTCTTCACTTTGCACTGGAGGTGACGACTTATTGAACTATTAGGCTAGGGTTCGATGATATTAAGGAGATATTAAGCGGTGGTTTAAATAACCAAAAGGAGGGTAACCGGAGCCTCTAGCTCTGATGGTAAAGACCCTCAGCTGAGGTACCAGCCATCACGAGTTCGAGCCCCGGCCACTGCGGTATTCACATGCGGGCTGCAGCGTCCCAGGAGCCGACACGTGGAGAGCCATTTGGCCGCCCACGTGGCTAGTCTGAGCAAACCGATAGTCTAACACGTGGACCCCTGCTCTGTCGGGCATCCGATAGCTAACACGTGGACTCATGCCCTGTCGGAGAGCGTTAGGATACTTGGGTTATAAAAAAAAAAAAAAAAAAACCAATAGGAGATTAGGGGTTTTTCTTTTCATTTTTTTTTACTTCTCCCAAATTGCAACTAAGTCCTCTGAATTTTTAATCTTCACAAAGCAGTCCCATAGCTTCCTATCTTATCAATTAAACCCAGCACAATTTTCTGAAATAATAGAAACAATCCCAAACTTTTTGATTCTCCTTTTTAACACCTCAGATTTTTATTTAGTTTAAATAAAATCTGAAAAACTCATTTCGTAATTGGAAAATAAATTCAACTTCCCGTTTCCGGTACACGAATTTTCCAATCATAAACATTTGAAACAAACACAAAACCTTCTAAATTGTTCCACCTTGACATTTTTTGTTTGCTTCCAAATTCCCAATACACAGACTCGCTGGATTAGACTCTTTGGATGAAGATCCAAAACAAATCATTAAGTTGGGACATGTGAGAAGAAACAAAATAAAAGGTACTCTAATGGAAATAGATTATAGAAATTGGCTTGTCAATAGAAGCAACAATATACACACTAAAATCTGTAAACGATTTAGGTTTCTAGGAAAAATCTCTCATCGTTAAAAAGTGTATTTATATATATAGAAGATTTTATTCCCTCCGTTTCAAATTAGTTGTCGTTTCAGGAGTTAAATTTTGTATCAAATTAATTGTCGTTTTAGGTTTTCAATGCAAATGTTTGGTAGAATTTTCTACTTCTGTCTCTCTTGTTTTAATGTTTGACCAATAAAATTAAACCAAATAACCATTAATTAAGGGTAAAAGAGAAAAATCAATTGTTTTCTTAATCTACGTAAAACAACCTAGAACGACAACTAATATGAAACGGAGGGAGTATATTAATAGTTATGGCTCCTACAATTACTGAGAATGATTTGGTTAGTAGTTTAGGTGAATATATAATATAAGGGACATATACATCATATACCATTTCGAATTAAGGTCATTTTAAATAAAAAGTCAATTTGAAATCGTCGACATATTTATTTTCTTGACTTAATTATCTTCCACTAGATTAATAACCCGTGCGGTGCGCGGGTGCAATATTTTATAAATATGTATTTATTGCGGTGCTCGGGTACAATATTTTATAAATATGTATTTATTAATTTTATAAAGTAATTAAATTATAAATATTTGTTGGTTTTGTGTATAATTGTAACGCCCGTGTTCCAAAAAATAGAAATTTCGGAATTATATCCGGGATTTATGCGGAGAATCTCTGGAAAATATTTCCGGGAGATTTTGGAGTAAGTTAAAAGTTACACCGTATTTTCCCGTAAGGGTGTTCGGATTCGTTTTGGGAAGTTTGGGGTCAGTTTGTGAACTTTTGGGAGTTCAAGGACCAGACCCTAATTAAAACTAATCTGATTAAATCAGATCTTCACCAACCCCTTTCCACCAGCATCCTAAACCTCTAGAGTTACCCCCTCTCTACACCTATTTTCCACAAGCAGCTCCACCATCCTCCACATTCCCTACAAAGCAGCCATACTCCACTATCTCCACTCACCATTTCTTCTGTTATTTGCCGGCACTTCACTTCGGAGGAAAAGAGAAAGAGAGTGAGAGAGTGAGAGGGAGGCTGAGTGTGTTTGAGTCAAAGGGAGAAGGTGAACTTGTTGGTGTGAGGTGTGGAGAGCAAGTGAGGGGGAGTCTTGTGGCTGTGTGTGGGCGTGGAGAGCAAGAGAGTGGTGAGTCTAGAGGCTGTGTGGGTGTGAGAGGCAAGAGGTGAAGGAATCGGAGGTTGCCGTGGCGATGAAGCTTCGAAGCTCTCTCGTATCTTGTGGCATCACCGGTAGATAGGGTAAGGTTCTGTTCCTTCTTTGATTTGTATCATGTTGTTGTTGGGTGGTTCGGTGAGAGGAACCGAGTGTGAGAGTCACGGTGGAGACGTTGGGAGACCAAGACGTGACGGCATGTACGGTGTTGGTTGCGGAGGGTGCTTAAGCATGACTCCGTGTTGGTGGGTGGTGGTTTAGCCGCGAGATGTTGTTAACGGCGCCGTTGTGAAACTCATGATTGGTGAGTGGGTCGCGTTGGGGCCTCGGCGGTGTCGTTGGTGGTGTTTGGCGTTGTCACGTGAGAGTTGTCGGTGTGTTCGTGTTGGTCGATCTCGCTGTAGATCGATCGATCTGGTCAGGATCGATCGATCTAGCCTTGGTTGGTCGATCTGGAACACTCTCGCTTGTGCCGGATCTGGGCTGGATCGATCGATCCTGGTCATGATCGATCGATCTGGTTAAGTCTCGGCCATGCTGGATCGATCGATCCTGACCAGGATTGATCGATCTGGTCGGCCTTTGTGTGTTTTTTTTGGTTTCTTGTGTCTTAAGTTTCATTATTTGATTATTTTTAGGCGCGGTTGGGGGTTTGAAGGTCAATTCAATCCTGGGGAGTTTTTCGGAAAATTTTTCTTTGCGTGGCTAAGGTGAGTGCATAACCATAAGCTTATCTGAACGGTTTAATTGTTTGATGCGTTTTCATGGATATAGACCGTAAGATCTCATGGGGGATCTAGATCGAGTGTTTCTTGAGATGGTTGATTTATTGTCGGTATTTTCGTGTTTAATACATTGAATAATTAATCGTTTGTGTGTATAGCTTGTAGATGGGAGGATTGCCTCACTAAGTATTTATTGAAATACTTATGCATCTCTTTTATTGTTGCAGAAAAAGAATAGTGTGTGACCGTGGGATCAAGGCGAGGAAGAGGGGGTGATCTAAGAACTCGTTGTTTGTTTAAAAATTTTTCCGTTATAGAGGATTTTGTTGGTCTAGTATTTTATGGAATAAATTGGTGAATTTTATGGATAAATACTATTAAGGATAAAAGGTCTAACGATCTCAAGTCCGGATTCTTGTTTATCAAGAACCGTTATAGACAACAGAAAATATCTATGAAAGCCAAGGTGGCTATACAGACCAACTTCGACTCTCAACTCAAGTCGTCGTATTCTGGAAAGATCAATCGATCTAATATCATTACGGTGTTTATGTGTTTGTATTTATTTCTGGAGTTAGTTAATAAATGCAACTCAAGTCGTCGTATTCTGGAAAGATCAATCGATCTAATATCATTACGGTGTTTATGTGTTTGTATTTATTTCTGGAGTTAGTTAATAAATGCATGAGTTAGTTGCATTTTTGTTTGTTTGGGGTAGTAATTAATATTTATGAGAATATTAATTATTAAAAAAAAAAAAAAAAAAAAAAAAAAAAAAAAAATTCGGGTGCGGTCGTTTCAGTTTTGGTATCAGAGCCATTACGGTTCTAGGATGGTTTAAAAAAATTAAATTGGATTTGATTTAATTTTTGGTGCTGTGTGAAGCATGAGTAAATTGATTGAATTGATTATGTGAGTTAGTCAATTGTTTGGGTATGGAGTTCTAGATCATCCTCTTCGAGCCTTTAATGAAATTCCGCGGTAAGTTGTTTTGGTTTTCTGTTGGTAATCGGTTTGGGTTGGTTTAATCAGTAAACCGGATTAAAGTAATTTAATTTGAGGAATTACTGATATTAAATTAAACTGGGACCATGGGATTGGTTGGGTTAGGAGATTAACCATGGTTTAATATTGGGTTATTAAATATGGATTTAATCTTTGAGCGGTTAATCTAAACCGTGGAGGTTCGAGTCCGTTGTTGAGCCGGCTTCTGTGGCTGCAAGGTTTGATCGAGGAATCCACTGTTTAACTAAGATGGCTAAAAGAGGTAGAAGTCGTGGTCGTGGTATCGGTGGGGGTAGGGGTCGCGGTCGGAGGAACGCGACGGCTCCGGTGGTTGAGGAGAGTGTGACACAGAGTGTTACGTTCGAGCATGTCGGGAACTCGCATACGGATCGGGTTGGGACAGAGGGTGTGGCCGGTGTTGGTGCCGGTGTTGCTGGAGCTCCAGCAGGTGCTGCGGGTTTGGCAGCAGGTGTAGCTCCGGCCCAAGAGGATCCTATCGCGAATTTCTTGGCCTTGCTGTTGGAGCGGTTACCGGAGAGGGTACCAGTGCAGGCTCCAGTTGTACCACCGGTAGTTGAGGTGCAACCGAGGGTTACGGTTGCAGAAGAGCGCCCATCATACCTCAAAATGATGGAGCAGCTGCAGAGGATTGGCACGAGATTCTTTCAGGGTGGTGCCAAGGCTGAAGAGGCAGATGAGTGGAGGATGCGGATGGAACGGAATTTCCGTTCGATTAGGTGTCCAGAGGGATACCAAGTGGATCTCGCAGTCCACTATCTGGAGGGTGACGCGCATCTCTGGTGGAGAGGTGTTGCGGCCCGGAGGGTCCAAGCAGAGATGTCTTGGGAGGATTTTATAGTGGAGTTTAACTCCAAGTATTTCCCCCAAGAGGCATTGGACCGGATGGAGAGTCGGTTCCTAGGATTGCCTCAAGGGAACCGGTCGGTTCGGGAGTATGAGGCGGAGTTTAACCGTCTCAGAGTGTATGGGGGTCATATCCTGGATGATGAGCATGCCCAAGTGAGGCGGTTTCTGATAGGTCTTCGGGCCGAGTTGAGGAACCAGTGCCTAATAGGATCGTTTAACACGGTTGTAGAACTGGTAGAGAAGGCCGCGTTGAGGAGGGCCTAAGAGATGTGGTTGTGGCAGTCAGCCCAATTCTTCGGGCAAGAAAACCTCCACATCAGTCCGGTCCTAGCAATGGCGGTAAGCCGGTGCATGGGCAGAAGCGGAAGTGGGAGGGTTCTTCCAAGGGTAACCAAGGTGGTCAGGGATGCTTTGGATGCGGAAGCAAGGACCATAGGGTTGCGAGTTGCCCCCAGAAAGGTAGAGCGATCGGGGATACTCGGGTGTGTTACCACTGTAATGAGCCAGGGCATATCAAGCCGAAATGTCCCAGGTTGCAGCAGGGAGTGGTAGCGGCAGCACCGTCCGATAGGCGAGCTGCAGTGGCACCGAGGGTTTACACCATGGTGGAGTCGGGAGAGCCGAGTTCCAACCCGATCACTGGTAAAAATTCTAGACTTGCATAAGGGTCTTGTGGGATTGTGACGGGGTTAAGGAGGAGACTTGGGAACCAGAGGCGAGGATGAAAGCAAGGTACAAGAAGTGGTTCGAGAAGCAATCAAATGCTTGAGCTTTCATCGATGGTTTCCAGTTTCGAGTTATTATTGTTGAAACATTATGTATTCGTTTTGGTAGTAAACGATTAATACATTATGTTTCTTTTCATTAATAAGATGAGTAGTTCTTATTGTTGATGGTCAGTGTTGCCATGAGTTTTAGCCGAATATGAGGTTCTGAAAAGAGTTTTTATGTGGATTTAAAAACTTGAGTTATAATCGGAAAAGGTTATGTGGGTACCCTGAGTGGCGGGGTATGTGGTGAGATAACCTGAGTAGTGGTTATGGAAAAGATGATATTCCGGGTTGGAATGTGTGTGATGCCGGTATTACCTTGTAAGGTCGTATGCGGATCACGAGAGGTAGTTTCAGTCGGGAGTGCTTATAGACGTATGGTGGGTCATGGTTGCTCAAGGGACGGTTTGGTCCTGTACAACTCTTGGGAGGATGGATAGTTCCTCTGATATCCAGAACTCGAAGGGTATATAGCTCAGGGTGGCGTGGTATGAGATAACGAGAACCCGTAAGGTTATACTTCCTAGAGTTGAGAGGTATGAGCGTGATATCCGGAACTCGCAAGGTATATAGCCCAGAGTAGAGTGGTATGTGATTACCAAGAACTCGTAAGGTTATACTACCCAGAGTTAAGTGGTATGAGTATGATACCTAGAACTCGTAAAGAATATAGCCCAGGGTGGAGTGTTGTGTGATACCGAGAACCCGTAAGGTTAGACTGCCCAGAGTGGAGTGGTATGAGTGCGATGCCGAGAACTCGTAAGGCTATAGTGCCCAGAGTGGAGTGGCATGACTGGGATACCGAGAGCTCATAAGGACTTTGTGGCCTGAGAGCGGAGTGGTATTGATACCCAGAACTCTTAGGACTTGGTGTCATAGAGTGTAGAGGTATGAGTTTGAGTTGTGAGCAATGACCTAAGACCAGAACTTTAAGCTGATGACTGAGTGTAGACCTCAGAGATCAATAGTGTTTGATCTCGGGACTGGTTGTGTGGCCAGTATGGTCAAGTTTGACCCTTGTGTTATGAAATGTGTGGTTGAGTTCATTGCCGATGGACTGTGGCGTTAGATTCGAGGACGAATCTATGTTAGTGGGGGAGAATTGTAACGCCCGTGTTCCGAAAAATGGAAATTTCGGAATTATATCCGGGATTTATGCGGAGAATCTCTGGAAAATATTTCCGGGAGATTTTGGAGTAAGTTAAAAGTTACACCGCATTTTCCCGTAAGGGTGTTCGGATTCGTTTTGGGAAGTTTGGGGTCAGTTTGTGAACTTTTGGGAGTTCAAAGACCAGACCCTAATTAAAACTAATCTGATTAAATCAGATCTTCACCAACCCCTTTCCACCAGCAACCTAAACCTCTAGAGTTACCCCCTCTCTACACCTATTTTCCACAAGCAGCTCCACCATCCTCCACATTCCCTACAAAGCAGTCCTACTCCATTATCTCCACTCACCATTTCTTCTGTTATTTTCCGACACTTCACTTCAGAGGAAAAGAGAAAGAGAGTGAGAGAGTGAGAGGGAGGCTGAGTTTGTTTGAGTCAAAGGGAGAAGGTGAACTTGTTTGTGTGAGGTGTGGAGAGCAAGTGAGGGGGAGTCTTGTGGCTGTGTGTGGGCGTGGAGAGCAAGAGAGTGGTGAGTCTAGAGGCTGTGTGGGTGTGAGAGGCAAGAGGTGAAGGAATCGGAGGTTGCCGTGACGGTGAAGCTTCGAAGCTCTCTCGTATCTTGTGGCATCACCGGTAGATAGGGTAAGGTTTTGTTCCTTCTTTGATTTGTATCATGTTGTTGTTGGGTGGTTCGGTGAGAGGAACCGAGTGTGAGAGTCGCGGTGGAGACGTTGGGAGACCAAGACGTGACGGCATGTACGGTGTTGGTTGCGGAGGGTGCTTAAGCGTGACTCCGTGTTGGTGGGTGGTGGTTTAGCCGCGAGATGTTGTTAACGGCGCCGTTGTGAAACTCATGATTGGTGAGTGGGTCGCGTTGGGGCCTCGGCGGTGTCGTTGGTGGTGTTTGGCGTTGTCACGTGAGAGTTGTCGGTGTGTTCGTGTTGGTCGATCTGGCTGTAGATCGATCGATCTGGTCAGGATCGATCGATCTAGCCTTGGTTGGTCGATCTGGAACATTCTCGCTTGTGCCGGATCTGGTCGTTCTGGTCTGGATCGATCGATCTGGTTAAGTCTCGGCCGTGCTGGATCGATCGATCCTGACCAGGATCGATCGATCTGGACGTTCTGGTCGGCCTTTGTGTATTTTTTTTGGTTTCTTGTGTCTTAAGTTTCATTATTTGATTATTTTTAGGCGCGGTTGGGGGTTTGAAGGTCAATTCAAGCCCGGAGAGTTTTTCGGGAAAATTTTCTTTGCGTGGCTAAGGTGAGTGCATGACCATAAGCTTATCTGAACGGTTTAATTGTTTGATGCGTTTTCATGGATATAGGCCGTAAGATCTCATGGGGGATCTAGATCGAGTGTTTCTTGAGATGGTTGATTTATTGTCGGTATTTTCGTGTTTAATACATTGAATAATTAATCGTTTGTGTGTATAGCTTGTAGATGGGAGGATTGCCTCACTAAGTATTTATTGAAATACTTATGCATCTCTTTTATTGTTGCAGAAAAAGAATAGTGTGTGACCGTGGGATAAAGGCGAGGAAGAGGGGGTGATCTAAGAACTCGTTGTTTGTTTAAAAGTTTTTCCGTTATAGAGGATTTTGTTGGTCTAGTATTTATGGAATAAATTGGTGAATTTTATGGATAAATACTATTAAGGATAAAAGGTCTAACGATCTCAAATCCGGATTCTTGTTTATCAAGAACCGTTATAGACAACAGAAAATGTCTATGAAAGCCAAGGTGACTATACAGACCAACTTCGACTCTCAACTCAAGTCGTCGTATTCTCGAAAGATCAATCGATCTAATATCATTACGGTGTTTATGTGTTTGTATTTATTTCTGGAGTTAGTTAATAAATGCATGAGTTAGTTGCATTTTTGTTTGTTTGGGTAGTAATTAATATTTATGGGAATATTAATTAAAAAAAAAAAAAAAAAAAAAAAAAAAAAAAAAATTCGGGTGCAGTCGTTTCAATAATATATGTAAATTGTTAGTATAGTTATTATATATTTATTATCATGTATTATTAAATATAGATTTTGCGTGTTTAGTAAGGTAAATAAATTTAAGGGTTTTAAAGTGTTAAACATGGTTAATATAGATATTATATTGAATATATTAATTTTGTATATCTATATATATATTTTTTTTGAATTTTTGAAAGTTAAAATAGAAATCATTGGGTATCTTTAAATCTAAATGGTTAATAGGAAAATCTAAATGTTTATTAGTGAAAGTAGATGTTGTTTCTATATAATTATAGATTTTTTAAAACATTTTTAAAATAAATAGAAAAAAAGTTCACCAATATGACCCAAAATCCATTCACTAAAACAAATTATGCTACTCTTTACTTAATTATATGGCCGTAGTCTGACTTTTGTAAATTATGCTAGAATATTTTTTTTTGATCTTCATTTATGCTCCGAAATCAGTCGACTAAGAACAATCAGAAGAAGATTCATCATCACCATCCTCTTTAAGCTAAGTCTCAGACTCTTCCTTCTCCTTAGCTCCTTATTTTAAGAACGAATCTATCCGCCACTTTAATTTGTTTTTCCACTTGTGTTGTTTGGATTTTGGTTTGCTATCAATTAGGAATGATTTTGGGTGGATCGATTTAAGAATGTTCTTCTTCTTCTTGTGTATAAGGTTTCATATTTCTCCATTTAAAGATAATTCAATGCATGTTTCATTACTATGATTTCTTGTTCCCAAAATCCACTGTTGAATTGATGTTTTATTAGTTCTGTTCTTCAGAAAGTTTGGATCTTTATCAATTGGGTTTTATTAGGATTTCAACAATTAATCATAACTCTTGAATAAGATCTTAAGTACTGACGACGAGTCTATATAATGTAAATGTTTGTCTAGTATAAAAAAATGTTTCTTAATAAAATTGGTGTATGTGAATTTTTATCTGCCATTCTCTTAGGATCCGATTAGCCCAATTAAGGTTTGTAGTTAATGTCTTATGACTAATATAGTAATGTAGGTTGGTTTTTTATACATATATAATCCGATGCTCTCAGGAAATTCAATCCATAAGATCTTTGGATCTGTAACTAAATATGGTATATTGGTATTATCCATTATATTTACCTTTGTTTGCAGTAGCTAATCCCTCTCATAAAATGGAAGACGGAAGGATTTATTAATAAGGGTCGAAAGGAATTGTCCGTGGTAGAATCGTCTATGTAACAGTTTTCATAATTTGCAATAAATTAATAAATCTAAATGATTAAAAAAAAATGGAAGATGGAGACATTTAGGCATCTGGTTTGAGGTATTATTATTGTTTTTAGCGTTTGGTTAGCTTGTTCTTGGTCAAATGGTTTATCCTCTGTTATGTTGGCGCTGTGATTTCTTTCGTATGTATTCAAAGTAGGAAATTAGATCAAATTGATGATTAAAGACTATGTAATACTTTATCCTCTTTCAATGCTTATGATTTGGAGTAGGTGATTTTAGTTGGTTTTGCATGGCTTTCACTTGGTTTATTCTCTTCTAGTTAGCTTCACCGTATCATAGTAATATTGTGGCATAATGTAAGATACTGACAACATCATCTTTGCCTATTTTTATAGTCTTTTCAATATCTGCATAGGAAAGCTTATCTCACTTGTAATGTAACTTTTTTTTTTTCTTTTCAAGTTTTTTTTTTCGGTTTTGGTAGCCTGATTCGAAGAAAGTTTCAACTTACTTGAAAAAAAAAAAAAAAAAAAAATCGTAAAAGGATTCCTATCTTAAATAGACTAATCCTTGTACCTCTCCTACTTCACGTTGACATAATTCACCTTTTCCTCCTTGATATCAGAAACGTCAGCCATTGATACTCATTTTTTTTTTTTTTTTTTTTTTTTTTTTATACGAAAACTTATGACCTTACGTCACAGAGTTTACAAAGACATTTAAAGTAAATGAAAAGTAGGGTACATAAGATGCACAAATACAATCAAATCTTCCGCTTCGATTGACTTAAGCTAAGGATGTTGGAATTCGCTAGCCTCGACCACCCCGTCTGCCACGACCCCTGCCCCTTCCACGACCTTTCCCACTAGCGTTTTCCTTTGCCTTTGCTGATGGTTTCACCGGTCTTTCTCGAAGGATTCTTTTACCCGTAGGAGTCATTAGATCCATTGATTCAGATTCGTTTTCAGATTCTGACTCCGACCAATCTTCTTCTCCTTCGGAAGAAACCAACGAGGCAAACTGATTGGAACCAAGTTTAAGATCAGCTTGTTTATTACTCTCCACATGGGAAGTAGCCTGTGATTTAGCATGAGATACTTCTGTTTGTGAAGTAGCCTTACTCTCCACATGGGAAGTAGCCATTGATACTCATGTTTTCCAGCTACATCACTACTTTCATGTTTACTAATTAACTCCATGATTACTGTCCTGTTTCCCAAGTCCATCATTAGCCTTTTTGTTTGGCTCATCTTTAATCATCTCCTCATCAATGTTCACAATCTCTTTAATGTTCTGATATTTCCTTGATATCATCACCATTACGCTTAAAAGGAGTAGAAAAAGCAGAGTTAGTGCCATCTGAATTCTCACTGCTATTAGTAAGCATTAATATCCCCTATACTATTAAAGATTAACATATCACATCAGAAATATAACATTGCAAGCAAAATGAACATAAGTTTACAAATTGAAACATAAGTTTAAGATTTTTAGGGTTTTAAAAAATCGGGTGTTTAAGATTGTTCGTTTTCTTTGAAAATATCATTTTCACCCTACAAACCAATCACACGAAACATATAATTAATTAGATTGTATCACAAGGTTGAATATGATTTTTGCTAGTTATAAACTCGATCTCATTATTGTTAGAAGATAAGATTTGAGTATTTGTTTAAAGGTTTGATGAAAAACTTACAGTTCATTTTCTCAAATCATTTGCTGGATCTCCAGATTTGAAGTATATGGCTTTTAGAAATGAAGAATCTTGACTCAGATGCACCAACCATTTCAGTGAGATGTGCTTTTCCGAGTTTGAGGTATTATGTGTTCTCCTAGTAGCTTTATTTATAGTCATTTGGTCGTTACGATTTTGTTACAGTTTTTTAGGGTTGCTACGGAATAATTTTAGAATATCTTGTAGGTTAAGTTTGGACTAATTGTGATTTTTATAAACCATAATCTCAATATTTCCAAATATCACGATTTTAAGGCATTAATATTAGATTTTCTCATTTTAATATTAATATGTTAAGATTAATATATACGGTTTGTGTTATTACTTGATAAGATTTGCAAAGATTAATATTCCCTATATTTAATGTGAGCTTCGTTTGGATTAAGAATATGCCGGAAAGTGAGGTAATTAGTGAGTTATTGATTTCTAAATTTCTGAAGATTTTGTTGTACGGTTTTAGGACTGTTAAATTGATTGATGTTTTTTTAAAGGAAAATAAGAATATGCCGAAAATCGGTTAGTTTGTTAGAATTGGTTATTTTGTAAGATTTGGAGTTATAATTAAAAATATTCTAATGTGTTTTGTATGTAGGCGGGAAAAAATCTGATTTATATTGGGGAATTGGATGTAGCTGAATCTATTGGGCCGCAACACTATTGGACATCTCTAATATGCAAGATCTTTTCTCTGGTCGGGGCAAAATGTTTGAAACGGGTCAACATTTAAAACGAATTGAGGATCCGCGTCCCTTTCAACCGGGTCGGACACTAGATCCAAGCTTGGGTCGGCTTGGATCTTCAAGCAAAATCGCTTTTTTGCCCAGAATATATATATATATATATATATATATATATATATATATATATATATTTTATAACTATAAGTCAGTGGCATTAGCTGTAAATAACTGAAAATGGCTTAAATGGCTTATATTTTTTTTTGTCCCTCCCTCTCAATTAATAGTATAGATTTAGAAAACAATTACAGGAAAAGCGTTATATTGGACAGACCATAGGCGGCCTACCCATTTTGACACCTCTATGCGTGAAATGATGGGGGTTGATGATCTATATATATATTAAATAATATAAGAACATATAAATTAAATTTATCTATTTATATAATTACTTAATTACCGTGTAAATTTTGATCTTTTGCGTCTAATCGATGAGTCACAAAGAAACAGTCTTCCCAATTGAATGTGTTCCTGAGGAAAGAAACAAACTTTATTACTTATTACTTACAATTATTGAAATATATTTAATTCAATTTCGTGACTAGACTCCCCGACACTGGGCATGACGAGGCTCTTGTCAATTAGCCATTGCTCACTGAATTTTGATATAATAGTCTCGATGGTGTCTTGGGGCTTCGACAAGTTCCCAGCATCTTCAGATTTTGAGACTTGACCGTTGAGTCGAAGAAGGGGGCCGCTTGACATGAACATTGTGCCACGAGCGGCAATAGCAATTATAGCGGAGCACGAAACAACTCCAATACAGAATCACTCCACTTCAGCTTTATAGTTACGAATTATGGAGAATCCTTCAACACTAGCTATAATATCATCTCCGCCACACATGCCAAGACAGTGTATTATCATCTAGTATCGGCAAAACACTTCTTCGTTTAAAACATTCACTTTTTTTAGGGAAACATTTATTTTTTCATCGGTTTTTTTCTCACCCGGGATCTCCACCCCTTCCACTTATTTTCCTCTAAATTCTCCATAAACTCATATACATATAAATCTTAAATATGGTTTTCTCATCATCATACTATGATTTTTCACTCATGTATTTGCCTCATTCCAAATTTCGTGATTTCTTTAAAATTCACAGGAATCAAATACCTCTCCACTCATCAAATCTATTTGTAATTTACAGTTGATAGATCTCACTCTCATACTTATGGTATCCAATCATAAAATTTGTGGCTCAATTTTAATATGTATTTTTTATTTGCAGAATGATAGCAATGGTCTATCTGAGATCCATTAGCATGACGTCGAGCCAGGCCCAACGACTGCCTCTCTGAAGTCTTGAAAGGAAGATCATACCTATGATTTCAATGATGAAAAAGTAACATAATTTAATTTCCTTTGTGTTCTTCGTGTATTGTTAGAAGATCTTAACTATGTTGTAACGACTAACAACCCAATATTGGAGGCCCAAACAGAGCCCAATACTGAGCCAAACCCTAGTGGAACCACATTCTTCCTCGTGTTTATAAAAGGAGGACACAAACTTTGAGACACACCGTAGAGAGCTGCAGCCGCTTAGACCCTGGCCCAGCCACCACTGTCGTCGATCTTGCTCCTCTGTCTTTAATAACCTTGGATTCGAGGTAAGCTCCAATGACTTAGTCTCGATCCTTAGATTTTGATTTGTTACAATTTTATTAGATCTAAACCAAATAATTCCTCGTGAATCATTGCATCTTTACCCCAGACCACCGGAGACACTCATCGAACCAACCAGAGCTGCCAAAAGCACCACTCTTGCCGGAAAGGTAATCAAGAACCCCTTATTCCTTGAGCCGTCGACTTGATGTTTTGTTGAGTGAGGGTTAGTGTTATTAACACGGAAGTGTGGCCATCTTGTGTTGTGCAGATCTGTTCCACCGAGCCCCTCCCTCTGAGCCAATCAAACCGTCGAGCCACACCATTGGGAGAAGCCTCCGAAAAAGGTAATCGGCCGAACTTATGCGTTAATGGCTGATGTTTTTTGTTGCGTTGTGTTTTTTTTGGATTATTAGACCAAGTCAACCAAAGTAAAATGGAATCCTTCTGTAATTAAAATTCATGAAACCGAATCCACTTATGTGAGTTAACTTGTGGCGTTTGTGTATTATTATAGAACTAGGATAGAATCCGCGCATCGCGAGGATATATTTTAGATTTATGTTTTTAATTTAAATATGTTAGTCAAACATATAAACTATATAAATGACGTGATACGTTTTAAAATATGTTCTTTGATTTTTTATTCTAGTTTGAATGGTTATAATTTGATTTCTTTTTAGTTGAGTCGAGTGACAGATTTTATAGTAAAAAGAGTGGTTGTATTTTGTTTTAATTTAATAGTAATACATTAGTTTTTCTTTTGAATACTGATTGAGTATATATATATACTCTTTTGGTGTGACAATAATTTTTAAACTTTTAAAATCACATATTTAATTTGTATAGAAATAGGCTCAAAGACCTTATCATTGATTCCATCTCTATTCTCTATCTATTTCTAATATTATGTTATATATATTTTGAGTGGTCAATATAAGTCAATGTAATTGTAAATAGATTTATCTGAATTTATTTGAACCATCCTTTTGACATAACATTTTATTTCTTAAGAGAATTTTTTTACAAAGTTTGATAATGATAAAAACTATCACTATTTCTTTAAACCCTTTAAGATTTACCACCCAAATATCTCTTTAGGTGTTATAAATTTCTTATGATACTCATGAGTAAATCCTCGGTTATTACTATTCTATTTTTTTCCATAGATTTCAAACCGACGTGTCATACTTTAGAAAAATTGCATTATTCGTTTAATTTAAACATGGTGATTTGTGAGCATACATCTCAATTATTTTATTTTTAATATTAGTATATTTAGTTTATGCTTTTTTGGTGCAGGATGATGAGACAAAGCGGTAGGCAAAAGCAGATGATGAAGACCATGTCGAAGAGGTGACAAGCCTAATATGAAAAACGTACGTCTCCTTTTACTTGCTTTTTAATCTCACAATGAGAGCTAGTGGTTGCAGACGTAAAGAAGGGTCAGTTGTTTCAGATCACCATTCTGAAACAACTGATCTTTTTTTTACATTTACAACAACTAGCTTCCATTGTGACAATATAATTCCAATGTCCTGCATAGATTTCAAACCAGATTAAACCAATTCAATAAGAACAAATTCTCTTCAATCTACCCAAGTAGAAAAACTAAAACCAAGATGGGTTACTCTTAGGTTTGATTGAGAAAAAAAGAACAAATGGCTTTGAGAAATCCACTTGTATAAATTCTGATTCAAAATACCGTTTGGGAATGAAATAAATTCTGATCCTCAAATTGTTTTAGTGGCAATTTCTTTACTGGTTGGCTACAATTAACAAACAAGACATGAAAGCCATATACCTTAAACACCAAAACCCAGTTTTTCTCTGCAACTTGGTCATTTCATTCACTACATAAATTGGTCATTTCAAGACATGAAAGCCGTATACCTTTAACTGCTCCCTTAGTGTTAAATTTTCTCCATAAAAAAATTCCAGGGAGTAAATACACATAGCCTATGTTCTCTACCATGCAAATAGACTCTCCATTCGAATCTGTATCCAATTTTACCACTTCACATGTCGAATCCTTTGGTTTAAAAGCCACACACTGCCTATGAGATTCTACATCAAAGTTCTTGTAAATCTTTCCTTCCAATTCCCGAATTTGAATATTGTTTTTTCCGGCAACTTCCAGGTTTGAGTCTGTGTGTTATACACTTCAACACAGTTGAAAGTCTCTGGCTTCTCGGAGCTTCCTTCTAAATACATCAACCCATTGGTTCGACTTCGAGCTAGTCGCATTCTTGGAGCTTCAAGCCAAGTGTGAGTTCGACAGTCAAGGAACCAAATGTTAGAGCATGGAGAATCATCAATGGCTGAGCTCATGGCGTACAGATTAGAACCAACAGCAACGAAACCTGAAAATTCCTCACGAGGAGAGTTGATAACGGGGACTGGAGCCAAAAATATTGCAACTAAAATCCTTCTTCTAGTGTGATTGGTTAGGGTTTGATTAGGTTTCCGGTAGAGAGTGCACCAGCGAGGGTTAGCTTCATCAGGAAAGCGTAGACACACATAGATAAAAGTCTCGGTTCGACCTAAGAGGGTTCAGGTTCAGTAAAGCTCTGGTGACATAAGGATCGAGTGGAAGCTTTTGGAGACTAAGGAGATATTAGGGAAATAAAATCTTGGGACACGAGCTAAGCAGCTCAATACTAAATCTTTTGGAAGTGACGGATTAGGGGTCGATTCTGATGAAATTTTCATGGGCATTTTCATGAGCTGATGAAAATTTTACTGGAATCGACCCTAATCCGTCACTTCCAGATGATTTAGTATTGAGTTGCTTAACCCGAATCCTGAGATTGTATTACTGTAATCTCTCTTTAGTTAATACTTAATAATGAACTCACTAATCAAAACCATTACTCGCTTAATGGGCTTGATTGCCAATATCATTTGGACTTTACTAGACAATGTCTTCACACCCTACTATAATTCCAATTTAGTATTAAAATTTGTTAATAATAAAATTTAAACAACTCAAAAAAACCGCCATTAATTCTCCAGCCAAACCAAAAAAAAAGCCCGCCATTGATTTGTAAAATGGTGGACCGGTTGAACCAGTCAGATGATGGGTCAGTAGTAATTTTTGAAATATTTAAACTGTTTTATTTTAGAACTTTTTGATACAAATAAACTCTTTAATTTTAAAAGTAAAATAATTTTTCACAGTTATTTTTAGAGAGAATTTCATATAAATACTTCAACTATTTATCTATTTCCATAAAATTACATGAATTTTTTGAGTATCCACAACTATACATGAACTAATTTTTTTTCTTCCATTAAAATACACAAACTCTTACGGGCATGTATTGGAGTGAATATTTGAGAAGATTTGAGTTTTAATGAATTTTTAGATGATTTGGTTAAATTTTGGTGAATTATGAATTTTGTTATTAAATTCTCTGAAATCTCATCTTAAAATATGAGATTTGGGTCTTTGTATTTTTAACAAATAAATCCCCTCAAATCTTACTTGAATCTTTTAACTCAAATCTTAATAACATTTTCAATAACAGTAGATTTGATTGTATATTTTAGAATTTTTAATCCAATAACGCTAGATTTTAAAAGATATTTTAAAATTTTTATTTCAATAACAGAGTATTTGTCATTTTAATTCAATTCTCTCCAAATACTCAGTCCAATACACCCCTTTAAATTACATCCATCAAACACCTAATACACCTTGAAATTTCTAAAAGATAAAATATAAAGTTTTATATTCATCATACAATTCCAATAATATAGTTACCACTGTTTTTCAAAAACTTTTTTGAATAATAGCATCATAAAATCATATTATATTTAACTATATAATTGTTATATTATTTTCCATGTTACTTAGATGAAAGTGTTGTGTGAAAATATAATAATTTGTATATAATTTTGTTGAATGTGAAAGATATAACATTGTATATATATATATATATAGGATTTAAGGTTTTTAATTTAAGATTTAGGTGAATGGATAATGTGCATAACAATTATCAATGGACACTAATTATGTGATTGATTTCTCGTACTTGGTCTAAAAAATTTTGAATACGCACGAATTCTATAGACACCCAATATCAATATCACGCACACCATCCATTTTTCATTAGGTGTTCATTCTGCATGTCCACATAAAATGTCTATTATACATTATTACTAAAAAAATTACCAAGGAAGCAATCACGAAAGCAATCACAAAAGTAGTGTCCATTGATTACCTCCTAATATTAGCTACTTTGGTATTCTCTTGAATGCTATAGAGACCTTTCATATTACCATTCCGCTCTAAAAAACTCACATAATAATCTAAATCATCTACAAAAGCAAGTGACTGCAGATGTTTTCTTTTTGATAAAACCTTAAAAAGTGACTGCAGATGTTTACAAACTAAAATATGTCAATATTAATTCCACTAAAAACACAAAACATTCCTTCAAAAGTGACATACTAGAAAACAAAAAGCCATATATATAACCTGATTCCATTACGTTCAAATTAACCTGTCAAAGAGTAGCAGCAATAGCACACACAAATTGATAAGACTTAGGGACAGTAAGAACCGCATCAAACCACTCAACCTTCCCCCAAATCTCTTCATCGTTGCGCTTTACAAGCGAAATCTCTGCACACCAAATCATCTTCTCCTTATAACCACTAGCAGCCACATACTTGTCCCACAAAACCATTAGCTTACCTCCATAATTCACCAATTTAACAGTACTATAACGAGCAAACTTAGGTAGCCCTTCTAAACCCTCTAAACTTCTCCAAACTTCTTCCCCACTGTTAAATTTACTCCATAAAAACTTACCAGGAGACTCATATAAATAGCTTATGTTCCCTATCATACAAATAGAACCCCGTTTCAAATCCATATCCAATCCTACTGCTTCCCATGTCTCATCCTTTGGCTTTAAAGCCACAGCCCCCAGCTCTGCACCAAAGTTTAGGTAAATCTTTCCTTCCAAATTTCCTAATTTGAATACCATCCGTTTCTTGGGCGGCACGGGATTCCAAGTTTGAGTCGTTGTGTTGTACATTTCAACACAGTTCAAAGCATCTAGGTTTTCGCAGCTTCCTGCTAAATACATATTCCCATCAAATTCACTATTAGTGTGAGCCAGCCGCATTCTTGGAGCTTCAAGCCAAGTGTGAGTTCGACAGTCAAGGAACCACACATTAGAGCAAGGAGAATCTTCAATGGCTGAGTTAATTGCGTAAAGATTAGAACCAACAGCGAGGAGACTTGACCATTCCACTGAAGGAGAGTTGAGAATTAGGGTTGAAGCCAAAAGATTGCCACTTGAATCCTTCTTCATTTTCTTCTTGGTAAGGGTTTGATTAGGTTTCCGATAGAGAGTGAACCAGCGAGGGTTAGCTTCATCAGGGAACTGTAAGCAGACATAGAGAAAAGTCTCGGTTCGGCCTAAGAGGGTTCGGGTTTTGTAAAGCTCCGGTGAAGCAAGGATCGAGCGGAACCTTTTAGAGACTAAAGAGAGATTTGGGTGATACAATCTCGAGACACGTGCTAAGCAGCTCACTACCAAATCATCGGGAAGTGAAGAATTTGGGATTGATTCCGGCGTTGACGACGGCTTAAGATATCGTTTCTTCCTCTTCTTCACTGGTGACGACATTGGCGGAGATAAACAGAGACGAAATCGCCGTTGATCGAATTTAGGGATTTTAATTCCACTTCTCCCGTTCTCCCACCATGTTACGTGCGCGAAACAATCCCACGTAAAATATTTGATAGTGGGCCTCAAAATCATTTTCGTTTAATCTTAATGGGCCTCAAAACGATAATATTAGCTCTTTTACAAAGTAAATACTTGGTGAAAGCTGTTTTACTTGATTGGTTAACCCGCAACTACCCGCAAACGTTATATTTGCAGGCGGTTATGGATGCAAGTGTTTTATAATAATCATGTAATTTGTTTCGAACTGTTTGAAATCCCTCTATTTCAAAAGCTCATTTCAGCTAACATTTGCGGTTGCAGGCGATTGCGGTTGGTTATAAATTTTTTTATTTTTTTATTTTTTAAATCGATAATACTAATAAAAAATTACAAAAAAATAAAAAGAAAACAAAAAAAAAATTTGTATATCTCTTATCAAATATTATAATATTAAAATCTTAAATAATTTATAAAATATATTATATATATAAAAAATATTTTTGACCTTAGTTATTTTATAATTTATTTAAAACTAAATTTTGTTATATTAATACAATTTTGGTTTTTTTATATAAATTATATGTTATAAATATATTTTATATTTAACCCAACCGCTGTCAACCAGTTAGAAATTTTCCGCAAACGCATTCATTTTTAATTGTTAAACTAGTCGTGTAAATCACTTAAAGCTCGACTGGTTTAAACGCAGCGGTTACGGTTGTGGGTGCGAGAGTTTGGGAAAGCGGACAGTTGCGGTTATAAACGTTATAAGCGATTTATACGACTGGTTTAAAAATTAAAAATGTGTGCATTTACGAAAAATTTCTGACTGGTTAATAGCGGTTGCAGTTTAATATAAAATATACTTATAACATATAATTTTTATAAGAAAAATAAAATTATATTAATATAATAAAATTTAGTTCTAAATAAATTATAGAATAATTAAGGTTAAAAATATTTTTTTTTATATAAAATATATTTTTATAAAGTATTTAAGATTTTAATATCATAATATTTGATAAGAGATATAATTTTTTTTCTTAATTTTTTTGTAAATTTATATTAGTATTATAGATTTTAAAAAATAAAAAATAAAAAAAATTAACCAACCGCAATCACCCGCAACCGCAAACGTTAGCTGGAATGAGCTTTTGAAATAGAGGGATTACATACGGTTCGAAACAATTTATACCGATTTCCATGATTATTGTAAAATGCTTGCACCCGCAACCGCCGGCAAACGTAGCATTTGTAGGTAGTTTCTGGTGAACCAATCAAACCCTTAGGGCTTGATTGGTTCACCTGCAACTATCTGCAAACGCTACGTTTGCGGTCGGTTGCGGGTGCAAGCGTTTTACACCAATCATGCAAATCGTTATAAATCGCTTCGAACCGCTTATAATCCCTCCATTTCAAAAGTTCCTTCTAGGTAACGTTTGCGGTTCCGGACGGTTGCGGTTGGTTAATTTTTTTTTTTTTTAAAATCTATAATACTAATAAAAATTTACAAAAAAATTTAAAAAAAAACAAAATTTTATATCTCTTATCAAATATTATGATATTAAATCTTAAATATTTTATAAAAATATATTTTATATATAAAAAAATATTTTTAACCTTAATTATTCTATAATTTATTTAGAACTAAATTTTATTATATTAATACATTTTTTTGTTCTTATAGAAATTATATGTTATAAGTATATTTTATATATTTAATACTAAACCGCAACTGCTACCGCTATCAACCAGTCAGAAAATTTTCGCAAACGCATCCATTTTTAATTTTTATATCAGTCGTGTAAATCGCTTAATAACGCTTATAACCGCAACCGTCCGCTTTCGTAAACTCTCGCACCCACAACCGCAACCGCTGCGTTTAAACCAGTCAAGCTCTTAATAACGTTTATAACCGCAACGGCCCGCTTCCACAAACTCTCGCACCCACAATCGCAACTGCTGCGTTTAAACCAGTCGAGCTCTTAGTGTTAGCTAAGTGTTGTCTTGTTCATTCTGTTTTGTTTAGCTACTATGTCCATAACATAAAAATTCCTTAATCGGATTACTAAAGAGACTCACATCTTTGATTAATGTTTCTTTTGGTTACAAAGTTAAAAAAAATACATAGTTTTATATTTAGGAAGTAGTATATGCATAAAGCTATTAGTATTAGCTTATAATGTTTCTCCAAAAGGTTTAATGTTTTTAGTTTCGAGTTTTGAAAAATGTGGATCACTTATATCATGGTTGTTCAATAGAAGGTAAATATAGTTGAATAACTAATTGTCTTTGTTCAATGGTTTTTATCTTCTAAAAATAATGAAGGAAAGAAGTCATACTCATTTCATTTATTTCTGTAACATATTCATTGAGTCACTAAGAGCGCCATTTTCTCTGCAACTTATTCACCAAATCGCTAAGAAACAATTTCATCTTCTTTTTTCACAAAGAACAACAAAACCCTTCTTCTAATTTTTTTTTGTTTAATAGACGACCATAGGCCCTCTTTTTATGCTAGTCAATGTGACTGCGACAGAGAAAATGAGAGCAAAAGGAGTTTAATGATAATGGGGCGAAGGCAAATTATTTTTTCCCTCATCAGTGACTTTTTCCTATGTTTCAGTCACAGTCATAGCGACTTACATAAGAACATGGCCAAATCTTCCTATAAACCTAAGTACACACGTATACGGTATATTCAACAAAACGGTGTATCACATTTTTACCAATCAGTTGCACAAAATAAGTTTTAACCTTTCACAACAATTAAAAAAAATACCAATAAGAGGTTCGGTCATATGATCAATTAATTTTCTGTATATTTGAATCTAACTAACTGTGTATCAAACAAAAGTTTTTCATAGACAAATTATGACAGAAGCATTCGTTATAGTCACATATGCATAAACATGTTACAACAAATACATTCAGAACAAAAAAAAACATTACAAACATTATAACTTGTCTCAAGAGTAATTCATGAAAGAGTAGCAGAAAGGATTTGGTAAGAGTCATCTACAAGCAAAGCAAGTTCCGCTAAAAAGTGAGATAACCTTATTCATTACCTTTAAACTGGTTTCATAAGTCATAATAAATCAAAGAGTAGCAGTAATAGCACACAAGATTTTATAAGACTTAGGGACTTTAAGCACCGAATCAAGCCACTCAACTTTCCCCCAAATCTCTCCATTGTTGTGCTTTTCAAGCGAAATCTCTGCACACCAGATCATCTTCTCCTTATACCCAGTTGCACGCAAGTACTTATCCCACAAAACCACCAGCTTACCGCCATAATTCGCTAATGTAACAGTACTATAATTAGCAAACTTAGGTAGCCCAACTAAACCCTCTAAGTTTCTCCAAATTCCTGTCTTACTGTCTAATGCTTTCCAAAAAAACTGCCCCTTATAAATATAACTTCTGTTCTCTATCAAACAAGCAGGAGTTCGACCCGATCCTACCAATTCGCCGAGCACACTTTTTGGCTCAAAAGCCATACCTTTCCAAGCAAACGTTGAATCAAACTTCAAGTAAATCTTTCCTTCCATATTTTCCATTTTCAGTATCCGTTTTTCAGGTGGCACATGGTTCCAAGTTTGAGTCTTTGTGTTGTACACTTGAACACAGTTCAAAGACTCTGGCTTTTCAGAGCTTGCTGCTAAATACATCTTCCCATCAAATTCACCATTGGTGTGAGCCAGTCGCATTCTTGGAGCTTCAAGCCAAGCGTGAGTTCGACAGTCAAGGAACCACACGTTAGAGCATGGAGAATCTTCGATGGCTGCGTTAATGGCATAAATATTATAACCAACAGCTATGAAACCTGACCATTCCACAGGAGGTGGGTTGAGAACTTTGACTGGAGCCAAAAGACTGCAACTTGAATCCTTCTTCTTCTTCGTTTTCTTCTTACTTGTGTAATTAGTTAGGGTTTGATTGGGTTTCCGGTAAAGAGTGAACCAGCGAGGGTTATTTTCATCAGGGAAGCGTAAGCACACATAGAGAAACGTCTCGGTTCGACCTAAGAGGGTTCGGATCCTGTAAAGCTCAGGTGAAGTAAGGATCGAACGGATGCTTTTGGATACTAAGGAGAGATTTGGGTGATACAATCTTGGGACTCGGGCTAAGCAACTCACCACCAAATCATATGGAAGTGATGGATTTGAGGTCGGCTCTTTCGACTGTTTCTTCTTCTTGCACGGTGGTTGGCCGTCAGTGGCGGCGGAAGCAGAAGCAGAAGCAGAAGCGGAAGCGGTGGACGACATTGGTGAATTCGCCATGAGGTCAGCCAAATTTTCTAGGGATTTGCGCGTTTAACAAATATCAACCAAAGATTAGGCCTTGTCTTAGTGGGCCTAACTTAAATATAAAAGTTTAAAAGTAATTTTCTTCTGTTTTATTTTTTCTTAATTACTTAATCCTCAATTAGATTTGCCCAAATAGAAATCTTTAACTGTGTTTCTAATGATCTATAGCTGAGCTAAAGATTGTTTTGTAAATGTGGCAGAGGCGCTTCGATTAACTTTATCCGTTTTGCGTGTGTGGCAAGGTTCTTTATAGCCCTTAACTTTAACAACAAACCCCACGTTTTCTCTGCAACTTGGTCATTCATTACATAAATGAGAAAGCCCAAAAGCACCAGACAAGCATGAAGCATTAGTGAATATGTTTAGAAGTGAAAACAATGTCCGCTAAAAGCACCAGACAAGCATGAAGCAATAGTGACACATATGTAATGAATCAAAAGGTTTTGGAGACGAGGGAGAGAGCTGGGTAGTGCATTTTAGAGACGCATGCAAACCAGCTCAATAAAAAGTCATCGGGAAGTGAAGGATTTGAGGTATATATACAACTAGAAATCCAAATGTTGTAAAGCACAAAAAACTAAGATTAATTTTTCTTAAAGTTTGAAACAGATTTGAGAATGATATAGAGGTTTGCTTGAGCAATCTCCTAAGACTAAATTTAGCTCCTACGATGGTGTTCGTAAATTTTTGGGCATCTATTTGGCAGGATCCAACTATTGATTTCCGAATGATCCTACGATTACGTCGTCACGTTTTTATATATTGACACAAATGGTGTTTTTCACAACCGATCATAGAAATGCCTTTTTGCAAAATGTAGTATGTTTTCAACTACCACATTTTTCTTCTATATGTTTAATTTAATTTAATAATATAAATTAAATAAATCTCCAACAATACTCCACATTTTCAATTCAAACTAAGGAATACCCAACATTTAAATATAAAAAACAATGTCAGTTTCTTCAGCTTTTCTCTTTGTGTATTCTTGCTGCTAATTTCATCAAAAGCTTTATTTCTACACTTGAGGCACTGAAAAGTGTTAGGACCGCAAAAATCCGGATATGGAAAACTGCGAATAAAGAACAGAATTACGAAATAAACGAGATAAAAACGATTTTAGAAAACCGAAAGAAGTGGAGTCGAGATTTGATCTCTTTCCTTAATTCTTAAAATCGCCCGTAGTGTGACGGTTTTGATACGATTCAAAATCCCAGGATACAACCACTTAGAGACCGAATTCGCTACACTCGAAAGACGGAATATACGAACTCAATACTACGCTATACTCTCGAAACACTTTCGTATTATGTGGAGAAAGATTGCTGGAGTTTTTATGTAGAAATCATTTGTTTAGTTCATGGAAGAAAAAACACAATGACTTGGCTTATATAGCCAAAGCACAAGGTCTATGCATTCATGAGGAGGAATTATGTGACTTTAAGACATTTGACTATTTTGTCAATGTTGTCACTTATGAGCTTTGATTTTGTGGTTACACAAATCAATTAATTGTAAAAGATATTTGTTGAATTAATCAACAATATAATCTAAACAAATTTAGGAAAAATCTGAATAATTATTTGGGTTATAGACCCATTACTCAAATCCCAAAACTCATATTCCAAACCCGGTCCAACTCGATACGACACGGAACTCAGGTCCGGTTTGGATTTATCCTTTAACTTCCAAAGTGTGAAATTTTTCATTCAAAATTAACTCATTATTGACAAATTACTACACTAAATTATAGTGTTTATTTCAAGGAATCCAACTTATTTTTTCCCGATCAATTCGACGACCAAATGTCATCTGAAAAGTATTCAGAAAAATGTTTGGTTCCATATGTCTAAAAATGGGTTCCAACAAAAACTCACATAATAAGCTTAATACTCTACAAAGAAAGAGAGCACAAATGTTTAAAGGCAAAATAGTGTGAACTGCATTCCACAAAAAACAAGAAAACATTCTTTCAAAAGTGAGATATACCAAAAACAAAAAGAGATATAACTTGATTCATTACATTCAAACATGTCAAACAGTAGCAGCAATATATAGTACACACAATTTCATAAACTAAACCATGTCAACTGTCTTTCGCTAAAAACAAAAAAAAACAAACATTCCTTTAAAAGTAACATACTAAAAGCAAAAGAAAGCTCAAACCTGTCAAAGAGTAGCAGCAATAGCACACACAATTTGATAAGAATTAGGAACTGTAAGCACGGCATCAGACCACTCGACCTAAACTTGCTTACAACTGCCGTCAACTTAAAACTCAGATAACGGCCGGAGTTTACCTCAGAATCTGGAACGACTGGCGGATATAGAAATCTGACATCTGAGGCTTTCTATGGATAGGTAGATCGTCCTATAACTCTCTACGGTTTACAAGGAAATATCTCTTGAAATTAGGCGGTAATATAATCTGATCTGCAGAAATTCGCCTCAGAAAAACGGCCATAACTTTCTAACCGTAGCTCCTATTTAGGATCTTCTTGCAGCTGTGGATAGCTATTGATGTCATGCATCTCTCCAGAAAAATAATCGAAAACAGATTTCGTTTGATCCTCCATTTTCTCTTTCTCCCAGAACTGGTCAAATATGTCTTCTCTTCTTCTTCTTATTCTTTCTTTCTTTCTCTCTTTCTCTGCTTTCTCTCTTCTTCTCATGATTTTTATTCTTTTGATCAGGTGCCTACAAAATTGGGAAGGCAAAACCCTAATATTCTCTTATAAATGACTCCTCATTAATTTAGGGATTGAGCTTCATGGGTTTTTAAAAGACATACACTCCATGGTCCAAAACTGCGGGATCGAAGTGTTAGATTGGACAAAAAATACTTGATTTTTTCTATTGGGCCTTCATAGATCCAATCATAACAATAATTGTTGATTCTTATCTAGGGAAGTCGGCCAATTTATATATGAACATATTGATTAAGTCGAAATCATACACCAACTAAAGTGATGGGTCAATTTATACTTAAAGATATTAAATTATCCAAATTCATACACCAATTATAAAAATAAGGCCAATTAATACAAATAAGGATGACTGTACATTTGAAGTTGATGACGTGTCATCCACGTCATAGTAAACTGATTACGTGTCATCCACGTCATAGTAAACTGATGACGTGTCGTCCACGTCATCGACATTATTTTTTTTTAATCTTGAATTAAAATTAAGGGTGGGCATCATATCCTTCATGCCTAGTCATATCCCGTCTTATTTCATTTTCAGTTTCGAATTCATATTTTACATGAAAATGTATTTGCATATGGTACAAACTTCCATTTTCCGTTTGAAAACAGAAATTCCCGAATTTCTATTTGAGATTAAAATTTAAATTAAATAATATTTTTTACATATATATACCATAATAATATGGTCATATCGAATACTACATACAAATATAATCTAAATTTTTCTAACTTTTCTAAGATGTACTAATTTGTTATTATATTTCATTTCATTTAAAATTCTACTTTTGTCTTATATAAATTGAAAGCTTATAATTTTATTTTAATTGAAAGCTTAGGAAACCTTATAAATTTTCTAATTTTATAATTTTTTTTTTGTCTTAATAACAAATAAGTACATCTTAGAAAAGTTAAAAAATTTTAGATTATTTTTGTGTGTAATATTCTATATGAACATATTTTTATTATATATATATATATATATATATATATATAATATTATTTAGTGAAATTTTGTTTTCAAACGTAAATTGAAAGTTTGTACTATATGAGAATGCATTCACATGTAAACTATGAATTCAAAATGAGATCCCGACAAGATGAGACGGATATGATGTCCATCCTTTATTTTCATCTCAAGATTTTGTAAAAAAAAAAAAAAAAAAAAAGGTGTACCGATGATGTGGACGACACGTCACATGTTCACTGTGACATATATGACACATCATCAGATTCAAATGTACAGTCATCCTTTGTTTTATAAATTAGTCTTATTTTTATAATTGGTGTATGAATTTTGCTAATTCGATATCTTTAAGTATAAATTGGCCTATCACTTAAATTTAGGTATAATTTGGACTTAATGAAGATGTTGAGGTATAAATTGGCCGACTTTCTTTCTTATCTATTGGACCTTTGGACCTTTGAAGATCGGATGCTCACCAAAGTCTGGCGTCCAAGATCTGCGCCCAACATCACAAAAGATGTCTAATGTTGTTTTCCAGTTTTCCGATTTGTCCTTAAAAGTTTTATTTTTTCCTCTTAGATATCAAATATATCAATGGCAATACATGTAATATCTACACTATTAAGGTTTGTTTTTAAATAATGCTAATAGTATAGATTTGTTTAAAATTATAACCATGCACGTACGGGCGGGTCCGAATCTAGTAAAATATTTAAATATTTAATTTTCTTTTGAATAAACTTATACTATGTATAAATGATATAAATGACTAAATTGACTTTAAATCTGATTAATTTAATTGATTAGTAATGGAACCAACATTGTAAATTAGTTAATTGAAAACATATATTAATGACATATCCACTATATGTTGAAATGAAAGAATTTTCAAAAGAAAAATTTATTAATGTGGTTAGATTTACATGCCATCCTAATAATATTATTATGGAACTAAATTAAAAAAAAACCTTGAACATATAGAATATTACAAACAGTACCATTATAAATAGTAAATTTTAATGAGTTTATCATGGATAAAATTTTCAATCAGTTTCTAACTAATAAATCCATTTTAATATATTTTAATTGATGCCATATATTTTTATTGATTTTTTCAAAAAACTTTTTAACCTCTTTACTATTTTTAATAAAAGAATAGAAAAAGTAAACATGACTAAATATTTTGATATTATATTTTTCAACAACATACAATGCAATACGGATATATGAATCAATTGATATCATGTATGTGAATTTATTATATATATGGCATAAGAAAAAAAAAATCATATGACATGTGCCTTATAAAATGAGTAGTTTGTAAACAAATAAAACCTATTATATGAGTTATTATATATCGTACATTTTTTAACACGAGTAAATATCAAAAATTATCCTTACTAACTTTCAAGTGTTGGTTAGTTGTTAACTAACAAAAAAAAAAAAAAAAAAACACTACAATTACGCGTATTGTGAGAATTTACTAACTAATGTTTTAGTCTTATGGATTATCACCAACTATTTATGGAGTTCGAGTACTGCCCATATTCTAGTTTATGGACATATTTGAAGAAGTAGAATCTCCTCTTCCCATCTCCGTGAGATAAAGATTGAGTTTCTATTTGTCTACATGTTTACAATTTTTCTCCCATTACTACTATTCATTCTTTTTGATTTAAAGTTTTCTATATATACCCACAAGCACTTCGAAATGACTTGTCACTTGTCAGTCCAAGAAAGTGAAGGAGTGCCCATGTTGATGAGGAATGGCTTCACATAATTATTCACAACGTATTGGAAGAAAAAACAGTGCCCGTGGGATAAGGTACGACACTTGATCTTCACATGCTGATCCCATTCAACTTCACTAGTGGTTAGTTTTACTTTTCTAAGCATTCCAACCTGATCCTAAAATGTATTTGGTTAAATTATCAATGATGATAATGGAATTAATGTGAAATACTTTTTTTCCCAAACTCGTATTGTTACGTTTTCTTCGTATATATATATATATATAATCAAATTATAATTTTTAAATACTTGGCAGTAATAAATTTAATCCTAAGTTAATTACCTGATTTTTCCATGGATTTGGTTCTTCTTTTTGTAGTATAATACAGTATGTTTAATTTTATAAATAGTGGCATATGATGTGACTTTATATATTGTGTTTTTTAAACACAGGTAAAAATCGTTTTATTAGTGTTGACATGCAAAAATATTAATACTCATTTAACAAAAAAAATAAAAAAATGTTAATACTCTCTTCACCTTCTCAAATAACTAAATAATATACGGAAGACAAAGAAAAAAAATGAAAATATAAGACAAAGAAAGAAAAAGTAACTGAGCTTGCTCTTATATAATATCCACATCTCCTCTAACCTGTAATCCCAAGAACAAACAACTTCAATATTTTAGAAAGATCAAGATCTCAAGATGTCGGGAGTATGGGTGTTCAAGAACGGAGTCGTTCGGCTAGTGGAGAATCCTGGAGCTGAGAAGAACATCGAAAACACAAAGCGAAAGGTTCTGGTTTACATTCCAAGCAACGAAGTCATAACCTCTTACTCACATCTCCAGCAACATCTCTACGCGCTTGGCTGGGAACGTTACTACGACGAGCCTCATCTCCTTCAATTCCACAAAGCGTCTACCGTTCATCTCATCTCACTCCCTACTGATTTCTCCAGGTTCAAGTCGATGCACATGTACGACATCGTTGTCAAGAACCGTAACATGTTCCAAGTCAGGGACATGTAGCCATATTTTTTCCGGGTTACGATTTTTATGCTCTTTAGTCTTGATGATAATGGGTTGTGTGTCGTTTTGAAGTGTGTCTCATGGCGAGGTTTGATATGTACTATATATATCTTTTGAAGTTAACTTTGTGTTTGGTGTTTTTTTCTGTGTGTGAATGTTGGATTGTATGGAAGAAGTAGTAAATGTTAATAAAAGATCATGTATATATTTTAAGACGTTCTGATAAATTTGGGAAATAGTTTGTGTTTGTGTTGTTGATTAATGAATGACTTACAACGATCTATGTTAACGGAAAAAAAGGTTTGATGGAAAAATATGGTTTGTAGTTTGGAAGAAAACGTAATTTTGCTATAGTTAGGTTTGGAACAACCAGCAGAAAATAATAAATTACGATCGTAACCATAAATCACTCAAAGTCACTCCAAAAGGTTCTTGGTTGCTGTTTTGACATTATGATCGAAAGCAATGAGATACATTATATTGACCATAATAACTAGAAAATGTTTCTAGCTATTAGGTCTAAGGGTCTTTTTGTTTTTAGTGTTGTGTCTAGCGGAATTGCTTATTTGTTGATGTCCAGTGGTATGACGGTTCATTCTAGATTTGTGATCTTTATAAAGGTAAACTAATATACTATGTGCTCCATGACACCAAAATCTAATCTTGGGGTCTTGGTGAGAAAAAGTAATCTTATTGCTTGGGATGAGGCTCCAAGCAAGTGATTGTAATGAAAGTTCGCATGAAGGTGAGAATTTTTGAAATGGAGTCTTGATATTGGCAATGGAAAGGTCAATAAGCCTAATGATGGAAAAGCAGAAATATATATTCTTAAAGTTCTACTTATAGCTGATTGGGAAGATCATATCAAAGCGTTAATAAAGGAGATTTACGGGAAATCATTAAAACAGATTGTGAACCTAAATTTTTCCAATAAAGAGCTATTCTTAGTCCAACGAACATGATGTCTATATGATCAATGTTAAATGTGTGTGTGCGCTGTTGTATCATATAAATTACATGTTGTAAAAATGTTAAAATTTCCTAATCTTTAAAGAAACATGTGAAATTTTTTTTTATCTTAATTCTGATAATATCAAGCTGTCGGGATTTAGAAAACAACAAATTTTTGTTGAAGAAAGATACTCCTATCATGATACTTAGGAATATTGATCGTAAGGGTGGTTTGCAAAAGTACGAAATTGCAAGTTGTTCAGTTGGTGAACCATTTTATTCACACCATAATTATAACTGGTAACAATGTTGCGAGTATTTTCCTAATCCTTGAAATATAAGTAACGTCACCATAGCGAAACAACCAAGGGAGCATCGCGTGGGTGAAACATCAGAAACCCCTCGCAAAGCCACGGAAAGGAATTTTCATATCGAAAGTGCAAAACACCGATTGAAGAGGCTAAAGGCGCATATTTGGCATCAACACGCCTTATCCATAGTGTGCGTCTGTCGCTGCCGAAAACTCTAAACCCAGATTCGCCACTGTCCCCTAACGACAAGAACTGAGAAACAGATATCCGGAGGGTTCTACCACCGAGAGTCTCCCCACCCCTATGTCTCACTTACTCGCCCAACTTCCACCTCCACCACTGCACCGTTAGACCAGAAGAGCCGCAACCACCGTGGGTCAACTCAGGACTCAAAAAGCTAGTCAAACTAATTTTTAACATGTTTGGAGTTTGAAGAGTTTTAAGTTGAAAATATGGATTGAAATTTTGAAGACATATGATTTGATATCTACTTTAAATTAATTTTTTCATATTTTCATGTTGTGTGTTTATAGTCTTTTAATAAGTAATCAAGTAACGAATATAACAAGTATACAAATATATGTATTTTCTCTTGATCAACTATACGAGTATACATATTACAAAAAAATGAACTAGAAATATTAAACTTTCATATTAAAAATAGTCAATATATAAATCAACACTATAATAACACAAGTGCCTCTCCACAAGATGACACATCAGATTCAATTGTGGAGGTGACACATCAATTAATGAAAAACTTTTAAATCCAATAAAATCATTTCAATTGTACACATCACTTAAATAAAATAACCAATCAAATTAAAACAACTAATAAAAATCAGCCTAAAGAATAATAAGAATAATACTAATCTATACTATAATAGTTGAGTTTGCTCTCCATCTTCTGCCACGTCAGCGCTGGAGAGGTGACACCTGTCCCCTTAAAAAAAAAAAAAAAAAAAAAAAAAAAAAAACTAACTGAACGTCTCCTTTATTCTCCTCCTGATTTTTCTGTAACGTTTCAGAAGTTAGAAAATCTTCTCCTCATCAATTTCGCCTCTGTGCTAAATCTTTTTCCTCTGAAGAAAGAAATCGTATTTCAGGTCTGGGTTTTTCTTTTGTTCTCTCAATTTTCTATCTTCTCTGGTCACGACCTATGTTAAAATTTCCAGATAATATTATGATCGAACCTTTTTGGCTGCTTTAGAAACCAAATCTGGAAGTTAGTCATTCGATTATACTGTTTCATCAGTTGTTTTTGGTTTTCAATTTCTTTATTGTTTGATTTCTGAATTTCTGGATTCTATATATGCAGCAAAACTGCTTCGCAAATGGCGAATTTACGCCTTAAGATACTGAAGAACAAAAAGGAGATTCAGATTGAACAACCAAAAAGAGACTTAGCTTAATTGCTCGAATCTGGGCATACCACTACTGCTAGAATTCGAGTAAGCAATCTAATAATCTCTGTTTCATTGTAAATTGAGAATGAGGAATTTAAGTATCATAGAATCTGAGTTTCACTTGTTTGATGACATTGGTAATGTTCTTATGTCTCCGACTCTCCGGTGGAACATGTGGTGAGGAAAGAGAAGACATTGGCTGCTTATGAACTCAATGGAATATATTGTCAACTTATTATAGTTGGTTTAGCTGTTATTGAATCACAAAAGTAAGAAAAATTTGAGTTTGACACTCTTTCTATGATGTTTTTGTTTTTATTATGTATGATGTATTCGTTGTTGTGGTATTACTTACTTCATAAACTGCCCCATTGATATGAAAGAAGCTGTTACAACTGTCTTATTTGCTTCCCTAAGCTTATCAGATGTCCCAGAGCCCTCAGAAATCACATCAATCTCGTGAAGATGAGGAAATTTGGTAGAAGCTGGTGTCTCTGGATCCAAGAGAACCATACATTCATACTACATTGTCCAGGTATGTTTATGCATCATTTATAGGTTCTTGAGTGTTTTGTTTCGATTGATGCTACGAAGTCCTTAAATTACATTTAACAAATTGCAGAAAGTAGCAGTGGCTAATATCCCAATGATAACAATGTAGCAGAATGGTGGCTGTTTTCGAGATGAAAATTAGTGGCTCTTTCCCCGATGCAATACACTAACCCTTGGATGGCTATAAGCGAAAAACTTGGAACACGGGACCATGTAATGTGCTGTGGGAAATAGTATGATCTCAACTTTGAAATCGTTGTACAGATTGACCTTGCCCTTTTAGCTTTCATTTTTTGTTACATGGGATTCTGTTTCTTCACCTTTCATTGCAGGTTCTACGTCAAAAGGAACAACCATGAATGAGGACTACACTGAAATTAATTATGTACGTTTATCAACTCTCTTCCTTTGGTAGACTTGTTTTCATGGTAGAGGTTATGGTACATACATATTTCAGTTCAAATATCTTAGCCGTCGATCAGGCGACTTCGTTGGCACCAAATTTAAATAGACCATGTTATGCCTTAGGAGAACTAATGATCAGCCTATCCGATCCATACATATTTCTCTTAGATTATTGGTTATACCCAGATTTTAAAGGGGATATGGACCATATGGTAATGTAATGCACATACCCAGAGAGTTTATGAGCTGAAGGATTTGTTAAGAAGCTTAACTCATTACCAGAAATGACAGCAAGTATTCTCTTGTCTTTTCAAGGTCCTCTCTTTTATCTTGCAGACATTTTGAAAAGAAGAGCAATTATATCTCAAACAAGCTTAAGCGACCTCCTACCGCCTTCTTTATCTTCATGTAATGTTCATGTTTTGAGAATTCTTTGGCTTCTTTCTTAAACCTTTGTGGTGACTTCTATAGTTGTATTCTTTTGCTTAGTTTTTATGGATGTTTCTCTCTGCTTTTGAATTGATAGTTTTTAAATTGGTTTCTCTTTGGGCAACAGAAGCAGATGATTTTGTGTTGGGCGGGTGATCATATAAGTATATAACCTGATGAAGCAGGAAGTAAAGTGGCTCTACGGGTGGCTTTGATACTAGCACAAGTATCATCTTTTCTTACTGCCCAGTTACAGCTATGTGTCATTGAATGATAAAGAATATTCAATCAAATGAATAATGCTCTAACTAGATTGTTGATGCTATGGAGTGAAGAACGTCTCTATGCTTGTGCTTAATGAAGTTTGATTTTAATTACTTTGTTTCACGTATTGAATGTTGTACTGGGAAATGACTGTATGTTTGGTTTTTTAAAAATTAAACTTTATGATTTTCATTTAAATTAAAGATATAAAGATTAAGCGTTATATGTACATACAAACTATCAAATACAATCTCCAGTTGTAGCGGTTTGTGTTGTCTCCTGATTTTGTGTAATCATTCTTTATATTGAAATTTAAAAATTTGAAAATAAATAAAACTATCAAATACTAATAAAGAGATAAACTTCGTATTCGTAACTACTATATTAGGATCGTAAGATCCAACGTCTTTATAAATGTTATTTTATATTAAATAATTTTGAAAAACTTAAACTAACAATAAATCAAAAAATTAATAAACCCAATTAACATATATCGTAAGTTTTATCCTCCGCCCACACTACTAAAAATAAAATAAAACAAATACATAATAATAATATATAAATGATTAATGTAATAATATTGAAAATAATAAAATAAATTTAAATCGAATACAATATTAAATAGGGTAATTGTAAAGACTAACATCAGACAACCTAAAAATTAGTTATCTCTCCTTGTGATGTTTTAAATACTCTGTTCAATTATTTTAGATTATGTTACCCATGTTTAATTAATTATTTTTATTTCTCATTTTCAGCATATTTTTCCTATAATCATAGTAATTAATATTTCAACACGATAAATAGTTTATTACGTGATATAACTAAATTATCACGATAAATATTAGTTTACCATGTGATACAATTAAATTATCACGATAAATATTAGTTTACCACATGTACCAATTTAATTAGCAACATATATAAAAAATCCTAACATATAATAAGTTAAATGTGACCATTTAATTATCAAGATAACTAAATATAATAATATATAAGTTAACAGTAATGTATAAGATAGCTGATAAAAATAATCTTATTGAACATAATTCCTATTTAACACATTATATGTGACTCGTTATATATTTGTATATGATATAATAAATGAGTTAACACGATAAATATGAACTTACCACATAAATTTAAATTTATCGCTATACAATATCATTTAACATGTTTAGTTATAATCAGATAAAAACGTTGATATCTATTTTAACATACAACTAAACAGTTTGTTACATGCGGAAAGTCATTTTTGTCTAACTTATACAAATTGATGAGAGATAACTAATAATATAAAAATTATAGTTTTATTCTTAATTTTTGAGTCTTCTGATGTTATTGATTTAATTGACCCTATTAAATATAAATTATGTCTAATCTAAGAACTAATAACATTATTGTTTTCAATAATATTAACTTATTTTTACTTATTAAACATTAATAAAGAATATTAAATTAAAGTTGATTGTTTCTAAACACCAATAAATAATAGAAACATTAGTTTTACTTATGTTACTCCTTCTATTCTAAATTAATAGAAGTTTTGGGCATTTTTTCTTATTCCATTTTTTTAGATGTTTTGTTAGTTTTTATGCAAAATTTAAGTTTTGATTGGTTAAAAGAATTTTAAATTAAACATTAAATGACAATTTTGTAAAAAAAAATAGGTTTCTTAATATGTGTGCGTTTAGTCAAAACATTATTAATTTGGAACAGAAGGAGTATTAAACAAGGCATATGACATAAATGTTAACCATCATTGGATAAAATTTTATAATACTAATAAAAATTTACAAAAAAACAACAAAATTTTTTATATCTCTTATCAAATATTATATTATTAGAATCTTAAATATTTTATAAAAATATATTTTAAATTTTTAAAAAAATTTTAAGCTTAGTTATTCTATAATTTATCTAGAACTAAATTTTATTATATCAATAAATTTTTTTGTTTTTTATAGAAATTATATGTTATAAGTATGTTTGATATATTTTATATTAATCCGCAACTGCTGCCAACCAGTCATAAACTTTCCGCAAACGCACCCGTTTTAAATTTTTAAACCAGTCGTGTAAATTGCTTAATAACGCTTATAACCACAACCGCCCGCTTCCGTAAACTCTCGCACCAACAACCGCAACCATTGCGTTTAAACCAGTCGAGCCCATGATAGGAGGTAAAACCAAAAAAGAACCTTCTGGACGACAAAACATGGAAAAGAACTTAACAAAACCAAAAAACAACATATTCAAACAAACATCAAAACACTCGTCCGCGCGTAGCGCGGGATCAACCCTAGTACTAATAATAATAATAATTGGTCTCCATGCAAAATATCTCTTTCCACATCTCTTAAAGAAAATGAAGAAAGAGTAATTAACCTTGCTGTGTTTGTATAACCACATGGAATATATTCTTTTTTGATAATATAATACGTTTTATTATTATAACTTCTATAAAATGTTTAACAGGAAAACGAGGTAAAGAATTGTTTTAGTGTTGACACATAAACAAAAACGTTAACAATTAATACGCTCTCCACCTTCTCAAATTATACACAGAAGATATAATAATTTATTTTATTTTATATTGATCTTGAATTCTTTCACGAGTGTGAAAGCATTTTTGGCTTATGGATTAAAAATTTAAAACTTGTCAAAAAATATAAAATGTTTTAGAAGTTTCAAAGTGTGGTAGATAGATATCTATGGTGGTCTCGCATGTTGCAGAGAGAATATTTTTATTATGGAGATATCATACATGCAGAATCGTCTATCGTGGATCTAAATATTATGGAGAGAATATGTCTATCATGAGGATGTCGTATATGCAAAACAGTATCAAGAAAATTTACATAAAATAATCGTTGTTTGAAAAAGTTGTTCATCGTAATTGCATCTAATACAGATACATCATAATTAACATGATCATAATACATGTCAGTTGATCGACTAGATTTTAACACATAAATTTTTACCTAAATCCAAAAGTAAAATCTACGAAAAAATAAAAGTTGAATAATAAAATGGATACTTTATTTTAAAAAATTTCTAACATATGTTAAGTCTTATTATTTGGATAAAATTTGAACTTTTCTTTTCAAATTTAGTTTTTTATATTTTCATATTATTTAGATTCCAAATTTTTTTTTCTTACGCCTGCCTTTAATTATTTGAACAAAAACAAATTGCTTGAGTATAATCTAACCAAATTAATTATCCTACTTTGTTGAGTTTAAATAAGTCGTAAACAAAATTAATTGAATTAACCTATGAATCTATTAAATTTAAAGGATTAAATTAACCCATAAATCTAGTTAAATTCATCAATCAAATGGTTAGATAAGTCGACCCATGAACACATAAATTTATTTGTAAGTCAATAAATTACATAATCACAGCTTTTATAATATATGTTATAGACTAGATTTTACGCGAGATATTTGGTCTCCATGCAAAAAAAAACTGAATATAGACGAGATATTTGCTCTCCATAGACAAGTATGTAGTGTGAAAAGCACCAAATAAATATTGATGAATGAACGAGAATTTTTGACAATATATTATGGGGAACACAAGGAAATAAGAATTCAAAAATGATGATTTTTGTCTACTTGCAACTTATAAGAGAATATATATTATACATGACACATAGGAACACAAACATCAATCTCAGTAAGCGAAATAAGAAATTGGTTTAGAAATTACATAGTATTATCGGTTTAGGAACCGAAGAAACAACACCTTTCGTAGAGGGAAAAATCGAAGAGAAAATTTTATCCATAGAGGAGAAAGAGTGTGAAAATTATCTCTTCCAAAGAGAAGAAGTCAGAACTGCTCTCTCTTGAAAGAAACACAAAATTGAAATAAAAGAAGGATATCCACTTCAATAGACGGATATCAAATGGTGTCTCCCAAAATTTAGATTGATTTATTGCATTTCTTTGAAGAGAAAGTTATTGAATCTATTATTCAAGAAGTTCATCATAGTGTGTTTTGCTTGTTGGTGGAAGAACCTGCAGATGTGTCTGATAAAGAGCAAATGGTAGTGGTTTTTCGTTTTGTTGAAAAATATGGGATAGTCAAAGAAAGATTCATTGGTCTTATTCATGTTCAAGAAACATTTTCTTTGTCTCTATAATGTGTTGTTGATTCATTGTTTGCTACAGGTGGATTGAGTATGAAAAAATTAAGAGGACATGATTACGATTGAGCAAGTAATATGAAGGCTGAATTCAATGGGTTGGGATCTCTGATTTTGAGAGAAATTAGTTCTACATATTATGTCCACTATTTCGCTCTCCAGCTTCAGTTAGTTGTCGTGGTAATTGCTAAAAAACACTTTGAAGTGAGGGATTTATTTGATATGATTTATGTCTTACTAACTGTGGTTGAAGCTTCTTGTAAGAGAAAATATATGATTCTAGAAGACCATCGGAAGAGAATCAAGGAATCGATCAATCAAGGTGAAATCAAGACAGGAAAATGATGGAATCAGGAGCTTGCACTTCAAAGACCCGGTAATGTTCGTTGGGTTCTCATTACACAACATTATTACAATTGGTTGATTTATTTGCTTCTATAATCAAAGTTCTTAAGAATATTGAAAACGAAGGGACTAATAGTACCAAAGACGCCAAAATAATGTCTTCTCAAGCACTTTTACATATTTGACTTTGTGTTCCACTTACAGTTGATGTTGCTTCTTCTTGGGCTCATAAATAACTTATCAAAGGCTCTATAAAGGAAAGACCAAAATTATTTTGAATGTTATGTCCCTTGTGAAATCCACCAAACAAAAATATTGTAAGCTAAGAGATCATGGATAGGATTCTCTGATTGGTATAGTTTCTTCTTTTTGTGATAAATATAACACTGAGTTGGTCATTATGGAAGAAGAATTTGTTGATTCAAGGAAGCAAAGAAAAAGAAACAACTTTACCAACTTGAATATCAAGTGGATTGTTATGACACTGTTTTGGATATGCAAATTCAGAAGTTTGATAATCATTTTGATGAAGTAAACATTGAACTACTTGGTTGCATTACTTCTTTGAGCCCTATTGATTCATTTTGTGAGTTTGAATTTGATCAATTGAAAGTTCTGAGATTATCTAAGTTTTACCCAGAAGATTTTAGTCATGTTGAGCAGATATCTCTTGAACATCAACTTGGTATCTAAATTGTTGGAAGACAAAACAACGTCCCACATCGGAAGTTTAGAAAAGTAACAGTCTAATATAAAAATCTAGTCAATATCCAATTAGTATGAGACCTTTTGAGAAGGAGTCCAATAAAAAATCTGTGCGGATTTGGCCACTTGCCCCAAAGCGGACAATATCATACTAATGAGAGAGTTGACTTGAGCTTGTAAAAGCCCAACAATTGGAATCAGAGTTTAGGTCGAAAAAAAGTGGACCTAGAAAAGTGGGTGTGGGCTCCATGATTGGTGTGGGAGGAGCCTTCAGTATGACACGATTAGAAGAGTGACTCAAGAGAATCTCTCAAATAAGGGGTGTCGGTGCCTGGGTGCCAAGATTTCACTTGAGGGGAGGCTAAGATTCGTGGTCTTTGGTTTGAAGAGAAGATTATTGGAAGACAAACCAACGTCCCACATCGGAAGATTATAAAAGTAACAGTCTAATATAAAAGTCAAGTCAATCTCCAATTAGTATGAAGCATTTTGGGAAGGATCCTAATAACAAATACGTGCGGGCTTGACCACTTGGCCCAAAGTGGACAATATCATACTAATGAAGGAGTTGACATGGGCTTGCAGAAGCCTGACATACATCGATATTAACTGGGAAGATAAAGTATTTGAAAATTTGAAGAGTTTTGGAGATTTTGCATGTGTAATGATAGAGATAAGAAAATATCTTTCGCCTCTTCAAATTTGTCGATTTTTGAAACTAGTTTTGACTTTACCGGTGGCTACCGCTACAGTTGAAATTTGCTTCTCTGCGATGAATATTATAAAGATCACATTACGCAACTCATTGTCTAGTTTGTTTTGTAAAATGGAATTGTTTTTAGTAAAACGGCGAATGAAATAGTGATATAAAGATTAAAACATAGTGAAACGTAGAATACATTTATAAAATATATATTTTATAAAATCTTTTATGTACATACTATATTTTATCTAAAATTCTTTTTTTTAATGGTTCAAGTTAAAAATCTTTCTGGATCCGTCATTATTTGTATATACATATAACTAAATTATATTATATCATTTAATAGGATACTTGATAGCAATAATATCCTAACTAGATTAAATTATTTTTCCATTTATTCTCTCTTAATTAATAATATGTTTTAGTATTAGTAGCATATGATGGAATTTTTTTTTTTTTTTTATAACTCTGGTAATCCGGTTCAATGAACACCATGAGCTCCGACTCAGGTCGCGGGGACGTTTACTCCCTACCTGATTCTCGGGTCAACGGGCCATGAGATCCGACTAATCTCGGGGTCCGAAGAGGGCATGTGAATTCTCTGGTGGCCAAGTAAAAATAAATAGAGAATTTCGCAACTCTTCCTGAAGTGGAACCACTAAACCACCCCCATTATTCATATGATGGAACTTTTATAAATTGTTTAACGAAAAACGTGTAATGATCGTTTTAGTGCGTTATCACTACTCTCTCCACCTTCTCAAATATATATAAAATAAAAATATATGATAAAGTAATTGAGCTTGCTTCTATATATAAGCACATCTCCTCTAACATGTAATCCCAAGAACAACTTCAATTTTGTAAAAGATCAAGATCTCAAGATGTCGGGAGTATGGGTGTTCAATAACGGCGTCGTTCGGCTAGGGGAGAATCCTGGAGCTGAGACAAACACTGAGAACATAAAGCGAAAGGTTCTGGTTCATGCTCCAAGCAACGAAGTCATAACCTCTTACTCACTTCTTGAGCAACATCTTGGCGCACTCGGCTGGAAACCTTATAATGATGATCCTAATCTACTTCAGTTCCACAAACCATCTACATGTCTTCTCATCTCACTCCCTACTGATTTCTCCAAGTTCAAGTCGATGTACATGTACGACGTCGTCACCAAGACCGACAACACCTTCCAAGTCAGGGACATGTAGCCATATTTTATTTTTTCAGGGTTTTCGATTTTCAGGTTCTTGATGGTACTTGGTTGTGTGTCGTTTTGATGTGTCTTATGGTGTGCAGAGGCGTGCCTATAGAGTAAATGAAAAGGCATTCGCCTTAGGCCCCAAAATATTAAGTAAATTTTAGGGTCCCAATTTTATAAATTTTATTTCGTATATTAGTAAAATATGTATTTTAGTGTGAGTATTTTTGAGTTTAAAATTTTTAAGTCATATATATTAAACAAATAGAGCTAGTTATTTATAATATTTTACAAAATTTATTTTAAATTTTAGTTTTTTTATAGATTGAAATAATTTTATTAAAATATATTACAAAATAGTATAAAACTATATTTTATAGCTTAAAATAGTATAAATTTTATCTTTATAGATTAAAAATAGTGCTTATTGTCTACTCTTTATCACTTACTCCTTCCGTTTTTCAAAGAATATCATTCTCACATTTTTCATACATATTAAAAAGTTAAGTAAATTTCCTCTTCCTTTACAAATATACTAAACAACTTTCTCTTTCTAATTAATAAGATAAAATAATAGAGAAAAAATAGGATTTCGTTTTAAAATCCGCATTGAAAATATTTTTGTGAAACAAAATTAAAACCTTAAAATGACATTTTTTTAAGAAACCGATAGAGTATATGTTAAATTTTAACTAAAATACATGTTTTACCATAAAAATATACATATATATATAACGGTTTGCCTTGGGTCTCTCAAACCCTTGGCACGGCTCTGATGGTGTGGATTGATATGTATTATATATCTCTTGTGAAGCTAAGTTTACGTGTTTTTTTCGTTTTTTTCTGTGTGATGGAATGGTGGATGTGTCGAAGTAATCGAGTATGTATGTTAATAAAAATCATTTGTATGTTTTAAGGTGTTCACATTTGTCAATCATGACCATAGTTCAAAATATTAAGGAAGATGAAGTAAAAAAAAAAAATAATAATAATAAAAAGAAAAAAAGAAAAGAAAAGATAACGAAAAACAACATAGAAAATTTGTCTATTGATTAATATACTGAACTTAAATTTATCAGTAAAATGGAATATGTGTAATTTAATATCTTAATAAATTAAAATAATTATTTGTAATTGATCAGAGTCACTTTTAACAAATACTATAAGATAATTTCTGACAAAAATAGATGTCTCTAAAGTCTAAACCACACAAAAATAAGCTAAAACTTTCAGATAAGGGAACTTTCATGATAATACAAAAAGGTATTACCATGAAATTCACTAAGATCTTATTTAAAAGATCATAAAAAGTGTCAGTGGGAATAAAAGAAAATTTTCCCTTCAAATATTTTTATTTAATATATGCATTTTAGTATTAAAAGTAAATATAAATATATTGGAAAGAAAGTCGAATTATATGGAAGCTGGGACCCGTTGGATTTAAACATATTCCAATCTTTAACTTGTATTTTTTTTTTATAATAAGAAGGTTCTTAATTTTTTACCATCAACTAATTCTTCCAGTGGTCTAAACGAACAGGATAATTCTTTTCAGGTGTAAACCACTAAACCACGATCATTTGGTTATTTTTAACGTGTTCTTTATGATAAAAAAATATATTAAATTTATAGTAAACGACTGGGCATGATTAATTGCTATTCGCATCTCGTATTTGTCGTGGAAAGAAAGAAAAAATGATTTTTAACTACACGAACTATAAATCATGACATAACTACACATTCGAACTAATTTAATGTTCTAATAACTACACGAACTATTGACTTCGCATACTGACATGCAGGAAGTATCATGTGACATGTGTGCAACCACACCAAGTTTGATGACATACACGAACTATCATAAATTATGTGTGCACAACACCATAATCATTTTGTACTATTTTAATCTAAAAATCATAATATAAAAAGGATATGATGATCTGTATATATTATGATTGTTAGATAAAAAAAATAAAAAAATATTATGGTTTTGTACATATAATTTATGATAGTTCGTGTATGTCACAATACTTGGTATAGTTGCTCGTGCATGTCCCTATGCAAATGCAATAGTTCATTTAGTTATTATAACATTAAATTAAGTTGGATGTGTAGATATGCCGTGGCGTATAGTTCATGTAGGTAAGAATTATTTTTCCAAAAAGAAAACATATGATAAATAACTAGCAAATTATTTCCTCGGTTTCACAAAAAAAATATATTTTAAAGGTTTTGCACACATATTAAAAAATATATATACCTGAAATACCCTTATTTTTCAATTAATTGTTAGTTATTTGATTTACTTTAACTCTAATTAATAAGGGTAAAAGAAGAAATATTACATAACTTTTTGCATTGAAAATACAAAATATTTATCTTTGTGAAACAAATTTTTATTTAAAATATTATATTGTACTTTGTGAAACAGAGAGAGTATAAGAGCAACTCCAACTGTAAGTTTTTATAGAGTTTCTAAGAATAAAAATAATTAAATAAAAAAAAGCAGGAAAGAAAATGAGAGACGTATCTCAAACGAGATACTTGAGAAACGGTTCTCTAACTATTAAAACTACCCTTCCTACACATATTTTGTTTGTACTCGTCAGTTCATTTTAAAAATAAAAATAATAATATTTTAAGTTTTAAAATCTCAGTTGAGTTTCTTAACCGATGAGACTGCTCTAAGTTAAGTAACAAATATTCTAGAGCCTTGATTTTGGAAGGACATGATGTTTGAGCCTTGATTTTGCTAAGAAATTGGAAAAAGCTAGCCATGAGTGAAACAAAGTTCCAAGCTAGCCGTAAGTAAATGTTTGTAGAAACAAATTATAGGTAGTGTGAAAAAAAAAAAAAAAAATTATAGGTAGTGTGAGATTTTTGAGAAACTTAAAAGGCACGTGGTTTGATATTTGAGTATGACTTTTAAGTTGAATTTAACACCTAGCATGATCTAAGACAAGTCCTTACATATATGGAGAGAAAAAAAGCAAAGCAGTGAGAGAAAACATTTAGTCAACTTTCATTCACTAGGGCACGGTCCAAATTCTTGCTATTAATGTCCTCTTTTTTTCATCCCTTATATATATAGTTGTCCACATGAATCGGTACAAGAAACACGAGATCTAACATAGTCCGACGTTTGGGAATGCTCATTCAAATGTTTCATTAAAATTGTTGGGAATGTTCTGAAATCATTTGTACTTACTCTAATAAAGTTATAATATCTAAGTTTGACATTTGTACGATATTAGATGGTTATAATGTTTTACTAGAAGCCTCTTATATTATATGAGTTCAAAAGCTCACTACTAATATTATACGAATCTACATGATCATTCACTAAGCAGATTGAATAAAATATAATTGAGTTTAGTTTAGATTAAATCAATATTGGATTTTAAAGATCTTCTATTTATAAGATAAATATACAACAACAATAGTAATAATTTAATATAAAATATATTGTTACATATATATACACACATGTGGTGAATGATATTGGGCTTAATGAATAATTATTCTTTGGTTAAGGAATACTCACGTGATGGGCATGGCCCATATGCTGATCCTAAATTAGTTAGGCTTTTATTATTTGATTATAAAAAGGCATTATGCATACGTGATATTGTTATGTGAATTAGGGCTCTGATTGGTAACATGCATAATCGCCTAATTGCGTTTTCTAATGCGATTATGCAAGTATTTTACCAATCACAAAAAATTGCCTAATAATAGACAATTAGGCAAAAACGCAAGATTTACTTTTTGCCTAAAAAAATACAAGTAAAAAGTCATTATGCAAATAAACATGCATTTAGTGGTTTATTTCATTATGCATTGATATCCAATCACACAAAATTTTGATTATGCAAATTTTTATTCTACAACTTTTTAATATGCAAATATGCAATTATGCAGTTATGCGTTGTTACCAATCAGAGCCAAGTCGATAAGAGAAATTTGTTCTCCTTTAGCCAACGAACAAAGAAACCTAAGAAAACGTTTCTTATGTGAGAAGCAATTGAAATTCAAAAGAGAAAGAAGATCCGTACGTGATGGGTTTGAGACTAGATCTCAGCGGAACTAGCATTCTGTGTCTAATCCAGTTTGTGTCCATGTGGATATTGGTAGAGGCATGATACTTGGGGTGCTCAAAATAACCTCAAGTCCATTTGGTTCATCGTTACGCTACATAATATCCAAATATATTCAAGTCTATAAGATTTTTTAGATTTATTTCAATATTTGCATAAAATCCTGCCTAATAAAATCATAAATAGTTTTATAAAACGTTGGATTGAGAGCGGCGCTTGAATTTTAGAAAAATATAAAGGAACAAATCATGTTGGCTAGAATGCAGATTAGGCAAATGATCTGTTCAGCACTTTTGAAGAGAATGTTGATTTATGTATCTAACCAACAAACCCAAGTACGGCCTAGATGGTGAAAATCATAATTAGTAATAGCATGATATCACACAAATTCTTGAAAGCATCTTGTAGTTCATAAGTGAATAAAAAAAATATATAGCATTTTTTTGTTGTTGTATGGTTGAAAGTCACGTACCAAGCTCATAATGGTCAGAGCCGTGCCTAGAGTTTAAGATGCCTAAAAAAAAAAAATTTATTTTATATGTCCTTTATTCCTATTTATTTGTATTTCTAAGAATATTTTATTCTTTTCAAAAAGATTTTCAATCGCCTTTGAAAACTTAACTATATTTCCTATTATGTCATCTATTTAATTCTGTTTTATTTGTTTTAACAAAAAATAGTTGCTCAATAAATACAAGGTTAAAATTATATTTTTTGCATATTTCTTAAAATCTGTGAAAATCTTATAAATACAAATAATTAGGAATAGAGTGAGTATATTTTTCATAATAAAATATGTATAACTAAAATTTTACATGTTGTTTTATACAAATTTGAAAAAATTAATACTATTTCACAATCTATGAAAATATTCTTGAACTATAAAAATAATTTGATGATGTTTTGATAATCTATTTTCAGTTAATATTATTTTAATCTATAAAATACTAAAATTTAAAATATTACAAATATTTCATACTATTTTTAATATGTGAAATATAATTTTAAACTAAAAACAGTATTAATTTTACTAATATATTTAAAATTTTAAAAAATTTGGGGCCCTAAAATATGCTTAAAATTTTGGGGCCTAAGGCGATTGCCTTTTTGATAACACATTAGTCACGCCTCTGAATTAATGGCTCACAATAGATTTTGGGTAGGTTTTTGACCTTTTTTTGTTTTTTTTTTTTGTCAACAACTATAAATTTATTAAAATGGTTCTTGGCCTTGATTTTTAGTGTTAGAAAAATTTGACTGAGCCTCTTGCTTTTCGGTGTCCATATGATGGATCTCATATACCTCTACCAATATTCAATTTCCTTTTGTTCATGAATTGATTCAAGGGTTTAGACACGATTCTCATAAAAAGTTATGTATAATGTTGATAAACGAGCTGCTTCTTTAATTTTATGACAACACTCCATTATGCATTATCTTGAGAGGATGAAGCCTATAACATTTTTTGTATTTATTTTTTTCTGATAAAAACATGTTTTGTACCTAGGATTGGATTTTGTGGGAAATTCAAAGATTTTGGGTGGGTTATTGAATGGCCTCAATTTCTTGTATAAAAGGTTTCGTGCATGAGCATCTTGTCTTTTGGTGTCCTCCTTATGGTCTCTTCTACCTCTTAATTTTTAGTTTCCTCTTTTCATATAGCACTAAGAAAAGATAAAGGGAGTCATTGCTTTAATACATCACTTTTGAGGCAACTTGTTTAGAAACTATTCTTGGAAAAAAATTTATGTAGTATTAAGTGCTCTGCTTCCATAACTTCACTACAACAATCCATTCTGCATAAGGTACATTTTAGTAAGAGCATGAAAAGCCGGTGGATAAAAAATCAGGATGACTACGAAATTCTTGTACTCATGATTATATTTGGATATATGGGAAGGACCTTCTCTTGGAAAACATGAGGTCATCAAAATAACATCATTGCCTCTTAAATACTTTGTTTTGTTAACCTATATAGCATTTTCACTAGACATATTACACTTTTTTTTACCTTTGTCCCCAATGTGGACATCTTGGCCTAACTATGATTTAACATTAACTTGTTGTGGTAAGGATTTTTGAGGTCAACTTTGATAAACACTTTGCTAAATTATTTTTTTTGTTGACATTTCATATCAATACAAAATTCACCCATATTAGCATTGTGGAAAGTTCTAGTGATTTGTGAGTCGTGTCAAAATTCTAATCGTGCACGACTAAAATAGTATACGCAAGATGTCAAAAGTTTTGTTTGAGAATCCTAAAAATTCAGTGTTAATCCATAAGAGAATGGTCATTTAACTGAGAAATTAGATATCCATTTCTTTTTTTGTCTTTTCGGAGCAAATCATATCTTCTTCACAATTACATAAACATTTCCAACATGTGGTACATTCCCAGTGAAATTAAACAATCTACAAAATCTTCAAAGATACAACATATGTTGTGCCCTCATCTACAATATACAACTTATGCAAAGATAACAACAGATGGGCCACCGCTTGGCCAAAGGAGGCCATAGTCTGAAGAAACTCAAGAGGACAAAAAGAAAAGTTTTGAGAGGGTTTTTGATCTTTAACTAGTAATTTCCCTTATACTTCAGGGTTGTGCATAATTACTTGTTACTTACTTTGTACCTGTTACTTGTCTCGTACTCGGCTTGAAAAAAACAAGTATTCCCTTTGGATAAGTCAAGTAACAAGCCATCAAATTAGAATATTTGCAAGTACAAGTCACGTAACACGTCAAAAAAAAAAAATTATACTATTTGCCTCGTTACTTGTTACTCGCTAAAAATTACTTGATACCCCTTGCTTGATATTTGTTTTTTTGTTACATGTTACTAAAATACTAATTCTTAAATGATTATAATAGATTACGTCTTTAAATTACTATAAAATTTTATAATTTTGATTTCGTTTATAAAGACGAAAATGCCAAAATTTCCTCTTGCAACAAAACTGGAAATTCATCATTGTGATAGAACTCATCAACCTTCGATATTATATATGAAATAGTTTTTATTTGATTTTATTTCAGTTTTTAGTTTCAAATTTAAGTTTAAATATATTATGTATGGATATTATATATGAAATTGTGTTTTTTTTACCTCCGATCCGACTTAACTTTGACAAGTAATAAAGCGGGTCAAGTAACTTGTAAGTAATCAAATTTTGGATAAGTACTTGGATGAGTAAGTACTCCTTTTAGGCAAGTCAATTAACAAGCCAAAAATTCAGTTACTTGTATAAGATAAACCGAGTCACAAGTATCTTGAAATTAGCAAATACTACTCCTATGGTCAATCTGTTCTGCTTTGTTCATTGTACATCATAAAAACGTGAAGAAAGGTTTGAGAGCAAATAAGTCAACAACCTTGCAACCCCTTACAATTACTCAAAATATCGAATAATTTTATAAATAATTAAGAAACTCTTACAAAATTTACAACTATCCGAACGAATAATTCGGATACCCTAGATAATTGCCCGATCCAACTCTTACGATTGAAAAAAAAAAATTCTTAACCAAATGTGTAATTTTTATTGTCTTTAACCATAAAAAGCAGACCACCTAGAAAAAGGTCGTTTGTACTTGGTGAGTCATGAATTTGTTATTTCATTAAACCGAACCGACAAGAGTCTTAAAAGGGCAAAATTAATGTTAAAAACGTCGGCTTTAATTTGTAAATGCTACAAATATCATAGAACACAGAACGTTGACGAAGAAAGAATCTGGTCTCTTAGCTTTTTTTTTTTTTATTCATCTTTTCCCTAAGTCAAATCATTTTCAATCACCACCCACCCAAAAACCCTCAAATCCGCGGCAAACGTATAAAGGGGTCATCTCAATTTCATCAATGTCGAGCCTTTTCATTTCTTATACCTTTATCAGGTAAAGAAACAGATTCCTGAAATTTCCCCTTTTTTTATTGTTTCTGTCTTCAATTCAATTGATATCTTTCCTTATCTTTTAAAGGTTTAATATTTTGATGAGAGGGTTTTTGGAAACTTTTTTTTTTTTTTTAATTGAATTTAGCTTGTAGAAGAGACGAAACCCTAGAAAAAATGAGTCCGACGACGACGGTGGATGATCCAGGTCAGATTAAACGTGCCCTCATTGATGCTTCTGCTGGTGCTATCTCCGGTGGTGTTTCTCGTACCGTTACTTCTCCTCTTGATGTTATTAAGATTAGATTTCAGGTTTGGCTTTTTTTTGTCTCTTTTTTCCTGATTAGTGTGATAAAGTTTTGATTTTTCTGAGGAATGTTTTGAGTTTGGAATCATTATTTGAAGTGATAAAGTTTTGAGTTTTTTTGGTTTAGCTGAGAAATATTTTGAAGTGGAATCATTGTTTGTTTGGATACTGTTGTATTGTGGATATTGTAAATGAGAATTGTTATGTTTGTAGCTTAGAAAGTTGTTAGCTTTAACTGTTGAATTTCCCTTTATGCTTCTTATATGTAATGGGCAGGTTCAATTAGAACCGACTAGTTCATGGGCTTTGGTTCGGGGAAACTTGTCAGGAGCATCTAAGTATACTGGAATGGTACAGGCAACTAAAGATATATTTAGAGAAGAAGGTTTTCGGGTTTGTCTCTTGAACACTTCCCTTTTCTGAAATTACTCACAGTGTTATAGTTTCAGGTTTATTGAGGTCTTGTTGTTCTGTATTGATGTTTTTTTTTTCTCTAGGGGTTTTGGCGTGGTAATGTGCCAGCTTTGCTTATGGTCATGCCATATACTTCAATTCAGTTTACAGTTCTACATAAGTTGAAATCTTTTGCTTCTGGTTCTACTAAAACAGGTAATGACTCTACTGAGTTAACATTGGAGTCTCTCTAGATATGGTATTTGGTAGATTGTCGATGCTTTTTTTTTTTATATTCGAGATTATGTTGGATTTAGGGTGAATTCTTCAGATTGTATTAGTTGAATGTGTGTTTCTTCAGATAGCTTTTGTAAATGACTGTTATAATTTGGAGATCATTGTGTTTCCTTACTTTTTTGCTGGTTGTGGTTTTTTTGCAATGCAGAGGATCATATACATTTGAGCCCTTATCTATCATTCGTCAGTGGAGCATTAGCAGGATGTGCCGCTACACTAGGGTCTTATCCTTTTGATCTTTTAAGGACAATATTGGCCTCACAAGGAGAGCCTAAGGTTTGTTGCTTGACTCATGAAAGCCTGTAGTATAATTTAAATTTCTTCTTTATCGTGCTTAAGTTACATTGTAAGTTGTAACCATATAGATGACTGATTGATGACTGTCTACAGGTTTATCCAACAATGAGGTCTGCGTTTGTTGATATTATCAAATCTCGAGGCATAAAAGGAATATATAATGGATTAACACCAACACTTGTTGAGATTGTGCCTTACGCTGGCCTGCAATTTGGCACTTATGATATGTTTAAGCGTTGGATGATGGTAAGAGCGTGGGAATATATCTTTTCTGTGTGATGTTCTCTTAAAAAATCTTGTGTTTTTTGTCCTTTCTAATGATAATCAGGTCATTTGATTTTTCACCAGGATTGGAACCGATACAATTTATCCTCCAAAAACCCGATCAACGTGGACACCAACCTTTCTAGCTTCCAGCTTTTTGTTTGTGGGCTTGGGGCGGGAACTAGCGCCAAACTTGTCTGCCATCCTCTTGATGTGGTCAAAAAACGATTCCAGGTCAGTTAATCTTACCCAATGGATTTTCTGTAAATATATACTGATAGGAACCAAACTGGTTAACTCCTTTGTTCACTTCAGCAAGAACTACACATAATAGAGAGACTTTATTAACTAGAGAATTTCTACTAGATGTAACTTCCAATTCCAAACCCTAGGCAAATCCTGAAAACCTCAACTCATTTGCATAAACATCCTTTAAACGTTTTATAGCTCTCTAGCAGTTGCTGAGCTGTTAACGCATCTACAATATATAACAATGCTCCTATAGTGAACTTACCTTATGACTTATCATATTCACTTGGCACCGTGTTTTGGGTCTATCCTTTTATCTCAGATTAGAATATCATATTTTTTGTGCTATGGTATTGCTTGCAGAGTCTACTTACTGTTTCCTGGTTGTTACCCACTAGTTCTGTCATTGTATCTATTGAAAGAAAACTCAAATTTGCGTAACAAATATCGTAAATGATAATAGCTTTTCTTACTTCTTAGTGGATCTCCATGGCTATGAAAATGCAGTTATCCGAAATGTCAGAATTTGAAAGACTATTTTGTGGCAGATTGAAGGTTTACAGAGACATCCAAGATATGGAGCCCGAGTTGAGCGACGTGCATACAGAAACATGTTAGATGGTCTTAGACAGATTCTATTGGCGGAAGGGTGGCACGGTCTGTACAAAGGCATTGTGCCATCGACTGTGAAAGCTGCTCCTGCCGGTGCTGTAACCTTCGTGGCCTATGAGTTTACCTCTGACTGGTTGGAATCACTTTCTTCGTAGAGATTTTACTCTTCAAACATTTATACATCTTACTGTCTCTAGCATTTATAATAGGCACACGGCCCTATTCACGGGTGTATTAAGCATATCATATGATCATTGATCATTTTTGGAACGATACAAATAAACATCAAAGTGTTGTTGGCAATTGTGGAAGTTCTTAACAAGTGTCTGATTTTGTAGAGTTTGGAATACAAAATGTGATTCAAAAAGGGAAAAGAAACTGTTATAAGAGTTTAGAATACAAAATGTGATTCAAAAAGGGAAAAGAAACTGTTATAAGATTGGGAAGAAAAATTCAAATTTAATACAAGAAAATACAGGAACACAGATTATGTGCCGCTTGTTTCTCTTCTTGCTTTGGTTTCAACCTGAAGGTGATCTTTAACCTTTAAAGATCACACACCTAAACCCAACAAACAGAAGAACCAAAACCAAAAGGTTGGGCAAAATCAGCTATAACTATTAAGTACAGTTTGTCCTAACTCTGTCTCTCTCACTATACTTAGGAAACAGCTTTGCAGGTCTTTTTGTTGTGTCCTAAACCCTTACAGTTGCTACATTGGAGTTGACGCTTGATCATGTCCAGCGGTTCCACCTGCTTACTCTTTGGCTTCCCTGGTGTCTTTCTCGTGGGCGGTGGCGTTACTGAAACAACTCCCTCAACTGGTGGCTCCTCAATCATCATCATCGTTGTGTTAGGGACAGGGTTGATGGACTCAGCATACGTTATCTGGTAACTCTCTAAGGTAAAGTATCTGGAGCAGTAATCATAAGGGCTTTTCCCAATGCATTCGACCACAGCAACTGCGTGGCTACATGGTAAACCCGTTAGTCTCCATAGCTTACAGTCGCAATCACACTGATCGATATCAACTATGTTGATGGATTCACCATGAACCTCAAATAAGCTATTGTGAGGCGCTGAAACCTGAAGTGACCTTGAGAGTTCTATTTCTTTCTGTAGCTTCTCTTCGTTAGTTGGTGTTAGCATAGTAACAACCCATTCCCGGGATTGTACCTGACGGGTATATATTGATTGCATCAACTTTGCTCTAAGTTCATCAATCATCTGGGTTATAGGCAACTCGTGTGCTTCGGAAACCCAGCTGTAGAAATCTAGCCCAAAAGTGGAGTTCATGTGGTTATATCTTTCTCCTTCAAACAAAGCGTTTGCCCAATGGAGAGGTTCACTTTCAATAACCCAAGTGTAAGCATCAGGCGAAATATTTTTTATATTCTCCAAGGAACGGTAATAATCCTCGAGTCGTGTAGCATAAGCAGCAGCATAGAAATCGTTAAGCATAAATCGTCTTGCTTCATAAGAAAACTGAGCCCTCAAGTCCACATTTAATTTCTCGGCGAGGTGGCGCAGACAATAGGCATGATGGTATACATTTTCAAATACCAGAGGCAATGCATTCTTCAGACCGTTTTGGAAATCTGCGACAAATGTGATCCTCCGGGATTCCGCCAATCCCAATTTGAGATTCTCCAAAAACCAAACCCAGTTCTCTTCTGTCTCAGAATCCACAACTGCAAAAGCAACTGGAAATATTCCATCTTCAGCATCAGGAGCTGTAGCAACAAGCATAACCCCTTCGTACTTAGAGTTTAACATGGCGCTGTCAAGGAAAAGGAGAGGGCGACAACCTTCTCTAAATCCAGACATCGATGCATAGAACGATATAAAAAGACGATGGAAGCTCGAATCTTCTTTGGTCATGAAAGTAGCAATACTGCCAGGATTCGTCTCCTTGATCTTCTCGCAGAAAAACGGAAGTTGACTATATGCCTCTTTATAAGAACCTTGAAGCTGCTCTCTAGCAATCTCTTTAGCTCTCCATGCCTGTGAGTAATTCAGTTGAATCCCATACTCTCGTTTTATATCCTCTGCAATATCCTTTGGCTTGTAATCCGGAAAAGCTTTCAACTTCTCTTTTATAATACTTCCGACCCAACCTCTTGTTGCACGGTAACCAGCTTTCACAACCGCTCTCTCACACGTGTGCCTCGGATTCATTTTCTTAATGCAAATCAGCTGCGTAGTTGAAAGCCTCGATGCAGTGATACGCCATGGACAGCCTAGAGCCTTGCATTTGACTGAAACACGATGGCTATCGTTTTTCTTGTACTTGTAAGTGAACCCATGTGCGATCGAGTACTTGTGCAACGCATCTCGGAAATCTGTAAAGCTGTTGAACCTTTGTTCAACACCTGTGATGACGTTTTCCCACTGCTGTGCGGCTTTTATATGTTGTTTGTCGTCAGTCATAACAAAATTACATGGCAAAGGGCTGCTTTCTTCAGGCATCATTTCGATCTGATAATCATTTCCTATCAAATCATCTCCCACAACAATATCGCCTGCAGAAACTACAGGTACCACTGCTTCCGATGCAGTTGTCCTACTTGATCTGTCAAAAAGAAAGAAATTCACACATTGGTCATTATGATCTAAAACAATGTTTATAAACCGTTTAAAGTGTAAGAACTAGAAAATAGCTAAACAAGGATAAAAACTGGACACAATCACAGCAAAAACTCTGTTCTATAACAAAAAAATGTATCAACGAACTTCATATTTTAAAGTAGCTTTTATTCCTATTAACTACTGTCAGTTTCTTCCTAGAGTAGAGAACTCTAATGTGTAGTTTGATGAGAACAGGGAACGAACATAGCTTTTATTCCTATAACTACACACATCAGTCACTATGACCACGGAAAATGTTGATAAACAAACAGAAAGGTGTCAAGGGACTAGACCATAGCTTTAACAAGGATCAAAACTGGAAAAAAGCACAGCAAAATCTTTGTTCTATAACACACATTAGTTATTATGATCATGAACAATGTGGAAACACCGTTAGGTTTCAGAACTAGAACATAGCTATAACAAGGATCAAAATGGGTACAATCACAGCAAGATCTCTGTTCTCTAACAAAAACAATAGATCAAGAATTTCACAATTTGAAGAAGAAACACAAATCAGTCGTAACGATTATGAACAATGTCGAATAAACCCGTTAGGTGTCAGAGACTAGAACATAGCTTTAAGTAACAAGGATTCAAAACTGGACACAATCACAGCAAAATCTCTGTTATCAACAATTTCACATTTTGAAGTAGAAAACAAGAACCACAAACCTACTAGCTGGCATGTTAGACACATTCCTAGCATCAGCTTCTTCGGGTAAAACAAATATTTCGACATTTGCAGCGTCTGCGGAAAAGCTAACCATACGTTTGAAATCTTTATCCTTAGAGATAGTAATTAGGGTTTTCTTATTTCCAGGGAGAAAATACTTAAGACTCATAGTCTCCCAACTAAACCCAAAATTCTCAGCCAATTCTGATTTAAAATCACTCATAGAAGTGTCTTGATCAATGTCTATAGCATAAGCATCTCCACCAGAATAAGCTAATGATCCATCTTTATTAGTCACAAACTCTCCTCCTGATTGACATATAGCTATCACTTTCTTCGTCGCCATTACCAAAACCTTCAAATTTTCAAAAAAAAAGGAATCAATTTCAAATCTTCAGCTAAGGCAAGGCTATGTGATGTATCGAGAATCTTAAATTGGGGAACCCTAAGATTCAAAATTGAAAATTTATTGAGAACCATATAAACTAAACTGGTAAAGGCGGTACCTTTCGATGACGCAGTGAGTTTTCGTTTCAGAGAAATTTGAAAGTCGGAGTTTTTTTTTTGCTTGGAGAAACGAATCCAGAAGCTCGGAGAGAGACAGAGAAGAGAAGAGCTTTTTGGTATTTAAACTCTGATGTAACGTAGGTATCGAAACGCTGCGTTTATGCGTCAAATGGTTTAGTGAACTTTGGAATAATGGAAAAAATATATTTTAAGGGAATACATTACATAACCTTATATAGTTCTTATCAATTAGTTAGTACATGAATTTTTGTCATTTTTTCTAAATAAAATAATTTCTATAACGTAATATATTATTTTATCGGATTTTATGCTACATATAATTTAAAATGAGCTTTTATTTATAATAGATTTTCTGGTCAACTAAAATATATATTGGATTTATTGAATAAACCAGTTTGGAGTATGTGTACATACATAAAACTTCAAAAAATATTTAGGTTTTAACATTTCGAGTCAAACAGTCAGGCCGAAATATTTAAAGAACCAGAAGTCTGAAATAAGCTATTTGATTAGAGCATCATTATCGGTATAACATCACATGTGTTCTAAGGCATTTTAAATTAATAAAAGGTGTGAACAGTGTGAAACAGGGCTAAGAACAGTTTTCTGGGCAGAACAGTTTTAAGCTCAGTGTTGTTGCCACGTGGCAGCACGGGATTGGGTCCGAATTTTTTTTTTTCCTAATAATTTGGAATTGTATTTTGTGTTTCATTTTAATTTCAAATCAATTTTAATATAAATTTTTCATGTTTTCAATTTAAAAGTTATCTTTTAAGTTTTAAAAAATATTATATGTTTTATATTATTAAATTATTAAAATATTACTTAGAAACAGGTTCTACCAATAATCAACTCATTTAACATTGGTTCTAAACTAAACCTCTTACATTATTTTATTAATTTTTTTACACTAAGAACACCCTTACAAGTTGTACCCTTACAGATGCCCTTAGATGCTATGTTATTTTTTTAATGGATAAAAATAGATGTTATGCTAATTTTTTAGAATCAAAAAATAATTTGCAAAAATATTTAAAGGTATTCTCGTTAATCTGCACAAAATCAGTCTGCTCCATATTTATCTTACTATCCGCAAAAAAAATTATGTTACTTAAATCTTACTAAAACATATGTTGAAATCTAATCAATTGACTCGCACATGTTTTAATCCTGTTAATAATAATTTTGATATGTGTCAGCTTCTGATAAAATTAGTGATTGATTGATTACTCCGGTCTAGAACCCAGCACATGATTTGCTTCTGAACGAGGTTAGTGATTGATTGATTACTCCGGTCTAGAACGAACACTAATTTACCATAAAGGTTATTAACTTGGTTATGAACCAAAATTTTGCTATCTACTTAAATCCTTGAGATCTTAATTTATGTGTGTTTGAATTTGGACGATTCTCACCCCAAAAAAAAAAAAAATCCCCTATCAAACTTGTAAAAGTCCAGTGTTAAGATATAACGTTTAACAGAAGTTTGTCTTTCAGCTACAATCTCTTCTACGAATTGACAATAGACTCAAGTTGTAGACAAGTCCAATGGTAAGACTACAAAGAGTTTTTGAACAGACTGAAGCAGAAACAGAAGAGCACTCAAAAGATAGTAGACATGAAATCAGAAATAGCAACATTACTAAACTAAGGCCAGCTTCAACTTCAGTTCAGAGAATAGGAATACACATCTACTTCTACTAAACTATTAAAAAATACTCAATCTTACAGGATGTTTCCAAACACTCCAAAAATATAAATTAAAAAATTTATGGCTAACCCTATATCCAAACACACACAAAATCAAATATTAATTTCAACAAAATTAAATTAAACACTATATTTGCATCTTTTTCTTTCTCCTCTTTATCATTTATTTTCTTATCTAATATTGCAAAATTAATACTATGAATTATGATTATACTATCACATTTGTAAGATCTTATTTTCAAATTATATGAAATTATTATATAATACATATAATCAATAAAAATTTAAATATTTTTCTCTATATATTGTGATTCAAAATTTAAAAAACAGACATATATTACTCAATTAAAGAAAAAAAAATTGTGGGCTCAACATCTCACATTGACTAAAATTTTGGACAATGATTCAGAGTAATATTATAAAAACACAAAAATAATTTTAAAAGCGAATGAGCATGAAACTTGACTTATTATGCGTCCAAATTTTTTAAAAAATATCCGTTTAATCCGGTAGTTAAAATAATATTTAAAATTTAAAAAGTTTATTCGGTATAACTCTATTAATAATAGTTAAAATCTCTTAAAATTGAAAAATTATTAATATTAAAACTCTCTTAAAAGTTTAAAATATTATTAATTTATTCGGTTTAATCCGATTCTTTAGTTGAAATAATTTAAAATTTAATAAATTTATTCGGTTTAACTCTATTAAAATATTAATAATATTTAAACTCTCTTAAAAGTTAAAAAATTATCAATATTAAAACTCTCTTAAAATTTTAAAATACTATTAATACTAAAACTATTTAATCTCGACTAATCAATAATATATATATAACTACTTATTTATAATAATAATAAATTATTTAATAAAATTTATTTTAAATACAAATAGACTAAAAATTCTAAAATAATTAATCCGAAATGGATGATTATATAACAATTATCGGTTATATGATGGAAAGTTACCGACAAGTACAGGACAATACGAGTTTTTGTTCCAAAATGGGCAGGTTTAAGACAAGGATAACTGATCAGAAAAATCTATAGTAAGAAATATAATATATATTTTCAATATTAGAACTACTTACTAAATATTAAAATGGTTTTAGATATATCTGACAATTACATATGATTGACTATTTTATTGGTTTTTTTTTTTTTAGTTCAGATTAATTTAATATTTAATTTGATACGATTTGGTCTAAATTGTTTGAATGAGAGTATAGAACATCATTCATTTACCGTATGTTTAATTCAAATAACAGAAATTTGCTATTGCTAAAGAGAAATAAAACAATTTGATGCTGAAAGCACGTTAAATATATTATAAAAAAATAAACAAAAAACTACAAATATATATTAAAAATAAAAATATTTATGAACATTATAAAAAATAAAGTTAAAATTAGACAAACATAATAAAATATTTATTAACAATAAAAAAAAAATATATATAATTTATATCAAAACAATTGACCCGCGGGTACAAATCTAGTTTTATACATAAAATAGACTTTCTATTGTTACATTTTTCTTTTTTTTTTTTGGTAGGCATTGTTACATTTTTCTTCTATCCAAAGTTTTTCATCTAAAAAATATTACAACAAGCTGCCTCAAAGTTTTGGGCACAACCCGCTAGTTTTCCATACCCGCATCAGGAAGCGGAGAATCGTGAGCCAGTGACTACAGAGGAGAGAAACAACATGAGTGAGTGAGGAAGTTGGAGAAAGCTTTATACATAAATTGTACTTATTCTTATAATCTGATGAAAGCTTTTTTACCTGCTCTTGCGAGCGGAAATACATAAAGGGTGTGTAGTTGAGGAAGTTGGAGACTCTTGATGTGTATATATCCGCATACCTGAAACCAAATTATGGAGGGAAGTAAGTGTAGTTCGGTTTGAGCTTACGAGTTGCTAAGAAATGCAGAGAAGATGAACACATACTTCTCGATTTGTCTCATCAAGTGGCTTTTATCCCACAAACCCGCACGTGAGAGGAATCCCCACCTGTAAAACAGCCCAAGAATTACGGGTCAGACATCATTTTCTGCGATGTCCAAGTTATCTAACTACGATTTGTTTCTCTTTTCCTTTTTCTTTTAACCTTTTGTTGAAGAGCTCGCCGTCTGATTCCAGCATTAGACCAATCTTGTCATCTAGTCTTTGCATTACAATGAGAAGCTTCTGCATTGTCTCTGTCAGTTCTTGATCAGCCAAGTTGGTAGCAGCGAGTGTCTACAAGGAAAAGAGAAAGGGATACCTTTATGAGAAAATTTCATCAGAAACCTCTATTCTATTAGTTGATCATATGTTCAACACAGGATGAGAAAATAAACTCTGGATCTTGTAAGGAGGTAAACAAACCTGAGCAGGACGGCCTTTGCTTCGTCTTTGAAGGGCAAGCCGAAGCTGATTAAAGAGATCCCCGACAACCTCTTTTTGATTTATAAGTTCTATTAGCTCTTCTCGGTGACCACGACTGCCAATTAAAGCCATATACTGCAAAGAAACAAGATCAGATAGGATTTTTTTCTGTTACTTCAACAAAAGTAAAGCCTCTTCTTTCATCCACTGATTATAGTTCAGAACATAATTTATCCAACCTCTTCTTCCAGTTCACGGCAAATCAGTGCAGTTCGCCACCTGAGATGGACTTTGGATACGCTGACATCAGTGTAGATGTGGTCACCAACATATAAAATCTCATCTCCATGAACGTTGAGTGAACTCTCTATCATCTGAGCACTTCCTCCTGAGTACAAACCTCCTATAGGAGACAAACAGTGAGAGAAATGGAAAAAAATTTAGCTTTCTCCACAGCGAAATTACCAGCTCGCATTCATTAGAAATTTAGAATCAATGAGGAATCACCTGTTTCAGCCTTGAAGCATGGACGCATCAAACCCTCTCCAGTCACAACCTCGTACAAAGGGTGTGACATCTGGAAGAACTCTGGTTTCCTCGCAGAAACTATCACCTATGTGGAAACATGAATTTAAAAGCAGTAAAATTTTTATGCAGACTACTATCTGGAAAACTACTGCTTTACAATTAAAATGCAGAAACAAATTCGCGTTTGCTTACTATGTCAAAAAGATCTCGCCAGTCCATGTCATTGGGAAGATATTTATTAAATGAATGCTTCATCATTTTGTCTGTGTAGTGATAATCTGAGTTTGTGATAAGCAAGAGCTTTTTACCGGCCTGTGAGCGAACAGTACGATATTAACAACTGTTAACCATCATAATTCGACATATTAAGTGAAGACTGAAATATTACCTCCTTTTGATCTAAAAGCGCTAAAGGTAATTGTGGGTCTGGATCAACAAATAGTTCCGGCTTGGACATTATCTCACTCTGCAAAGTAACTATCATTCATTAGGGAACTGAGAAAACAGACATTTAAGAAAATGATTATGAAAAGAACAAACTATCAACCTTAAGTTGTCCTTCAACATGTGCTCTGAAGAGAGCTTTGGCAACAGCCTGAAAATAATTGATTAGAGATAAAGACTATGCAAAGCTTTCAATTCAATAAATTTTTAGGTCAGAAACAAAACCTTGTACAGTCCTTTATAGTCAAGAGTGCCAAGATCTGCCTTAATAGATCCATCATCCAACCTATCAACCATCTGAAATCATTTGAACTATAATTTCTCCGCAGAAACCCGAGTGGGAAGTTTTTCAAGTTAATGAAGGTGAAGAAGCATTAGTTGAGAAAACAAACGTGAACATTAGATTATCTATAAATCAAGAAAGCAAATTATGTCCGAACTTTAACTGCCAATTATTCCGCAACCACCTCTCATTCTCGTAAGAAATGAATGTACCTGCGCATAAGCCAAAGCCTCTGAAACAGAAAAAAATGTATTGAGGAACTCCCATCGACTCTGGTTCCGTAGAGCAACTAACTCCCTTCCATAGATCTCACTTTCCTCCGTATAAAGGCAATAAGAAAATAAGACTTCCTTCAAATAGAGAACAAAGAATACACAACTATCTTTCTCTTCACATGGCTACCAATGTTGTTGAAAAGTCAAACATACCTGACAGCTTTATTTGATAACATCTTTGTCCCATGCATGGCTCTCTTCACATACCCAAATCTATCGGCCTTGACTAAATTACCTTTCTCTTTGTCAATCATGAGACCCCTGATGACCTATAATAGAGAAAACAAATTTTGGGCTTAGTACTAAAAAAAAACTAGAGAGAATACTACAATGTGGAACCTTTTAACTATCACAAGAATAAACATATCACCAGTTCCGGATCAAAAGCAAGACCATCAACAGGGAAACCCATGCTCTTTAGATTTTCCATACAATAGTCATAAGCCTTTCCTTCCCAAGCCTGAACAAGACAATGAATTCGCGTCAATTAATGTGTCATTTCTGCATACGTCATTCCTAATTATGTATGAGAAAAAGAAGAACTAACCTGGACATTATAGTGCATCAAAGTGTAATCCATATCATACCCGATTGCACTAATGGACCGTAGATTCAATGTACGACTACAAAATATACCACGAGGAGAATGTTGCGCAGAGAAAGGACCCTACAATATCAGGCACGAAAAAAGTCTTTATAAAACCAGTACATTCATGTATTCTCAAACTCCAAATACAAAAAATATATAACACAAAATTAATAAGGATTAGATAACGAACTTGGATACCCAACTCTCTAATCAAATTTTCAGCAGCTTGAGCTTCTGTTCTCGCTACCTCCTCAATTGGACCTGCCAATGTAGCCTGCCCATCTCCTACATGGATACACCAAAGTTAACATTATCTAATCATAAGACTGCAGAATATATAAAAATGTAATCTTTTGCTCGTAATCCACAACAAAGGTTCGATCTTTTTAGCTCTTATTCATCACAACAAACAAAAACATCAGCCAAAATCAAGTTCCCTAACTAAAAAACCAAAACTTTATGCCAAGTTTCACTGTAAACCTAATTTGAATTCTGAAAACTATTGAAAAGAAAATGTAAGATTGTATACCAAATGATTGAAGAGGGTCAAGTTTGAGATTCAAATCTCCCTTAGTGCTTTGACCCAAATAGTCAACTTCGTACTTAGAAGAAGTTGTAACGGAAAACACATCGTCTCCGACGGTCACACGTCCACCGTCAGCTCCGGTGGCTCTACACTTGATCATCCTAAGAGATCTCCTTTTGTTGGGTTTCCTGAAGTTAGGTAATTTCGCCGCGGAAAAAGAAGTAAACCTCATCTTCGTTGACATATCTCTCCACAGAAGCATTTTGTCGAACACTTGATCGGCATATAGATTCATTTTGTTGTTGTTGCCTCCTGTATTCGATTTGGGTGTTTGTTGTATACTGTAAAGAGATGAGAGTTGGGGAACGTTAACTGAGAAATTAGGCATCGCTCTACAACACTCAGTCCAGTGTGTGAGAAAGAAAACGGCAGAACATTGACATTTGAAGTCCAAAAATGGCGTGGTGTTTAACTTACTTGAGAGATGCTTTATCATATAAAGACACGACACAACGAGGAACATGTGTCGATAAAATTAAAGACGCGATCCAAATTTGGCATCAGAATCTATTCGTACGAACCGCACAGAAGCAACTAGTTTTTTTTTTTTTTTTTTTTTAAATTTTATAAATTTCCTCTCATTTTCTTAGCTTAATAAAAATTAATCCAAATAATATAAAATTTGATGATTGGGCCTCTTCGTTTATCTATTACATTGACCCGCGACAGTTTTGTTGTTCGTTTACCTATCGAGAGATCCTACGACATGTCACAAAGATCTGCGACTCAAATTTTTAGTCTACTTGTCCTAAAGACCGGTCGTGCGATACAAAAACAAACATAATTATAATTAAGGATCTAAATAAAATATAATATAATAAATTAAAATAAAATATAATACAATAAAAATATAATATAATAAAATAAATAAACTAAAATTCAATCAAATAAAATAATATAATTAAAATCAGCGACAAGTCGCAGTCACAACAAAACGAACAAGTCAATAACAAGTTGAAGCGACACGTAGTCGCAGTTAAATTTAACCAATGCTAAAGTTTTGGTATCTGAGTCTTTGGTTCTCCGGTGGTAGACATTTTGGATTGTGTTTAGTCGTGGTCCTCAGGGATAATGTTGGAGGAATTGGATGTAGATAGACATTTTGATCTTTAGAAACATAAGATCTTGTGTTACCTCTAGATTATGGCCTTATAGGATTGGATTTAATTATAAAGGAAGAGGATAACATTTACTAGAAACCAAACAAAAATCTACAATGATAAAAAAGAAGAGAGGCTCGAGGAGGACAAAAGGGTCAAGAATATGTTACACATGAGTCTTGGTGATTAAGTTTTTTTTTTTTTTGGTCAAAGTGTTGGAACCCATTTTATGACAAATGGAACCAAATAATTTTCTGATAATTTTTCCGATGACATACGGTCGTCGAATTAATCTGAAAATAAATAAGTTGGATTCCTTGAAATAAACACTATAACTTAGTGTATTTATTTGTCAAAATTGGACTAAAATTGAATAAGAAATGAGGATTTAAAGTGGGTAGCTTGAAAGCTTAAAAAGTCAACTCGGATTGACCAAATGCATTTATATGCATTTGTCCCACAAAAATGTGCATTAGAGATAATGGACCACACACCCAATTAACTTTTTATTTGGACTGAATTCATATAAATATTTTGAATTAAATTCATATATTTATTAGTGTTTAAATACACACCCAATTAACTTTTTATTTGGGCTGAATTCATATAAATATTTTGAATTAAATTCATATATTTATTAGTGTTTAAATCTGATCAAATATTTTAACATTATTAAGTTAATTATTATTAGCAGATTTTGTGGCCATTTTGAACGTAAATCAGCTTTTAATATTTGACGTTAACAAGTCAATTATTATCAAGGCTGGAGTCGTTCAAATTTGATTCTCCATTTAGTGTGGCAATTATTTCTTAATTGACCAATAATACACTAGCTACATTTGTGGAAACTGATTCACGCTTAGGCTAATATATAAAGCCTTCGTCCTCCTCATTTGATAGTCAGTTTTTTGTGAAATCTTTTTTTGATAGCAAGAGAAAAAATTCCAGCACTCTCTCCTCCACTTTCTCTCTTTAAATTAGTAAGTATCTCGAGAGTATAGCGTTTTATTTTGTTCGCATATTCCGTAATTCTAGTGTAGAGAATACGGTCTCCTAGTGGTTGTATCCTGGGATTCTGAATCGCATAAAAACCGTCACACTACGGGCGATTTTAAGAATTAAGGAAAGAGATCATTTCTCGACTCCACTTCTTTCGGTTTTCTAAAATCGTTTTAATCTCTTTTATTTCGTAATTCTATTCTTGTTTCGCAGTTTTCTATATCCGGTTTTTTGCGGTTCTAACACAAAGGTGATTAAGTTCTTCATAAAGAGATGATGGAACCTACTTCTCTTGCAATATAGAAAAACATTAGAGCCTTTTAAAGATCACTTCTTTTCGATCACTTTAGATTTTTACTAACTACTAAAGTTGCAGGTTCTCAGTCAAGTAAAGAATGACAAGTTTATGGCATAATATACTAGCGCATAACTTAAATAAATGAAAATTTTAGTAAAAGGATGGCTTCATAAGTGATAAAGAAGTCTAAAAAGTTACCATTTTGTGAAGATTGTGTGTTGAGTAAAAGCTCACAAGCTTAGATTTCTTAAGGCTAAACACACTAAAAAGGAATTCTAAAATACATACACTAAGATCTATGAGGATCTCCATTAGTTTTTTCAATACTAGCTTGCTGCCAATTGATGTTATCTTATTTTACCGCCTCGAGTCTCTTGTTTTCCCCCATTTTTAATGTTATTTTGGTGTGTGTTTCTTGCCTTTTGCATGCATTTAGAGTCTTTGCACATCATATATAGGTTTCTTAGATCTTGCATTTGTATTTGAAGATATATCTAAACAAGTAAATTTTAGCTCGATGAGCTTTATTTACTAGAAAAAATGGGAAAACAAAATCTATATAACAAACACTCAAAATATTTTCTTATAATTATGAGAAATAGACAACCTAAATGAATTCATTGATGGTCAATACATTCATACATATATGAACTACTTGCTAGACATACTACATGGGGTATATAGATGGGCTTGTGGTTTTGTCATTGGGCTTGAGATGGTGTGTTTCAATAGTATTTTCTATTCCTTTAAATCATTTCTATATGTTGGAGCGCCTTGGATAATGGGGGATGTGTGGAGTCAAACGGATAGTGAAGAATTATGGAGCTTTGGAGTGTGAAGAGAAGTCCAGAGGCTACCCGCTGGCCACACTCTTACCGGCAAAAATTGAATGATAAATTCTTTTGGTTTTAGTTCGTTTGATATGCTCATGTATAATTTACCATAATCTAGCTACATGTAGCACAATATTTAGAAAACCACCAAAAGCTAGATTTTAACATATATGTTTTCACATAATATGAAATTTTATTAAGATTATAACATTAAAATTTTCCCCATACAATAAAGAAAGGAAAACCAAATGGATAATTATTTAATTTTGTGATGAAAATATTTTACGGTGGATTACTTTATTCTTCTTGCAGCAACATCCAGTATGGTCCCTAAATGTTCCACAATACCAATCATTCTTATACCCTTTGCTTAAGCAAAGCTGTCCACATTTGTTTGTACAATCTGACTGTTCAAAACAGTCGGCGTCATAAACAACAATAGCATTTGTTTGACCTGTAAAACATATATATCATCAAAAACATATTACAACAATCTCGAGTTTGCCAAAATACATCACAGTCAAATGTTTAGAGATGTAATTAGGTGATATTGATGCGCAATCATATATTAAATATTTTCTTAAGTTATACGGTTTAGATCAAGAATAAAGACACTAATAAAGATAAATACAATTACGGTTTATGCATTTGTGAATCGACTTACTTGCAATCACAAACAAGAGAACAATTGTTATGGCAGTGAATGTATGTGAACGTTTCATGCTTTCCATTGTTTTTAAGGTATCACTAGCTATAGATTGCTGGAAGAATGAAAATCTTTTGTGTGTGTGTGTGTTGGATGTGTGCATTGAGATTAAACTTGCTCTTATATAGAGTTTAATTATTTTAAAGAAAATTAATTCATAAAAGCTAGTTTTACCATCTCCCTTTTGCTATTGCTAATCTTTAACTATATAGTCCACTAAATCTAAACTTATTAAAAAGAAGAAGATTTGATCATGACATATTGACATGTAGCCCAATGGTTTATGTTAGTGTGGTTGTTATTATATTACCAACCAAATTCAAAGTAATGCATGTTGTATATAGAACAAAATATAATATTTATCATTTCACTTTTTTGAAAAAAATAACTTAATTTTTATTATATAAATCTAATTTATTCGAGAAAAAAAAAAAGAGAAAACATTTTTTTTTAAAATCCACAAGGGTACAAAAAAAAAATTCAATTAGGTAACTGCCAATAAATTAAATTTTAATTAAGAAAATTCAAAAGTTGTAATCACGAAATAACAATAAACAAATAATAAAAATTTGGGATGACATTTAGCATGCTACTTTATTTAATAAAAAATTAAAATATATTTGTTGGGTTTGTCAAACTCGCATAATGTATATTTTTTACAGAAAATAAGAAAGATAATATTTATCAAATATTTTTTTCTTTTAGTTTTTTTTTTTTTTTAAATGTTGTTAGAAAATTACAAAAATATATTTTTGTATAAAATTGGGAGTAAATTTAGCTGCTACTTTATTCAATATAGCTTTAAAAATAAATTTATTGGATATCTGTGCTAAATTTTATCCCAAATATGTGTTGTTATTGTTATTTGAATATATTTTTGAGATGTATGAAATTGATATAAATTTTATCTCAAATATAAAATAGCACACTAAATGTCATTTAAGACGTTAATTAGTTAGGGGTTAAATATCTCATACTCCCTCCGTTTCAAATTAATTGTCGTTTTATGAGTTAAATTTTGTTTCAAATTAGTTGTCGTTTTAGGTTTTCAATGCAAATGTTTGGTAGAATTTTCAAGTTTATCCCTATTATATAAATGTTTTGACCAATAAAATAAAATCAAATATAAACTAATTAAGGGTAAAACAGAAAAATTAATTATTTTCTTAATCTACGTAAAACAACTTAAAACGACAACTAATATGAAACGGAGGGAGTAATTTTTTGTCAAAAACACTTAGGAGTGTATTGGACTGAATATTTAGATAAACTAGGTGATACCCGCGTGGACACGCGGATGCATTTTATTATATATTTTTAAATTATAATTAATATAATAATTTAAATAACATGTATATTATTTTGATTATAAGTTTTATAGTTTTTTGGTTGTATTTTAATATGTTGTTTAAAAAAAATTCAAATAACTTAAGTTTAGAAAAAATTGAAATTTTTTTTTAAAAAATATCCTAACATGTTTGTCCTGAAAATAGAAATAAACTGTAATATTTTTTTAAATGATCTCTTTGTTATAGTTTTTTTTTTTATTATAGATATGATACATGTCTGATTTTGTTTCTTTAGAAGATAGGGTCCTTGTGAATTAATCAATTTATCCTCTAACATCATTATAAAAATATAACAATTCACAAAGGGCTTAAAACATGATATAATGAATATCTAGATTTTTGTTATTTTATTGTAAAAATATCATAATTCACAATGCCTTTAGAAAATGACACCAACCATGAAAAATAATAATTTTTTTTTCAAAACTCTAATAATCCAGTCTATGTATGTTTTCTCATTTCCATGTCCATCTTGTCAAAAAAAATATTATAATTATCGTTAATAGATGAGAACCGATAGTAGATTAGAGTATTTAGAAAAAGGTACATATGTTTTTATTAACCGATAATTATAAAGCACATAAATTTAGAATGGTAGAGTATATATATTATTTTTAAAAAAAAAAATTTTTACTTTAACTCTTGAAATACTTAACAAATTAAATTTTAAAAATTTTAAAATAATAAATAAATGATTAAATGTGTCATGGAAAAGAGTGATAATGTATTAATCTCTTATAAAACATAAATTATTAAAAAAAAAAATCATGATGATAAAGCACATAAATTTAGAATGGTAGAGTATATATATTATTTTAAAAAAAATTCTTTTTACTTTAACTCTTGAAATACTTAACAAATTAAATTTTGAAAATTTTAAAATAATAAATAAATGATTAAATGTGTCATGGAAAAGAGTGATAATGTATTAATCTCTTATAAAACATAAATTATTAAAAAAAAAAAATCATGATGATGTGTCATGGAAAGGGGTGCTGAGGTGTCAACCTCTTGTGAGACTAACTCAGTCTTTATATAATAGATTTGAGTTAAAATGATGGGATTTTTTAGTTAAAATACAAAGACAAAAATTTCATAGTTTTAGATAAGATTTGAGAGAATTTAATAACAAATTTTTTAATTCAATATAATTTAACTAAATTATCTCAAAAATCATTAAAATTCAAACATTTTTCAAATATTCAAATATTAAGTCTAATATACAACCCTTATATTATTGTGCCATCTTTTAGGTCTCATACTTTCATGTTTATCTCACAAACATAGAGAGACCCAAGAAAGATAGGTCAATTGGTCTACTCAAAATCTAAATATAAACTACTTTTTGTATGTATTACCTAAAAAAATTTGTTAGCACAAATGATAATTTATGACTATTGAACCACTTTTTTTGTCGAGTTCGCTCTTGGTGACAAGCTAGCTCTTCACTGAATGTGTCAGCTTAAGTGGTTTGCAATAAACACTCGTCAAATTTACTTAATTCAAAAAATTATTAAAAATTAAAAATATCCGTTAAATTTGTTTCGATCTGTTATCCGTAGAATTAGTAGTAAATAAGTATATTAGAACATAACAAAAAAAAAGTTCTGATTCGGACAGAACGGATTTTTAAGAGTTCTTATTTTAAACTTGGGTCATATAATGAAGCCGGTCACTGGATTGCAATTTATCTAATCGTTATGAAGATACAATAAACCAAAACGGGAACCGTTCATATTTTAACAACAAGGTGAGAAAGATACAAAACTTGAATTACAACTTGGATACAAAATTCTTCACCTGGTCCGGAGCATCTTTAACATGGTCCGGTATAGCTAGACCACCACAGTAGAGAGTAACTCGGGATGTTGATACCATTCTTTTCCTCTCTGTTTCCTCGATTTTCTCGGTTTTCCATAACCGGACCTCCCATACCTAGCAATGTTCGGTTACATTTAGAAAAAAAAAAAAAATTGTACGATTAAATTCCTATATGTAGTGTCACATCACATTATATCCCGTTTTACTTTCGAACCGAACTTTATCTTTTACTTTTACTGTTTTAGGTTGATTCTACGATAATGTTTATTCGAAAAATAGAATTTATTTTTGTTCGTTTAGTCAAATGCATGTTCACAAAATCAAAATGCCCGACAACTTGGTACAAGACCTGACTGAAAATATCAAATATGTTTCAAGTCAAACGCAGTCGTTTTTAATTTTAAATTATAATTTTTTTTTTTTTTTTTTTTTTTTTTTACAAACTCACTAGCTATTTCATTTCGTTTACCTAAATTGATTTTTTTTTTTCAGTTTGTCTTTCATAGATAATTTCATAAGATTTCACCTCACGTGTTACATAAAAGGTTCCCAATGTTATATATAAGAAATAAGAAACAAAGTATTGTAATATATCCTTTAGTTTTGTTTCTTTCAAAAACATAGTATAAATTTTTGGTTTAATAGAAAAATTGACTCTTTTTATTTTCTTTTGTGTCAATCTGAAGAAACTAGACTTGATGAATAAATATTAACTTGTCACTTTTACCAAATAATATATGAATATTTTATCTTATCCTACGCATATGTTAAATGTTAGTACTTAGTAGTAATAAATTTTCAATATCTTCATTTTCAAAATCAGGTTGGCCTTAGTCTAACATTTTTTTTTTTTTTGGGGTCAACATTTAAAAAAAAAAATATTAACATCTAAACACAGCTGCGTATATCTATGTGTGATCAGTATATGTAGAGGTAGGTACCTGAATATTTTTGCCGACGGAGACTGGAAAAGATTCGACGAAGACGACATCGCCGAGAGCAGCAGGTCGGAGGTGGTGGATAGAGAGATGGATACCGGCGATACGTTTATAATCAGAGGCGACTACGGCGCCGAGACTGGCGAGTCCCTCGGCGATCAGAGCAGATACGCCACCGTGTAAGACCTTGAATGGCTGGCAACATTTTTCAGTTACGGTGAGGTGGCCGGAGACTCTGGTACCTGAGAGCTCTTCGAACACAAAGCCTAAGCTGTTAAGCGGCTGATCGATGATATATTCTGGCGATTTTGGATCCATTCTTAGGTTGTAACGCTCGATTCAATACAATTTTAATTTTAGGTGGTTTTTAAAAGGAACTATTGGGTTGACGTCCAAAAAAAAGAAAAAAAAGAAGAAAAAAGGTTTATTGGGCTTGTTGACAGAAGGTTTGCTGGGCCTTTAGAAAGAAAATGTCATGTAGATATTTTGTCTTCTGTATATTTTTTGTCAAAATAAAAAGATTTTTTTTATAACTATTTATAAAAAGATCCACCATGACCAAACGCAGATAATCTTTTGTTACTTACAAGTTACAAATCAATATCTGGGGAAGCTCTATCATAGCAAGTTAAATTCTAGTAATATAGAGCACTGTTCAAAAAAGCGGTGTAGGCGGCAGCTTAAGCGCTAAGCGCTCCTAAACCACTAAAATTTTCTAAAAATTGGTCATATTAAGTGGACGGTAAGAATTTGGCGGTAATTAAACGGATTATACGGTAATTAAACAGTTATTAGGCATGTTAGACGGTCACTAGGCGGGTTTAATATCTATCCAATTTTTTTTTAATTTTAAAAATGCAATTTTTGATAAATAAAAATGAAAGTCACAAAAAATATTGTATTTAAAATTTGAGAATCTTTTTTTCACCGTCTTAAAATCTTTTTCTAACATAAACAAATGATGACTCATTATTTTCAAAAGAAAAACCATTAACTTTAAATTCAGATTTTTTCTTTTTTGAAAATTTGAAGTTATTATATTATATAATATCATATTTTTTTAATATGTGTATATATAGTTATATTCTAAAACTGTCTAGAATCGCTTAGGTCCCGACTAGGTGTTCTAAGCGATAAACCAAATGTCACCGCCCCCTAACTCTTTCTTGAACATTGCCATAAAATATGTCTTTTTAAGACTAAATATACATAAACCCAATACTCTTATCCTTATTTAATATATATACTGAATACAATTTATTTAAAATTAGACTGTATAAAATATATAAAACATAACAATACTCTTAGACTAAATAACCACCATGTTCATGTAGTATTTTAATGTTTCATATACGTTTTGGATTGATATGTTTGTGGTTTTGTTTTGGGATTTTCTGTTTTCATATTTATTATAAATTTTTGTATTATGTAGAAATATACAAAAGTTTTGTAGATTTAGACATGGCAATCAAGTTGTGTATAATTAGTTTAAGTAGATACTATATTGAGTTCAATTTTTTCTTAGGTTTGTTTCTTTTATTTTTCTTTATTTCATAACTAAATTGTTTTTTTGTCTTTATATTTTATACAGTCTAATTTTAAATAAATTGTATTCAGTATTTGTGACCTCTTAAGTTTTCCAAACAAATATTTCAGCTTTAAATTTTTTGCTGAAGTTATATATTAAAACAATCGATCATTCTAGAGATTTATGTATATACCTCACAAAATGGCATATATCCATATGTTTTATTAATATATAAAAGACATTTAGTAGCTAACATTTACTTCAATTTCTTATTTTAATAAGTTATTATTCTTATCCCTAACTATGATGAATTGAATCAAACCAAAGATTGAGATTTTGTCCATTTGATAAATGCGGTTTCTCAAACTTATGTGATTAAATGGTGCACAAAATCTGTGCATATTTCTTCAATTTAAATCAACATGATGAAGTTTATGTCATTAAGTCATAAGACCGATAAATTTTCTCTTGTATGATTACTAACTATTTTTTTACTTGTTTACTTTAAAATTCAACAGTTGATGTCATGATTTCTTCATATGCTTGAAATTTTTCACTATAATATAATATTTGTCTTATTGAATACTTTTGATAATATCTTAAAAATATTATAGAATATTTTTCCTAAGGCATGTGCTACGACGGAGGTCAGTCAACTTTAGGAAAGTTAACTTGACGTAATCGGAATCCATCTCAGTATCAGCTAAAATAATTGTCGATGATTTTGAAATTGCCATCCTCCATCGTAGCCTAAGCCTGATAACAAATATTCTATAATATATATAAAGATTTAGAAAATCCATGTCATATCACAAATATATTACAGAATATATGTTAATAATATTGTAAAGATTTATATATGTTAGTTTAGAAAATATATCTCATATATATATGTATATATCATATATATTCAACTAATGAGAGCAATATAATATTCTTTCAATTCTATATCTCTCATCACATTAACAAGGGAAAATGCATTAGAAAAGTAATGTTTTCTTAGTTTACGATTTAGAAATGGGTCGTCGAGTTGGTCAATATACATTTAATACTTTGGCCATTGAGAGCGTGAGATTTCACGATAACCACCTACCCTTAGTATCCTTGTATCATGCAAAGAAGAATGTTTGAAACTTAAAAAAAATCTTTTTAATATTGCTATGGCAAGAGTGACATATACATAAATTTATATAACATAATTAACATTAATATAGTCCACACGCTATCTATACTATTAAAAGGGAAGGACAATTGGAAAGTAACCTTTGTTTTGTAAACATTTACATGTAATACCATAAGTTTTTAGTGTTTTTAAATAAAACCACTAAGGGTACAATAGTAATAAAAAATTAATATAATTTTTTTCCAAAAATAAACAATCTCTCTTATTAATATGGACACAAATTTTAATTATTTTTTTAAAAAATTATTAACCAATAAAAATTTTAAACTAAGATTTGATATCTATACCATATTACTTATTTTAAGTTATTTGATTTCAAATATTTTGTTAAGATTTAAGATTATGATTCTTCTATCTTTGTTTGATCTATCTTCAAACTATTTTAAATTATCATATATAATATATAGTTGATAAAATATAGATTTTTTCCTGCATATTTTGTGAATCAATTTTTTTTAAAAAGAGATATATTACTCAATCGATGAAAAAAAAATGTGTTCAATGTCTCACATCGGTTAAAAAAACTTAGCAATAGTTCTGACTCATATTATAAAAATGATTCCAAATATGAATAAACAAAAGGTTTGACTTATTAAAATATTTGTTTGATTGCTTCTTTAATAAAATCAATAATTTTACCAATGAAAATAAATAAAAAATAATTTAAATACTTATAGTTAAATTTTTTTAAATATTAGTAAATTTTTAAATCTATAATCAAAATTTATAATATTTAAACTCTGAAAAATTTATAATATTAAAAATATTTCAAATTTAACTATTATTAATATATAATTTTAAATGGGATAATTTATACTATTAATTAGAATACATAATAAAAAAATAAAAATGGAATAAACAAGTTAAAAGAAAAAAATAAATCTGATTTTCATATCAATTTGAACATATTCACTTATCAAAACTAACACTCATATAATTAAGGGATTTATGACTTTCTCTACTACCAAATTTATGGAGATATTGATTTAGTTAGAAAATATAAGATTTAACGAAATTTCCAGAACTTATGATGATTTGAATTTTTATAAACAAACATAAATTACTTAATCGTTGAAGGAAAATAAGTGTGCTTTTGAGCATCCCACATCGGTAAAATTTTTTTGGATACGGTTCAGTATATATATTATAATTATGATCAAAATGAATCTAAATCCAAGTAATCAGAAATATTGACTTAATAAGCATCCAAATTTAAAATTTTGTATTCGATTTAATTCGATTCTTTACTTAAAATTTTTAACCGTACAAGATATAATAAAAAAAATATTATAACCTTTATATAGATATATACATATTTAAACATTATGAAAATTTAAAATATTATGGATATTTAAACTTTGTAAGAAGTTTAAGATATTACGAATATATAAAAATTTTATATTTAATCTTTATTAAAAGTGTAAATTATAAAGGATTACTAGAATCAAACCTGCGGTACACCGCGGGTCACTTGTTTTAATATATATTTGTAGTTTTTTTTTTTACTGTTTATAAAATATAAAAAATTGACCCGTATATATGGATATTAACTTGCTATTTTTTGGCCCAAAATTTTTTGGGCTTAAAGCCCATTTATTTATGCAAAAACATTATGTTGGTCTACAAATATTGTCTACATCCAAACATGTTTTATTAGGCCCCCATCGCCACCTTCTGGTTCAGCCGCCACCTCCGATGTCTTTCACCGGTGCTCCCTCTTGCAGCGCCGTGGAGAATCGACTTTGCTTGTGATTCTGCACAACCAATAACTATGTATCCTTCGAGCTTCATCTTACGTATCATTCTCATCACTTTACGGAAGTCAAGGTAAACACTTCAATTGTCTCCTACTTCAACGTCAAAGTTCACTTTGAACCTGAATGTGGAAAACCCATCTTTGATGATATTCAACATTGGTGTCCTTTCATGGATTTTCTCTAATGAGAGTAGAAAGTTCTGATACTTCTCCTCTATTTATGAGGAAGATCTACCACCATTATCCTCTTTTTGTGAGAGATCGTTTATACCATCCTCCTTCAGGGAATACATTTTACTTCCATTGTGTTTTCTCTCTATGAGAGATGGTACCTTTCCGGTTGAAAAAAATACAGTGAAAATCCTCCAGTTAACAAATTATCTTGTTGTGAGACTTGAATTTTATTTGGAATAAATGACTTTCAAATCATCCGACATCTTTGTTGACGTGTTATCAAGCTCTTATCCGTTTGAGTATCCTTTCCCTTGTTGGTCTACTTTCTTTGCATCAGGTTTAGCCGTTAGGCATGCATATCAGGTTATGTCTGATGGTGCTTATCTATTTATAATCTTTTAAGCATAGAATGAATTGAATGACAAAAAAAAACTTGCTATTTTTTTTGTATATACGAATATCCCGTTCTACAAAAAAAAAAAAAAAAAAATTATTTATAAACAGTAAAGAAACAAAAAAATAGTAAGTTAAAATTACATGAAAAATACAAATATTTACATTGTACATGTCATGTCTTATATCCATCAGAAGCCTTCCATCATGTAACCGATCCCTTTTATATAATTACTTGTTTGAGATTAATTATTTTACTTCAACGGAAAAGAAACTGAGTAAGAGATTAGAACATGATATACGTATACCACACTCTAATAATTATGATCTAATCAATATTTTAAAATATTTTAATTTGGAAAAAACACATTAATTTCAAAAAAATTAATGGAAGATCATTTTAAATTTTTAATTATATAAAAGTTGTTTTGGAAACTTTTAATAAGATAATAAGGAAATATTTTATTTATAAATTAATATTAAAAATTAGTGTGGTTTGTTGTTAGGATTGTAGACAATTACATATCCAATATTTCTTAAACAACCTTTTATTATTTTTATTTTAAAAATATTTTTATTTAAAAGACATATAATTTGTGTCAATTTAAAATTTTTCTTTTAAATGATCCCTATTTTCTATATATTTTAAATTTTCTGCTCATTCGTATTTAAAATTATTTTGATATTTTTTTTAATAATATGACTCTAAACCATTGTAAAAAAATTTAGTCAATGAGGAACGTTGAACACACCATTTTTCTTTTTTTAATTGAGTAATATATGTTTGTTTTAAAAAAATTTAATCACAATATATGCAGAAAAATAAAATATTAATAATTATATGTATTATATAATTATTTAAAATAATTTAAAAATAAGATCTAACAAATTTGATAGAAGAATCATAATTCATACTATTAATATTAGAATATTAGATAAAGAAATAAATGATGAAGATGAAAAATAAAAAAAAGGAAAGGTATGTTTGGATACAAAGATACAATTTTTTTTTTTTTTAACTTGAATAGTGTTTGAAAACATCCTCTAAGATTGAATCTTTTTTAATAGTGTAGTAGATAGATATTAGATAAAGAAATAAATGATGAAGAGAAAAAAGAAAAAGATGTAAATGTATGTTTGGATACAAAGATACATTTTTTTTTTTAACTTGAATACTGCTTGGATACACTCCCTAAAATCAGAGTCTTTTTTAATAGTGTAGTAGATATTTTAACTTCATAATAAGTGAAGATGTTATAAATTTTAAAGTAAAAAGATCTAACCGAGTTTAGTGGAATAATCAATATTTTTGAGTTTTACAATGTAAATATATTGAACCATGTCACAAGTTTGGCAAATAAACATAAATGCCTCTTGACAAACAAAAGAAGAGATAAATGCCCCATGAAAATCACGTTAAATATATTTTCTTATGTATATAATTTGATTTTTCTAAATTCTACTAGTTTCTTTAAAAAAAATCATTTTACTAACTACATATACTTTAAAAAATGATAATTAAATTTTGATTACTTTAATATCGTTATTCAACGAAATCAATCTGCTATTTTAAAATTTAATCTATTTTTGGTACTGAAAGATAAAATTATGGGTATGGGACAGGAACAGATAATTCTTGAACAATTTTCAATAAAAACTGGGATAATAATTTTCGATAACGGTATGGGATAGGAAATATGGGTAAATCAATCCAATTCTAAAATTATTACTAATTCTGGTAAGATTTGACTACAAGACAGATACTGATCCACATCGAAACGAATATTTTAGGAATTTCGGGTAACTTTTGAAAATATTTAAAAAAATTTCGAGAGTTATAAATTTTTTTGGATAATTTTCATTAATTTTATAAAAATTAAATATTTAAAAGGAATACATGTATCCCATATAAAACCCTTACCCATTTTTTTATAATAAACATTGCAAACGGGTATCTTTTTTTTTGTTAAAATTGTTGTGCATGTCATTATTTAAAAGAAACGGTTATGAGACGTAAGATTTTTATAAATTTTGGCCGAAATGGTTTTCCGTTCTAAAATGAATATACCTAAGTTATATAGTGAAATAACCCAAAGCTAAATCGAATCCAAATCCGATTCAACACCCCTAATCAAACTCTAAGAAATGTTTTGATTAGTTTAGAAAATATACATGTAACATCACTTAACATTTATAACTAAATTATATCTCTAATTTAAATATTAAATAAGTATGTCTCACAAATATAACCCCGTACGTACGTGCGGATTCAATTCTAGTTGATATCTAAGACAAGATATTTCTATGATTTTTTTTTCTTTTTGATAACCGGACGTAAAATTAAATTTAGACTAATCTCCAAAATACATAGAATTCTAATATATTTTTTGGCAGTTAGCTGTTAAAACGTATACGGTTGGCCAAACAAAGTGATTATTTGTTCGTTACCCTAAACCAATAGGCTAATCCTCAAAACACTAGATCATTACCACTGACTGGATGATGAACTTATGAATTATTAGAAACATAAACTGATAATTCTGTCACTTGTTACAAATCGTAAGACAAGTAGGCGCGTCCTCTCCACACACCATCCTCTCTCTCTCAATTTTATATTTTCTCGCGTCAACCTTCGCTGTTCCTTCTCTGTGGCCGGAGTGCGGTGGCTCCAACATCACTTGTTCCGGCCACCACCTAGTCCTTCTAGCTCTTCTGTCTCTGGAGAGGTGGCTCGCTGGTGCTTCGGGGGTCGTGTAGTGGTGGAGGTTTGCATTTGTCGGAGTTCGCCTTCGTGGACGCGAGACGGTGGATTTCTGAGTTCCTCCTCTTTTCTTCTCTCTCTCCCTCTCTCTGTCTCTCTCTGATGCTCTGCGTCTCATCGTCTCCTTCTTTGTCTCTAGAGAGGGTTTGTTTGGCGAGAGTTTGCGGTGACGGGTTCAGATCTGGTCCTCATCTCCGGGGGGGGGGGGGAGTCGCGGCGGCGGGTTCTTCCGGTGTCGGTGCCGGCGGCTTCTTTCTCCTCGTCCTCTGTCGTCAGCCAAGATCTGGTGGCTACCTGCTCGCCGGTCCTTACAGAGGCAAGTTTCAGATTTGGTTGATTTTTTGGTTTGCAGTGTCTCCTGAGGTGTTCTCGGTGCTAGAAGACGGGATCTTCGTGGGTCGCGTTTATTCCTCTCTCTAGCGCCTTGGCTTTGGCTTGTTCTACGACTTCTTCTCAGGCGAGATGTGTGTTAAGCTAGCCCTAATTCTCGTGGTGCGTTTCGTGGCGGTGACTCTGGAGTCTTTCTTGAGCTTGAAGACGGCTTAGGAGGCTTAGAAGAGTCTATGCGTCTTCATGGTTCGCGTTTTCTAGTGGCATTTCAGCATGGTCCTCCAGACCTTGTCTTTTTCATGTGTTGGCTTGCTATGCTCCTCTTCACATTGCCTAGTGCTGCGGCGCTGGGGGCTTTTGTTGCATGTTTGCTTAGTTGGTGGAGGTTTCGGTGGCTGGGAAGTTTCCTCCTCTCCGGTATCCTTGTGGCGAGACTCGGCATCGTTCGTTTGTGTGTTGGATTGGCAGGAGTCAGTTTGGGTTTGGGCCTAGTGGTGGTTTGGCCCAAGTCTCTGTTTCATTCTCTTGTGGCAAGTCCATTCCTCTCAAGGTTTTTTGGTACATCTCTTGTGGGGGGCCGCGGCGGCAGGTTCTTCCTGTGTCAGCACTGGCAGCTTCTTTCTCCTCGTCCTCTCGTCATCAGACAAGATCTGGTGGCTACCTACTCGGCGGTCCTTACAGACGCAAGTTTCAGATTTGGTTGATTTTTTGGCTTGTAGTGTCTCATGAGGCGTTCTCTTGTAGAAGGCGGGATCTTCGTGGCCGCGTTTATTCCTGTCTCTAGTGCCTTGGCTTTGCCTTGTTCTACGACTTCTTCTCCGGCGAGGTGTGTGTTAAGCTAGCTCTAGTTCTCGTAATGCATTTTGCGGCGGCGACTCCGGAGTCTTTCTTGAGCTCGAAGATGGCTTAGGAGGCTTAGAAGAGTGATCTGGGTCTTCATGGTTCGCGTTTTCTGGTGGCATTTCGGCATGGTCCTCCAGACCTTGTCTTTTTCATGTGTTGGCTTGATGTGCTCCTCTTCACCTTGTGTGGTGCTGCGGCGCTGGGGGCTTTTGTGGTAGGTTTGCTTAGTTGGTGGAGGCTTCGGTGGCTGGGAAGTTTCCTCCTCTCTGGTATCTTTGTGGCGAGACTCGGCAGCGTTCGTTTGTGTGTTGGATTGGCAAGATTCAGTTTGGGTTTGGGCCTAGTGGTGGTGTGGCCCAAGTCTCTATTTCATTCTCTTGTGGCAAGTCCATTCCTCTCGAGGTTTTTTTGGTATGTCTCTGGTTTGGCGAGCAAGGTACGGTTCTGAGGATCTTCGTGTGGTGTTCTCGGGCTATTGGGGCATCGCTTTAGGTGGTATGGTGGGTTTCTACGGGGGCTGCGGCGGCGGGTTTGAAGTTCATGTTCTGTGATCTCTTTTTAGTTGGGGCTTCAAGCAATGAACAACTTGGCTTTTGGTAGCTTTTGTGTCTGATCCGGTTTAGTTGGGGTCGAGCTTCCGGTTGTATAGTAGGTATCTACGGAGGTTATTGTGGCTCGAAGTTTGTGTCTACTGTTTGGTAGTTTAACCTTCAGTTAAGGCTCAGTTTCTGAGCAGGTTCGACTTTTAGATGTGTTTGGATCACATTGTGGTGAGCTGGCTACTCTTTTGATGGTCCGGTTTTGCTGCATCTCTGTATCTTTTGGTCTGTCCGTATTGTTTCTTCGTATCATTGCGTATGTTTTATAATTTTTAGTCTTTTCGTCTTTTTGTCTCCTCTGTAATTTTTGTCAAAAAAATTTAAAACGATATTAAATTTAACAATTTTACCAAAAAAAACTTATGAATTATAATCCATACGTATCATTAAAGTTAAGTACTAAACAATATTTGAATCATATAATTTGTTCAGCTTAATTACGGCTTGGATCTGAAGTAATGTAGATCGTCTAACACGAGCCCCTTTTTCAACCAAATGTGCTACTATTATACGAGAATATGGAATCCACACCGAATATATAGTTTTTTTATTCATGTAATTAAAAGTACATGTATATAAAATGATGATTTAATTAGTAATGAGGACATTAGTATTATCAGTTATGGAAGAATCTTGAGATTCAAAACTAGGTTTATTGCAGCAACAAGCACCAGTTTTTGAGCCAACGTTGAGTATACAAAACCCTCCTTTGTAACCGTTGGATTTGCAAGCTGCACTGCATGGAGCTGAGTCCGTACATTCAACCGGAAGACATGGTATCATTTGTCCTATTTAGTCATTAAAAAAACATATTAAGATTGTAAACACAAAACCGATCATTTATTAATTGACTTCTTTTCTTTCTAGTAGACGTTTCCCTCTCTCTTTTTTTTTTTCTTTTTCTTTTGATTCAGTCTTTTTAATGTTATGTTTATAACCAAGATAAAAAAGGTTTGTATTGAAAATAAACTTTGATGGATAGTTGAAATTTATTTTAATAGTTGTGAACTATTTTTTTGGAAAATTTAAGTTGTCACCTTGAAAAAACGCATAAGTCCTTCCGTCATGGAAAGTTGACTAAACTATATATATAATCAAAATAAAACACACAACTTTTGTTATTTTTTTTGAAAATGTAAAACAGACAACTTTTTAAGAAACAAAAAACAAAATCACAGGATAGAAGAGCTTTCATTTTTTCAACTTTTTCAAAACTATTTATGATTTAGATCCAACAAATAAAAACCTCAAACAAAATTTATTTAGGTGTTCGTTTCCTGCTAAACATCTTTTTATTTTTTTGATAACTATAATGATACTTTATATTAAATTAATTAATTATCACTGATTATACGGTAATAACACACCTTATTAAGAATATCTAATAAACATTTTATTTTGATAAAGTAGAATATCTAATAAACGTCACAATGTAAAAATACTTGTTTTATATTAACATTAACAACCAGAATATTAATTTACTTCAAATTTGTAAATTTTGTTTGAAAAATATATCTTGGTTTTCTCTAAATTTAAACATAGTAGTTTAATTAACATGTAAATACTATGTTTAAATTTAGAGAAAACCACGATATTCTTTTTCAAACACATTGGATCTGGCGCATAGTGACTTTGACTTAACTGGTTTAAATATCCGAAATGTTCTAAAAAAATCCAGACTTAAAATTTCAAACGTAATATTGTAGAAAAACATAGAAAATTTTTGTTTGTAACTTTATTATGATCTAACGCTAAATAAATTAATATATTACCTGAAATTATTGGCAGAAAAATAAAAGCAAACACCATGAGAAAAGGTAAGAGAAGAGATGGAGAGCTCTTGGTTGCCATTGTATATGTTGCTAAAGGATGCGACAACTCGTTAGAAAATACTTTAATCTCACCGGTGAAAATAATAATAAAGAGAAGTAAAACTCAAAACCAATGTTAGAAGAAGTTCTTATGTCATAGGAACATGGATATATACAAACTATCAATTATGCTATAAATTGTAAATCTTATTTTATGGTAAACATATTTGCAGGACTGCTTTAGGATTTTTAATGTTTCACTTTTGATAAAGAATTCTTTATTTTTCAATAAACAAATTTCAACATTTCTTACAAATTTAACATATATATAGATATATAGCCTTATTTAGCTTTTTCTTATCATTTAATTATGATATTCAGATACTTACTAATAAATAATTGTATTGGTCTTCTAAATTTAATAGATCTTTCATATCTGTAAAGAATAATTTGTAGCAGATATAGTTCCACAAAAGTAGATTCGGTATTTTTTTTTTTTTTTTTTTTTTGTTGGTCAACAATCTTTTTTTATTTATTTTATTTTGTTAGTTATACACTGATCTTGTTCAAACGGTTTGGTATACTTTATTCTTTATATAAAATTATATTATACATCCTAGCTAGTTCCAAATAGAAGCCTCGTGAAGTTGATCACTACTACATTTTGAATAAGATCTCTTATCTAGGGGTAGGCACAGAGCAAAAATCTTGATTTGGTGGTGTTTGTGATTCATTTTATTTCGTCCGGATCACTAATTTCTCAAGTTGTTAAGATATCCGTTAAAATTCGAATCGTTAATCGGATAACCAATCTACTCTATAAAATTTTTTAAAAATTATAAAAAATCAAAAAGATGTAGAACAGTTCAAAATTTATTCTCAAAAATGACAATATTTCATAAAGAAATTTGTTTCCTTCTTATTACAATATATACTGCTGGTGATCAGATTATGGTTAACCTATGACAAACGAAACTTATAAATAACTTGACATATGGGAGAAAGCTTTAAGGATGTAAAAAGCTTATTGTAGCTCTTCGCCTCTTGCTTTGGTTACAGAATGATGTCTAAAACTCAAATTCAGTTTCTTGATAACTGCTGAATTCTCAAGAAAGTAATTCACTAGTTTAATTGCAAATTCATTTTTCATAGTGAGATCTTTAAACTCAACATTCTCCAAAGTCAATATTAAACACCGAGGCACATTGGTAAAGTTGATAATAATTCTGCAAAGAAAAAAAATTAAACAAGCTCAATCTACAATATGATTCAACAATGTTCTTCTAGCCAAATCACAGATTGAAGCAATTTCTTACAAAGATGAGTTTTTTCAGATTTGGACAGCTCTTAAGAAGGGCTGGAAAAATTTGTATCGATGAGTTGAAGAACCCATCAACTTGCAAATGATATAAGTTGTGGAATATGAGAATTGGTCCGAGTTTGGAATAACAATAAAGCGCCTGCAACTCTGCAAGGAGAATTCAAATGATACATGTGAGAAAAAATTTCATAGAGAATTATAATACATTAAAATTATTATATATGCATCACAAGTAATTTCATAGAGAATAATTACAAGCCAACACATATATACATTTATTATTATCGAAATTAAATTATTCAAGAATGTATCGTCTAATGGTCAGAATTCTATGGTTATTACGGCTACAGAAGAGATAAAAAACCGAGAAAGTGATTTAAGTGATAAAGGTGTTTATGTTTCTCAATTATTAGTGTTAATTTTTTTTAACCCAATACATTGCATAAAACTTCAAAAGTTATGTGATTTTTTTTGGAAGGTATATGTGCCATATGACTCAGCAAAAAACTAGACATGTGGCACCTGACTCAGCAGAAATAGTATCTGACTCATCAGTTTGACTAATAGTGTTTCAGTCAAAGTTGATTTCGGCACACATATGAAAATCCATGTAATTTTTTAAAAAAATTTGTAAGTTAAAGTTGAAAAACGCATTGAATCTTAATTGGTGTATGAAAAAGCACCGGGCGAAAAATTGATGTTGAAATTGGCCATTTCTCCTGTTTAAAGAAGGCTTTCTTGTGGCTGTAGCCAACCAATAAACAAATTTCCACTAAACAATGAAGATACTATGTTTCATTCCCAAATGGTATCTTGAATTTTGAAATTATACAAGCCACTTGTTCTTTTATTCTCAATCAGACGTATAGAGTAACCATTGGATAATATCATTCTATAACCTTAGAAGACTAAATAATTAGATATCTATCTATGGTTTTTTTTAAAATTAGGTAGATAACAGAGAGAGTGATATTTTTACATTTCTATCTTTTTTCATACATCTAATAATGTATCTTCTTCTTTCATCTTTCATTATCTTTTTCGACATTGTTTCCAGTGATTTTTCCAGCATATGTCTGGTCACTGTCTCTCCTTCTAATCCTTCTTTTTCTTCATTGTTACCTCCATTTCCTCACAGACGGATTTTATATCACGAGTTTGAGATGTATTAAACTTTTAAGTTGAATAATTTGGGGATGAAACTTATGATTTTGTAATTTAGGATGAAAATGGAGAGAATAAGAAGAAGTAAATGAGAAGATGGGAAAATGAGAAGAAGAAAAAGTAAAGGTGAGAGGTGAAACTGAGAGTTAAAGTTGCAGATGACAACATAAGAGATACGTTTATAAAAATGTATAAGTTATAGGTAATAAATAAATTATCAAGTATGAATCATATAATAAATGGTTTAACACGATAAATATAAATTTACCACATAACTTATATATTAACATGATAAACATAAGTTTACCCGATAATCTGTAAATATAAATTAATAGTAATAAATAAATTATTAAAGTAAATAAATATAATAAATGATTTAACACGATAAATATGAGTTTACCGTATAACTTATAAATTTACCTTTACATTGATAATTAAAAAAATATCTACAATAATTATTATTTTTTAATTATCTCTAATGATAAACAGTGTTCTCGATAATGGATAAACAATATTGATTTTTGCTGTTAAATCTAAACTATTTACCGTGTTAATTTTTTTGTTAACTCGCACATGTTATAAGGGCAATTTTGGCATTAATAGAGTCAAAGGAAAGAGAACTAATAAACAAAAAGTAAGGCTTGTTTTCTTAATTTTTGAATCGTCCATGTATATTGAACTTACTTAGGGGTGTCAAAATGGGTAATGGGTAATGGTTTTTACCCAACCCATCTCAATCCATCAACCCTAATAGGTTGGAATTTTTGACCCTAATGGGTTAATGGGTCAAATGAGTTAGTGGGTAAATGGTTAAATGGGTTGAATGGGTTGGGTTGTGATGAGTTGATGAGTTACCCATTTAACCATTAATTTTAACCATTTATAACCAATTAAATAACTTAACCAATTTTCAATCTAATTTAATTCAATTGAACCAAACCAATTTTAACCATCTCTCAATTTTCCCACAAAAAAATGCAAATCAATAATTTTCCCACCAAAAATGCAAATCAATAATTTTCCCGCCAAAATGAAAATATGAAAATTTCCTCAAAAATGCGGATCCACAATTTTTCCCGCCAAAAACTGGATCCGAATTTTTTTCACCAAAAACGGATATGCAATTATTCCGCCAAAAACGAATACACAAATTTTCCCGCCAAAAACGGATCGGTAATTTTCCCGCCAAAACGGATCCGCAATTTTTCCGCCAAAAACGGATCCGCAATTTTTCCGCCAAAAACGGATCGGTAATTTTCCTGCCAAAAACAGATCCGTAATTTTTTCGCCGAAAACGGATCCGCAATTTTTCCGCCAAAAATGGATCCGCAATTTTCCCGTAAAAAATGATCGGTAATTTTTCCACCAAAAATGGATCCACAATTTTTCCCGCCAAAAACGGATCCGCAATTTTTCCCGCCAAAAACGGATCCGCAAATTTCCCGCCCAAAACGGATCGGTAATTTTTCCGCCAAAAATGGATCCACAATTTTGGTGATGGTGATGATGATGACGATGATGATGATGATGATGATGATGATGATGATGATGATGATGATAATGATGATGATGATGATGATGATGATGATGATGATGATGATGATGATGATGATGATGATGATGATGATGATGATGATGATGACGACGATGATGATGATGATGACGATGATGATGATGATGACGACGATGATGATGATGATGATGATGATGATGATGATGATGATGACGATGATGATGATGACGATGATGATGACGATGATGATGATGGTGATGATGATGATGTTTCTTGTTTTATTATAATTAATTATTAGTTAATTTTATGATAATTAATTAATTAAAATTTAATTAATTAATTAATTAATTAAATTTATTATTTAAATGGGTTGACTCATTTGAACCATTAACCCATGAAATTATATGGGTAATGGATTGACCCAACCCATTTAACTAAATGAGTTGGGTCAACCCATTACCCATTTAACTCTCAAACTCAATGGATAATGGGTTGGGTCAACCCATTTAAACCATTTTGACACCCCTAAACTTACTGACCCTTCTTTAACTAAACTCGTTTAATTAGAATTTTTTTTCTTTTTTTCGTTTTTGCTTTTCTCGAATTTTTATTCATTTAAATGCATGCACACAAAATTGACTTGATCATGAGTTCATGACTATGAAGAAAATCAATCTTTCATGAAAAACAGGTGCAACTACCAACACTATGGGTTTCGACTCGTTTGAACAACACAATACATGAAGCTCCTCTTTTAGTATTCTAGTATTATAAATTTTGATGGATCCTTAATCTTACATACATACTAACCTTATTTTAGAATATCATGGGCAACCCAATACTCAAATTTAATTGTATAATTCCGAAATTTTGTAAAGTGCTAATATATTTGATCCTCTTTGTAACCAAGGCTTGGTTTAATCAAAGTAATATCTTAAGCGAAGATGAAATCTAATAATATATATCTCATCAAAAGTAAGAGAGAAAAGGAGAGAATGTCTCTCAAATGAGTCTCTTAATTAGAACCCTCTTTCCACTTATTGTTTTTTAATTTGTTCATTGCTTAGTTTATCTTAGGAACCTAAAACGAAGTAGGGAGAAAAAATCTCATTTATACAGTTTATTTTGATTATCAAATCATTAAAACAATACAAAATATTGAAAGCAAGAACCACTATTAAAAATTAACAAAATTTCTAACCAATTTTTATGTAAATAGTATAGTTAAACACTTCTCTGTTTATTTTTCAAACTTTATTTATTTTATTATATCAGAAATGTTTTCTTATAATTTGTTAAACTTAATGAGTAACATTTAAAAAGTTAGCACCAAATAAGATAGTAGTTCCCTGAAGAAATATGAAATACTTAGGGGGGTTTATTCAATTATGATTTAAAAAGAGTTTTGATGACTATAAAAATATGAGATTCTCATTAACTCTTGCATATTCTTGAACACATGTAATATTACATTGGATATTTTCCTATATTCTCAAAGATTTTAAAATATATTTTTGATAGAGTTTTGTTAACTTTGGAGTTATCATTGATATTTGTTTGATATTATCTTGCCTTTTTATTATGAAATATTTATTTTTCTCTGCAAATTCACTTTATATATTCATCCCTCTCAAACATTTTTTTTGTGAGATAATTCAAGTTTTTAAAAGCATCATTGGAAGAGCTAATTTTTAGTGGTACGTCTATTCATCTTTATAGTAATTATTTTTCTTTTACTTGGTCTTAATCATAGTTAGTTATCTGCTCATCTCTTTTTCTTTCATGTCAAAGAAGATGGAAAAAGAAGATGACGAGTCAGATTTGAACATTATGCTTTTTCTATTGGAAAATATATCAACAACGAGTACTCCTATCGAACGTCCAATTCGTCGAGCGGTTTCAAAAGCTGGATATAATTATATCCAAAATGCTCTTACACATAATGCCGGACATTTCCGACAGTTGTATCGTATGGGTCCAGACGTATTTCATACACTGTGTGATGTTATAAGGGTGAAGACATGATAATATTTGATTCATAGGTGCACGATAATTTGTTGACTAGAAAAAGATCATCATAAAAATACAACACGTTTCTGAAAGGTATTGAGAGTTGACTAATCGACTTCGATGAGCTGCATGTGTTTAAAAAAAATAGACAAAAGAAGTCGACGAACAAAATATTTAAAAAAAAAAAAAAAATTGACATGACTTTGAGAATCTCAGGGTAACACCTAATATTTTGGAAGAGTTTTTCTATGAACAAAAAATTTTATATTCAATCAAAGAATAACAGTAGACTTTAATTTAATTGTAAAGTCATGTAAACTCTTTTTATTTGAATAACACATGACTTTAATTGAGTTTTTAAACACTTCAATCCAATAACTCATAACTTTAAACGACTTTAACAAATTTTTAAAACTACCAAAACCAATAACACATGATTTTAATAAAGTTTTGGAAATTCAAGATTGAATAATAGTAATGTTTTTAAGACTTTTAACTCTTTAAAACTCTTAAACCAATAAGCCCCCCTTAGAAGAGAAAACTAGAAAAAGAGTTTGAGAGATGTAAATCTAAAAAAAGAAAAATAAGATGTGAGATAAAATAATCAAAAAAATAATAATAAGATACTAGTATGTGTGACAAATTATGTGTGACCGGTATAACAGAATATTTGTGACTTATCTAGTATATATATAACAAGTATAACAAATCAGTTTTTCTTTATATATAGATAACGTTCATGGTGTGCAATAGAGTGCTTTGAACATATGAAAAAAAAATATTTTTCAAGTAAAAAAGGAAATAGGAAAATATATGGATCTGTTTAAAAAGGGACTAAGGATATTTTGTTTTATCTTTTGCTTTCCAAAACCATAAACGTTTAGGATATTTCCAAAACAATATCTTTATAAAAATTCAAACAAAATCAAATATCTTCTATAAATATAGATAATATTTTTGATGAAATAATAATATAATAATATTGTGATTATGTGAAGGATTGGGGAAAACTATATTGTTTTGATATATCGGTCATGGTCTAAAAAAATTCATATCTGATATTCTGTTTCTTTTTTACATTTTCTATGTTTTAATTTTCTGGACTGTTGATCTCTGTTATTTATTTTTTAGTAAATTGTTTGGTCGCTTTAATAATGTGGAACAAAATATCTTCTTTAAGTTTTTTTTTTTTAAAGGAAAATTTATGGATCTGTTTATCAAAAAGGAGAAAAAAGGAACTTTGCTATATCTTTTGCTTTCCAAAACCATAAACGTTTAGGATTTTTCCAAAACCCAAATCTTTATAAAAATCCAAACAAAATCAAACGTCTGCTATAAATATAGATATATAGTTTCCAACCTCCTCACACAAAAAACTTCATATAATCACAATATTATTATTAAAAAAAAAAAATGTCTATTGCAGAGATCTTCGAGAGAGTAGACAAGAACAAAGATGGAAAAATTTCATGCGATGAATTTGCCGAAGCTATTCGTGCTTTCTCTCCTTCAATAACCTCTGAAGAAATTGATAAGATGTTTAAAGAGCTTGATGTCAACGATGACGGCCAAATCGATGCTGAGGAATTCGCTTCATTCTTGGTGTTTGGCGAAGAAGGAGATAATGATGATGAAGAAACAGTTATGAAGAAAGCTTTTGATTTGTATGATATTGATGGTGATGGAAAGATATCAGCGAGTGAGATTCATGTGGTGTTGAAACGTCTTGGGGAGAAGTGTACGATGGAAGAGTGCATTGTGATGGTTAAAGCGGTTGATGTAGATGGCGATGGTTTTGTGAGCTTTGATGAGTTTAAGATTATGATGAGTTCTGGAAACAAAAATTCACTATGATCTTTCTCATGTTTTTAGTAGTTTAATTAAACTTTTGTTTGTTATGATAGTTTGATGGTCGTTATCTTTTAGCAAAATTGTGCCCTAGACATTGTTTGGATTTTATTTTTATTTTTTTATCAAACAGATATTGTTTGGATTTATGTTGATTTCTTATAAAAATACTCCAAGATAAGCCTAAGAAAATTAAATTTTATGTTTATATATCTTTTGTGACCAATTAGGCAATTAAAGGGTTCATATATGTGATTGTGTTATCTTCATCAGTGCTTCATCTTCTAGTTCAGGTTAAGTTTGCTATCTTTGCCTTGGATTCTGAAACTATTGATTGGAAATTTTGATCATGCTCATCTAGATGAAGAACTATATGTGATTGTTATGGTTTCTGGAGAAACATTAATTTGAGAATTTCTTGCTTTGGTACTCAGAAAATTGGGTTTTTGATTGACAGGTTGGTAGCTGGAAACGCTTTTTTGAATTGCTTATTCATTGATCCTAGCATTGGATTGAATTAAGAAACTTTCTTATGAAACTCTGTAAGATTTGGAGTTGAATGTTTGGTTTTGATATTGTAGGTGGCTCTTTGAGGGAACGAGGATGGAAATATCCCATTGCTTAGAGGATTCTGAGCTTTATTCAGAAAGAAACTGATCCTGAGAAAGTAGCAGATGTGGTTGGAACTCTTCCTTCTACACATGGCTCTTGGGATGACCTAATCAATGTTGCCGTTAAGCTCCGTTTGGACAAGAAGTGGGATTCTATTGTCCTGGTTAGCTTTCTTCCAACAGTTTCAGTTTTGTCTTCATCTTTCACAATGAGAAAGCAACATTCTTGGCATGGGTTCTTAACTTTCAGATCTCTAAATAGCACAAGGACTTATTATTGTTACAATCTTGTCATGTGTCGTAGATAAATTAATGTCTAACTAAAAATATATGGGTTTTTCATATTTTTTAATACAATTCTACATCGATGATACTCTCCTAATGCCTAAGAATGTACTCTCTAAATCTTAGATCTAAGCTCTTACATGAACTTTCAATTTTCTTTTGTGCTCATTATCTCACATATTAATTTTTCTATACACTTCTATGGAATCCTAAATCTTATGGTATTTTTGGAGATTTTTTCACATGTATAAACTCGTAACTCAATTTTATAATAAAACCCCCGTGTGTATGCAGTATTCCTTTCAAGATGCATGGACATGAGATTTACTGACAAAACAAAGAATCATCCAAGCCTGTAGAGTGCTAAACAAATCTGTCATCGGTTTACAGCTACTCGAGTCAATGATTAAGTACCCAACTCTACTCAAAGCAGAAGAAGCCGATGTGTCTACGAACTGTTCTAAGGAGTATCAGTCTAATAATCCAAAGTTGGTGGAGGGGAGAGAAATGTCACACTGCTATATATGCCGCAAGCTATAGGCTCTAAGTTAATAGTAAATATCTCTCCAAGAATCTACTTCTAAAATGGGTCATTCAGGTTCTCACTTCCTAGAAAGCAATCTCAGTATTTGTTAACTCAGATTAAATAACTAAAACAAAACAAAACAAAAATCTACCAAGTAGGAAAAAAATAAGAGAGAAATTTATGACCAGAAAGTTTTATTACTTAGGGCCTCATCCCAGGGGCAAGCCGGGGCATCAGTTTTCTTTTTTTTTCTTAGTACATGTGCAATGGTAGTTTCTCATCAAAGTCTCTCATCTTTTACAAAAATTAATAAAATAATAAATAGTATTATTTATTATGAGTCTCTTAGAAAAAGTAAAAAAGATTCCCAATTTGAGAGACTCTATCACATGCTCTTATTAAAACTCTTATGATAGACCCCCATTGCACATGCTCTTAATAAATTAATACTACTAGGGTTGACCCCGCGCTACGCGCGGGTGAATGTTGACTGTCTTGTTTGAATATTCTGTTGATTTGTTGTTGAAATTATGTGTTATTTGTGTTGTCCTGTTTTATTTACGTTTACTACAACTACCTGGATTCTCAACGCTGTAAATATGAGTATAAGAATCCGAGTGAGGAGTTGGCATCGGTGGTTGGTGAGCATAATTAACTGGAGGGTACGGCCGAGCATACATCATTAAGAAGGGAGTTTATACGGTATATAAGGGTATGAGCCAGGTAGTTTTGAATAGGTTCATTTAGTGAAGAAACAGAAACCGTAACAAGGTTTGTTTAATTATATTCTCCAACAAAAATGATGAGGGATTGTTGGGTTCTGTCGTCAAACAACAGCAACCAAATCATTGTCTCAATGAGTTTCCGAAACAGCATGTATACTGTGTCACATGGTGGATAGCCACAGAACAAAATATTAAACAGTGTAGTGTAGAAGGAATGTAATTAACATTGTGGGGGACGTAGCTACATCTTTGTGTTTTGGAAATAGCACAACCAAATAGCTAATAAAGATTTTAGGGAGTAAGAGTAAACTGCTGTTTATTAACCACGTTGTACATATCTATATATTAATATATTTAAACATTTCCTTGATGTTAAAAGACTTTGCAACAGAGCGGTAGGACATCTCCGTGGGGCTTAGTTCAGGATGTTTGGACTCCTCAATCGCTTTTGCATAGTACCTAGCTGCTTCTATCAAAGCTCTGTTGAATGTGGGTGTTTTAAGTATTTGTGTGACCTGCTTTTAGGAAACATTAGTGAAAATATTAATTTTTTTTTTTTGGGGAGTGATAGTGTATAAAAGTACCCCAGAAAAGGTTACCTGGACCATTCCGTTAGATAGTGTTGTGGTGTCAGTGACATTAGTGACAGCGAAAGTAGGCTGGATTGGAGTTAAGTTATTACTATATTCACATATTAACTTATATGGAACTGAAATGACAATAAGATAAAACAATACTTTTAACACTATGTTATAGTTACCAGCTCTGAAGACTTTGTTAGAAAATTTGAAAGTTGTGCTGCGGCCACTGTTTCTTGTTTTCCTGTTACCATGCTGGATGAATTACAAAAGAGTTAATAATTGAAAAGAATTTTGCCAGTTTTTGTTGGCGCTGGAACATTGAGTAATGAGAGAGAGTTAACAATATATGACAACGAAGAAGCAGAGGGGATAGATAGGGGAGATTTTACCTTCAATAAGAGTATGTTAAGGACATACACATTCACGGGTAATGCGATGTACTGAACAGCAACACTGTATACGACACCAAATTTGGGGAAAAAAGAAAATGTAGAGCGGTAGGTTGATTTGGGTGCTGGGCAAGTGTCGCAAGAGAGGAGGATATATAGTGTGAGGGTGGGAACGGAAGAGGATGATCAAAAGTTTTAATCGGAGATTTACCGACTACATGTGCATGTTATTCGGAAACGGATACATTTAAGTATGAATTAATAGCACCGGATGATATGGCGATTTGATTGCCACCCCAATAACGAAAGCTTAGCGTAAAATGTAACAGCAATTATCAATTGATTAGAGGATGCATTTAACTACCTGTTTCTTCGGTGTTTCTTGGTGGCTGACGGCGTTAAAGTCGTAAGATTCGGAAGTTGGTGAGTCGGTGGCGAAGGGTTGTAGGTGTTAGTTTTCGGGTTGAATGGATGTGGCTTAAATTTCTAAGCCTTTCTCATTATATGGAATGTGAGGCCCATTCTTTCTAAAACAATTACAACAGAGCCCATAAAAACAGCTTTAGTGAAATGGATTGAAGAGAGTTTATTAATGGATTATGGTACAACTTGTCGGATATTCTCTATCCAGAGTTAAATATCTACTAAACTATTAAAAAAAAACTCAATCTTATACGGTGTTTCCAAACACTCTATAAGTATAAAATTAAAAAAGTTTATGACTAATCCTATATCCAAACACTCATAAAAAGAAATATTAATTCCACCAAAATTAAATTAAACACTTTATTTCAATATTTTTCTTTCTCCTCTTTATCATTTATTTCCTTATCTAATGTTGCAATATTAATACTATGAATTATAATTCTCCTATCACATTTTTAGATCTTATTTTCAAATTATTTAAAATTATTATATCATACATATAACTACTAAAAACTTAAATTTTTTTCTCCATATATTATGATTCAAAATTTAAAAAACGGACATATATTACTCAATTAAAGAAAAAAAAAAATGTGTTCAACATCTCACATTGATTAAAATTTTGGTGGATGGTTCAGAATAATATTATAAAACACACAAAAATGATTTTAAATGCGAATGAGCAAGAAACTTGATTTATCATGCGTCCAAATTTTTTAAAAAAATATATTCAGTTTTATCCAGTTCATTAGTTGAAATAATTTAAAAGTCCCATATCGATTAATTTTTTTGTGCAATAGTTCAAAGTCATATTATAAAAAAGACCAAAATTATTTTAAATACAAATGTTTTTAAAAATGTCCGGTTTAATTTGGTACTTATTGAAATAATTTAAAATAATATTTACAATTTAAAATATTTACTACTAAACTATTAAAAAAGACCCAATCTTATAGGATGTTTCCAAACACTCTATAAGTATAAAATTAAAAAGTTTATGACTAATCCTATATCCAAATACTCATAAAAGGAAATATTAATTTCACCAAAATTAAATTAAACACTTTATTTCAATATTTTTCTTTCTCCTCTTTATCATTTATTTCCTTATCTAATGTTGCAATATTAGTACTATGAATTATAATTCTCCTATCACATTTTTAGATCTTATTTTTAAATTATTTAAAATTATTATATCATACATATAATTACTAAAAACTTAAATTTTTTTCTCCATATATTATGATTCAAAATTTAAAAAACGGACATATATTACTCAATTAAAGAATTAAAAATGTGTTCAACATCTCACATTGATTAAAATTTTGGTGGATGGTTCAGAATAATATTATAAAACACACAAAAATGATTTTAAATGCGAATGAGCAAGAAACTTGATTTATCATGCGTCCAAATTTTTTAAAAAAACTTATTCAGTTTTATCCAGTTCATTAGTTGAAATAATTTAAAAGTCCCATATCGATTAATTTTTTTGTGCAATAGTTCAAAGTCATATTATAAAAAAAGACCAAAATTATTTTAAATACAAATGTTTTTAAAAATGTCCGGTTTAATTTGGTACTTATTGAAATAATTTAAAATAATATTTACAATTTAAAATATTTATTCGGTTTAACTCTATTAAAATATTAAATTTAAAATACTATTAATACTAAAACTATATATAATATCGACTAATCAATAATATATATAACTACTTATTTATAATAATAATAAATTATTTAGTAAAAGTTATTTTAAATATAAATAGACTAAAAATTCTAAAATAATCAAAATCCGAAATGGAATGGAAAGTTCCCGACAACTATGGGACAATACGGGATTTTGTCCCAAAATGAGCAGGTTTAAGACAAGTAGAACTAATCATAAAATACATAATAAGTATAATTACTATTTTCAATATTAGAACTAATTACCAAATATTAAAATGGGTTAGATATGACTGACAATTACATATGATTTATAATTGTATTTTTTTTTTTAGTTCAGAATAATTTAATATTTAATTCAGTATGATTTGATCTAAATTGTTTGAATGAGAGTATAGAACATCATTCATTTGGCGTATGTTTGATTCAAATAACAGAAATTTGCTATTGTTACAGAGAAATAAAACAATTTGATGTTGAAAGCATGTTAGATATATTATAAAAAATAAATAAATAAAAACTACAAATATTAACAGAAATAAAAATATTTATAAACATTATAAAAAATCAAATTAAAATTATACAAACAAAATAAAAATATTTATTAAAAATAAAAATAAAAATAAAAATAATATATATTCAAATAATTGATCCGCGGTATACCGCGGGTACAAATCTAGTTCGTTGCTCAAGGATGTACACTTTTGCAATCCATTTCTTTGAAGACATAATCTACATTATGAATAAGCATAGAGACCATTTGTAGAATTATTTTGCTTCCTCCAATTCAAAGATATGTCGCAGGCAAGGTAATGCATTCTTTTAGGCTTGCTTCTACTCTGCTGGGCATTTCTCCAATCACGTCTACCAATGTCGATTAAAATCTGTGCTTTTGTTTACACAGATTCAGCCTCAAGCCTGGAAGTTTAAAAAAGAAAACAGAAGCTTACAGTAAACAGAGTGTGGTAAAGCAAAACAACAGAGATGGCAAAGTATTGAAGATCTTAAACATGTCCGGAAACTCCCAAATTTGACCCATCCGAACAAATGATGACCCTAAAGGCCGCTACTCCTTCCGGTGTGTAATTCAGTCTGCAACCTAATTTCAAATCCTACACTCTCTGCGTTTTTGTTCTTCCAGTCATATACAAATGTTTGTTACATTGCTGTAGAAGGAAATGTAATCATACCCTACATATAATAGTTGGGTTTGCTCTCCATCTGCTGCCACGTCAGCACTCCAGAGTGCAAGCCGGAGCTATGTAGCCGGAGACAGAGGTGATGGAATCGTCGAGGGTGGTTAAATGTCTGAGGCGAAGAAAAGATGGAGCAGCATTGTTGTCTGTTAAATCACATGTAAAGTTGGCACCTGTTGTATTGTCGGATATCAAGTGTGCTGGATAGCTTCTAAATAGACCACCTATATTTACATTGTTACCCAAAAAGATCATTAACACTTTTCACTTACTCTGGCGAAACAACAACATAGATCCAACAATATAGACCCCATGACTGTTGAACCCGCAGTTTCTGATTTGATAAGACAGCAAGCATTTCAGACTTTCAATAGAAACACAGAGCAAAGGATGCAATGAACGTACTTTCATGAGTGCATCAAGCTGTTTAGCACCTCTATTTCTTTCTCGCTTAGCAATATTAGCTATGCCTGAGACCAAAAATGGACAAAGACTCAGTTAAAGTAGTTCAAAGGAGTAAATGTGTGAACAAAAACAATAAGATAAAAAAGCAAATTAACTTTTGTTGGTTGGACTCTATTGGACTTCCCAAGTGCAGAACAATATAAATCAACTGATAGCATTACCATTGGCAGTTTCTGAAAAGCACCCAAACCTTCTTGCATTGGTGGTGGTGTTTTTTCCTGGAAACCAAATCCGAATTCGTTTTTGGGTAATCAATACTTTTCCCACAAATTGGAACCCAAAGTTAAAAACTTGTATTTAAAGAGTAGACAGAGGGTTCTAAAGGGGAATATACAGGGGAGGTAGGGTTCAAAATGAAGCATTTAACAACCAACAATATAAAATTCTGAATTCAGTACTTTCTCGATTCATTCATATCATCTATTCTGAAAAATACACTTAAGAATTCAACTACAATGGGCAACTTCCACTAATATCTAACTATGACATCGCATACTGGGGACACTCCCATTCACTACCAGTTAGCTGTCTCTTTGGTCTTGCTTCATCACACTGGAAGCATTTTACATTTCTCGCAAAGTTCATGCCACTGCACCTGTTTCAACAAATTCCCATATCATATATATGATATCCTACACAACAGCAAGATGAAACAAAGACAATTACAACCTACTGACTTCTTAGCTCTAAAGATATGTTTCTTTTATATTAGTGTATAGTCAGTCATATCCTAATACAAGCTCGGATTCTATATTGGTAAGTTCTTCTTATATCTTTCCATAGGAAAATGGCAACCAAAAGGTCATAGGAGATTTATACCAAAAGGCTACTGAGAATTCAACAAATTCATACCTCGACCAAATCCAGTCACCTCGTTTCATCTCAATGTTTTTCTGAAAAGACCCGAGTGGTAGTCCTTTTCTATCTAAAAACTGATTTTGCATCGTACTATGAACATTCGACTCAGGAGTAGGAAAGCTCATCTTTGCTATCTGGCTCAAGAGGCTTCGAACGGATGATTGCAGAATCTCTTGGTTATGGTATTTTCTCCCCTCAGAAGAAGCAACATCCACAACATAACTCAAAAGAAGACTCATCAAATCAGCTGCGTGACCGTGGCAGAAACCGTAGCAAAACAATCACAACAAATTAGTGTCCATTTTTATACATGGTAAATGAAAATTTGGAGAATTATTTACCGGCGGCGACGAGACGATCGCATGAATTCTTAATCCTCTGGAACTGAGCTAAGTAGTTCGCCATCTGAATCACCGATCTAGACAAAACATAAGCTAAACCTCGTTTGGTAGATACACAGATCAGAATTTGAGAGAGGTTTTTTCTTCAAGCTTCTGGAGGTCGGATAGTGAGAAAATGACGGACGCCGGAGATCTAGTGCTTCGGTGGTTCTACTATGCCGCCCAGATTTAATACTGAACGTTACAGGGAAAAACAGGAAGAGAGCAAGAAGAGAAGAGACCTTCCGTTTTACTTATTTTGTTTTTTTTTTTTTTTTTTTTTTTTTTTTAGAAAAAGGGGGACAAGTGTCGCACTCTGGAGTGCTGACGTGGCAGCAGATGGAGAGCAAACCCAACTATTATATGTATGATTTATTATTTTAATATTTCTTTTATACATGAAAGACTCTTATGAGATACCTCCATTGCACATGCTCTTAATAACTAAATCAATGAGATTCATATAATAAGACAATTACCAAAAATGCAAAAATATGTCTTCACCATCCAACTTCCCATTTCTCCGATAACACATCTTCATTGATCGCAGAATTCCAAAGATAAACGCCATCGTTTTTTACGGTCCAAACGCAGCTTTTCCAACCGCATCTATGGAACAAGATAACATCATCCCAAAATACGTTCACATTCATATGACCATCATCTTTGCTCATATAGCACCAAAACAAAGTTGAGTGAAGCATATTTTCTCCAAAGTTCCAAGAAAATCTATCTCTGAACCTTAGATTAATTTCGCCTAGATCATCTTCCTTAGACTTACAATGGATGAAAAGAGTTTCACCAGTGGTTAAACCGTTAACCACCATGACTTGCCACTTGGAAATCTTTGGGAAGATGATGTCTCTTGTGGTGGCGCCGTCTAAGACATCATGATCTTGATGACATGTAAGTGCTAGAGAAACGTAAATTGCCAAGAGAAATTGTTTGATGTTATTCATACTTTAATTTCTTAGCTAATAACAATATATAGTAAACCTTCAGGAAGAGTTTTTTTTTTTTTGTTTTTTTTGATAAAGAGGAAGAGTTGTTTTTGTTGCTTTCTTCTTATAATGGAAAAAGAAACGTAGTTGACGTTTACTTAAATTCTGAAGTTATTGCATTGCATTGGCTCTAAATCATTTACGTGATGGCAAGTTAATTAGAATTGAAGCTGAAAGGTCGATGACGTTTTTATAACTATTTGATGATTAAAGTAGATGATTCTCAGTAATTATTAATTACAATATTCAAAATTGGGGTTCAGGTGAATCTATCTACTATCTATCTACACTATTAAAAAGAAGGTAAATTGTAGGGAAAAATGTCAAAAATATATGAACTTTCAAATGAACGATTAATGCATGAACTTTCAAAATGTCATTTAAATCATGAATTTGTTCTTAATTTTTAAATTTAATATTAAACTTTTGTTGACTCGGCTTTATGACCCATGACGTTAAATCAACTGCAGAAAAACTAACGGGGTTAAGTCTTTGGTTAAAATTTATGTTAACGTATAAAACGACATCATTTTGAAAAGAAAAAATAAACTAACACAACCATGATCAAACCCTCAACCTCTTTCATAAACCATCTACACACTACCAACTAAGGTAAGACATTTTATTGATTATCTCACCAAAACCCCCAAATTAAAAAATAAATAAATGTTTCTCATCAATTGTGTCCACTCTCTCGATAAGAATGATAATTTATATATACAACTTGAAATATTCAGTTTGGAGAAATATGAATTCGTTCTGATGGTTCGAAGAGGTGATGAACTAAATGTTCAAATTATTTTCTGACAATAAAAAAAAAACATAACTAAAAAACACAATATTTAGCCCAGAAAAATCGGATATTCACATAGGTCATGTAATATATGATCCTTTCCTGATACAAAACAAGCCAACAAGGTGTAAAATGAGCATTAAAATAGATGCTGGCTATAACATAACTAAATGCAAAGGTGGAGGAGGTGACTTTCAATATGAGTACGTAGGATTCTCTTACAACATTGGATCATAATCAAGTTTATTGATCTTGACGGTTTAAATTTAATTTTTTACACATTAATTTCTTTCTAAAAATAAAATCCAATAAAAACAAATTGACATTAAAAAGGATTTCTGAATCAATTGTGGGTTATGTATATAAGAAGAAAAAAAACCAAAGCCTTCGATCATATTCAATTGTAGGTTATGTTTTAAATATCAAAAAAAAAATTGACATTAAAAGTAGGAATTTTGATACTTTGTATTATAAAAAAATTAATATCCACATATAGTATTAATATTCTTACAAAATTTAATCAATTTCGCGACGAACGGATACAATTCTAGTTAGATATTGTAGGGGAAGTATTCATTAGTGAATTACTCAATAAGTTTCTCAGTAGTATAAAACTAATAGTTTTAATATTTTTTAATTTGTGAAATTACTTTCACATTTTATCTCCATTGGTGAGAAATTCAAAGGATCTCATTAATATTTTAATAACATATTAAAATTTTTAATATATTCAATTATATTAATTAGTTAAATTTATTTATTTAATCTATAATTTTAACAATAATAAAATAGTTAATATTGATATTTTTAATAATCATTCATTATTTATTTATAATTTTAATTAGAATTATAAACAAAAATATATTCTCTTAAATAACACAATTAATCATAAATTACACAACTTATCTTATAAGAAAGAAAACTGAAAATGCTAGGAAAAATATTCTAAGAAATGTTATAATTTGTTGATAAGATGAAGATATGAAGTCTATATACAATTTTTATAGCTCATGGAAAATGGAACTTGATAGGTAGGTAGTTGTTAGGATTTAGAGGCTCAAAGGCGTTAACTTTATGAGCTTAAACCCCCAACAAACCAAGATACGAAGTTGCTTAATGTCAAAAACGGAAACCTCTGTTAAAACAGAGAACTTTGACAGAGAATGAAACAGAGCTAAGAGAAGATTAAGAGAAAGGGAGAAGGAGATAACGAGAGAACACGCAGAGATTTGTTCACCCGGTTCACGGTGTTAACTAACCGCTACGTCCGGTTAGGATCTTTCGATCCATATCTTTTCACTATGAAGAAGAAGATGACTACAAGAGTTACAAGTAATTCACTCTCAAGAACTCACCTTGTATCCTACCCTTGTTCTACTTGAGAAAACCCAACCCAAAGCTTAAGCTTTTACATGTTTTCTCTTGTCTCTCTCTGTTCTCGCTCACCTCAAATGAATCCCAAAGACCCTATTTATATAGACTACAAAACTAGGGCTTTATGTGCAAAAGCAAACCTCAAAGGTTGCATCTTGAAACGCCAATCGTGACTGCTTGAAACACAAGAAGACAAGAGTGTACTAACTTGAGCCCAGAGGCGTGCCTTATGTGTTATGGAAAAGGCAATTGCCTTACGCCCCAAAATTTTAAGTATATTTTAGGGCCCCAAATTTTTAAAAATTTTAAATATATTAGTAAAATTTATATTTTAATGCTATTTTTAGTTTAAAATTCTATTTCACATATTAAAATAGTATTAAATATTTATAATATTTTAAATTTTAGTATTTTATAGATTAAAATATTGTTTACTAAGAAAATAAATTATAAAAATATCATTAAATAATATTTTTATAGTTCAAGAAAATAGTATAAAATTATTTTCATACATTGTGAAATAGTATTAATTTCTCAAATTTGTATAAAACAACATGTAAAATTTTAGTTATACATATTTTATTATGAAAAATATACTTACTCCATCCCTAATTGTTTGTATTTCTAAGATTTTCACAGATTTTTTAAAATGTGTAAAAAATACAATTTTTACCTTATATTTATTAACTAACTATTTTTGTTAAAACAAATAAAACAAAATTAAGTAGAAGACATAATAGAAAATATAAAGTTAAGTTTTCATAGGAGATTGAAAATAGTATCTTTTTGAAAGAAAAAAAAAATTCTTAGAAATACAAACAATTAGGAATGGAAAAGGTATAAAACAATTTTTTTTTTTTGCCTTAGACCTGTTAAACTCTAGGCACAGCTCTGCTTGAGTCAGCCCTTGCACCTACGTGGACACTCTCATTTGTTGTCCAAAAGCATTTGACTCAACCCAAGTTCAACTTATATTAACTTGAGTTAGCTTTAAACTTGCTCATCAAGTTCACATCTTCACAGTAGTTTTATTTTATGATTTATCAATTTTTTTTTTCTTAAAGCAACAGCAACATGCCTACTATTTAATTTCTTATCTAAACTACTGCATGTTTAATTTATTGAAAAATATATGAATATTTCATAAAATGGCATACGTCTCATGCAAGTGGTTCTCATGGATTTCTCATATGAGAATCATCCTAATGTAACTTGATTTTTGTTTTTTGGTCATGAGAAACTCCCTTAGAACCTCTATGAACATGCTCAAATATGTTAGTTGTACAAACCATGTGCATTATCCAATGCTAATTTTTAAAAATCATATGCCACAAATAAATCAACATATATACAAATTTTTCATATTTTTGTTTCTGCAAATAAATGACCGATATACAGTTTAGAAAAAAATAAGTATGGAAAAAGATGTCATGATATAAAGAAACAAAAAAAGATATGGTATGCTGGCAACATGGCCAAACGTCTATTAAAGAAATTGTATGACAATACACCAAAATTGTCGTACGACAAACTTATTAATTTTTGCATGGTTCTTAGCTTGTTTGCTACGCGGGGACGCCAATACATCAACGAATGAGTTTTCTATTATGTCTTTTGATAGATTATGATTGATATAACTATTTGAATTAATTTTTTCAAAACTCATTGCTTTTAGGCGTATAATGAGTTTACCTTTTTGAGGTTGGTTTTTTTTGTTAATAACTTTGTAAGCACCACAATATTTATTAAGTTTTTAGTCTTCAAAATGTGACTAACAGAGTTTTTAGTATCTAGGAGGAACATGAAATCCGAGATATATTCATGATGCATTACCTTCAATATTGGAATTGTCAAGTCAGTTCTCATCCCTTGAAAATCCCAACTCGGTATGCTCATACTTGGTTCGGTGGTTCCTCATATGGAACTACCTCTTTCTCATCTCCCTTCGCGAGTTTCGATGGAACTTCAGTTTCATCAACAAATTTACGTTTTGGGACACTACCTTCTTCGCATCTTGCTTCTTACATTTCCAATGGTTTGGACGTCCTCTCGGTTTACCACTCTTACCTTTGTTCCCGGAAGAATTAGGAAAACCATGAACATGTCTTGTTTGGGTGCATACCGGCTCTAGCAACTTGGAGAGATATTGGTATACATTTTCCCCAGTTACAATCGAATCATAAGATGCATGAACGAATGGATTTTGAGCTGAATGTTATTGAAAAGGGGCACATACATGATAAAGTTCGTCAAACAATTCCTTGGATAGTATGGCGTTTATGGAAGCATCACAATATAATACTCTTCCAAGGAAAAACATGAGATATAAATGAGTTGATAGCTATGGCGTTGGAAGACTCTGATCTTTGGCTCAAGGAGCAAGAAAAGGTGGCATCAAAGGAAACAAATGCGCGCGATTTGTGATAGAGTGAATTTTGGTTTGAGATGGAAGAAACCCAAAACAGGGTGGTTTAAATGTAACATAAATGCTTCATGACTCAGATCGTACATGTCCATTGGTGGGACAAGCTTGGTTGCAGAAGAGGATTCATGATGGGAGTAATGGTTTAAGTTCTTTTTTTTTTTTTAACAACTGAATACTTTATTAGATAGTATAAGGTGAATACAAACAATGTATTAGCCAAGAAGGTGGCATCGAAAAAAGTATTAAACAAAGAATCAAAATCATAAGCTTTTTTAGCTAAATTATCCGCAGTGTGGTTTCTTTCTCGATTAACTTGCCCCAGTGAAGTGTGTGGTAGTCTTCTTGTCCATGCCCTAAGGTCAATTAGCCGATTGCCTAGTTCAACATGTGATCTTCCCTTGTTGATTACTTTAGCAAGTCCTAAATTATCTCTTTCGAACCAAACGTATCTCCAACCTTGAATCCACAATGTTTGAGTAATGGTTAAGTTCATCTATCTTTCCCTTTGTCAAATCTATCTCTTGTGTTTATACATGATTTTTCGGGTTTCTCAGAGCCATGCTCTGTCTTTTAATTATTGATATCAATGAAATGACAAAAAATAAAAATGAGATTACAGAAAAAGAGATTGCTCATCATTATTTTTGTTCAGATTTCTCTTTTAATATTTAACTTGAGGGAAGAAAATAGGAAAAAAAAAAAGTATATTTCTTAGTTGGAAACACAAAGTTCGTCTCAACGTAACATACATAAACACAATCTGTAGAGGTAGAAAAACTTTATTCTCTTAATTACCCATCTATTTTTGATTTGGTCTAACATTAGAAGTAGCAGAAGAAGAAGAAGAGTAAAGCAAAGAAGACGCAGAGAAACTCGTGCTACTACTTCTCAAATACTTAGCCGTTTGTTGCATAACCGATGAAGCCGAAGCCGAACCATCTCTACGACGTTCTCCTCCATTATTACAACTTCTCGAACAACCATCAACTTTCATCGACTCCTCTCTTTCTTGACGTATCTCACTGAGCATAGCAGCCACATCTTTCATCGTAGGCCTGTCTTCAGGTATTGGATTAACGCATAGAAGCGCGACTCCTAGCGTTTGCATCATCTCTTCAACCTCTGACTCTGGTCTTGATTGTAGTTCTTGGTCTATTACTTGTGTGTCTCTAACTTTCTTGACCCAATCTACTATGTGTAGTCCGTCTGGTATCGTTGGATCGATCGGTTGCTTACCTGTTAGTACTTCTAGGACCACGACTCCGTAGCTGTATACGTCGCTTTTCTCTGATATCTTCATTGAGTATCCGTATTCTGCATTGTATAGTGTTATGAGAATATACATTGTGACCAATTGATATTTGTAGCTAGTTACTAGGAATGGACATACAAACCGAAATGATTAACCCAAAACTAAATAGAAATTTCTAGTAGATTACTATTTTAAAGTATATTATATATGAAAAAAAAAAACAAATCCGGACTAAAATTGATTACTCTAGTTACATCATTGAGCGTCTGATTAGCACCTAACGATTTTTAAACATTCGATTATAGTAAAAGTGAACTAAAATTTATTAACATGAAACCGAATCGTATGGAAACTAAACCAAAGCCGATAAATCGAAACAAAACTGAATCAACGAAAATTTAAGGTTTTATCAAATATATATGTAGGTGTAGTCATATTAATATAAATGTTCTGTTATATGAAATACATAATAATAATCAAACAAATTTTTTTTCTTTTCTAAATTACTTTTTACTTTAAACAGAATTGAAAACCAAACCAAAATAATTTTTTTATAAAAAGCACAAAAAAACCAAAACAACAAAACCGAAACCAAACAATAAACCATAATGTTTTTTCACTAGGCTAATTATACTACTAGTCAACTATGATGATTCAAGTCAATTATTAATTAGTAGCAAAACAGAAATGTGAAAAGTACCTGGAGCTATGTAACCATAGGAACCAGCAATGGTGTTGGAAGAACGAGCAAAGTCGCCATCATCAACGAGCTTAGCGAGCCCAAAATCTCCAATGTAAGGCTCAAAATCAGGACCAATCAAAATATTATTAGCCTTGATGTCTCTATGAACAATGGGAGGAGCACAGTCATGGTGCAAGTAAGCCAAACCCTGAGCTGAACCAAGTATAATCCTGTACCTCACCTCCCATCCTAAGCTACATACACCACTCCTCTCATGAAGCAAACTTCCCAAACTCCCATTAGACATATAATCATACATAAGAAGTCTTGTGTTCTTGTTCCAACAACATCCTAAGAACCGGACTATATTCTTATGTCTGATTGATCCAAGTGTCTTGACTTCAGCTGAGAATGAGTCTCGAACTCCTGATGGCTTAGTTTTCTCATTCAGATTAGGTAGTGGCACTGTCACTGGCCAGAGTTTTTTCACTGCTATGACTTCTTGGTTAGGCATTTCTGCTCTGTACACTATTCCGGAGCAACCTTTCCCTATAACATTGCCTTCTACCAAACACTTGAGTACATGTTCAACTGTGAAGTTGAGTTTCTGAAAAGGTGTGAATTGCCATGTCCATAGATTTTCTCCAGTCTCTGAATCGTTATCGTCTTGAATCATTTGTCTTGCTCGTAAAACCGCTAACACGCCTAATACTGCTAGAGCCGCTGTCACGCTGATTAATAATCCAATGGCTATCTTCAGTCTCTGTGAGTGTACACCACTCTGTGTACCTAACCGTGTACTGTTACCAACAAAACAAGACTTGAAACCTTTTGAACAGAGTCCTTTGTTTCCTTCCATCTCTTCTCCTATCAGCTGTCTGAACACTTTACTATCTGGAAGATAACCTGAGAATCTGTTGTGAGAGATGTTTAAAGAAACTAAGTTTTCTAGACCGGACAGCGCAAAAAGATCGCCTGAAAGCGCGTTGTGCGAAATATCCAGCACGGATAATCGGTTAAGCGCTGAAATCCTCGCCGGGATAAAGCCATCTAATGAATTCCAGCTCAAGTTTAGAGCAATATCTAGATCTTGAATGTCAAAGAGTTCCTCTGGTATGGTTCCAGAGATGTTATTACTGCTGAGATCAAGAAGCTGAAGATTCGTGCAATGACCGAGAGACCGAGGGATAACTCCATTGAATGAATTCTTACTAAGAATGAGCCGGTTGAGCGAAATAAGCTGACCAAGACTATCAGGAATCTTACCAGTCAAGTCATTTGAAGAGACATCAAGAACTTGAAGCCTTGTCAAAGAAGATAAAGAGATAGGAAGATAACCTTGAAGAGTGTTGTTGCTCAAGTTCATCATCTGAAGTTGTCTGCAGTTACCTATCTCCAAAGGAACTGTACCGGAGAGATTGTTCTCTGACAAGTCGAGGAAGCTAAGGTTTTGAAGAAATCCGATTTCTTTAGGGATCTCTCCGGTAATTCTGTTATTGACAAGCCTTAATCTGATAAGAGAAGTGCAGTTTCCGATCTCTTGTGGGATAACACCGGAGATGGCATTAGATATAAGCAAGAGCTTAGTCAGATTCCGAAGCTGGAACAAACCGGCAGGTAAAACTCCAGTGAGATAGTTCTGAGACAAGTCAAGAGCTTGAAGATTCTGACAACCAGCTAACTCGGCCGGAATATTCCCTTCTAGCTTATTCTGCCATCCCAAGAAGATGTTAAGCTCCTTAAGCAATCCAATCTCCGGCGGAATCAAACCCGAAATCTGATTAGCATCAATCTGCAACTGAACAAGCTGTGTGCAGTTACTTAGAACCGAAGGTATTGACCCGGTGATGTTGTTGCTACTAAGCATAAGCTCTTGGAGATTCGACAAGTTACCAAACGTTTTAGGTATGGTTCCAGAGAAATAGTTCATAGAGAGATCAATGGCGTTTAAGCTTTTGATGAATCCAATCTCTTCAGGGATTGGTCCGTGAAGATTATTCTGCCATAGAAGCATCTTCTCTAGGTTTTGAAGCTTCCCTAGTTCTTTTGGAAGCGTGCCTGACAAGTCATTGTCGTATAGAAACAGATTGATAAGTTGAGAACAGTTTCCAAGCTCTTTAGGGATCTCACCTGAGAGCATTGCCGAGTAGACCGATAAAGTCTCGAGCTTGCTTAGTTTCCCCAACGAGACAGGTAAAGAACCGGATATCTTTGTGGCGGCGAGCCCTAGAACCGTCAGATTCAGACAGTTTCCGATCTCCTCCGGGATCTTCCCTGAAAGCTCTGAGTTTCCTCCAGCTCTTATGCTCTCAAGAGTCGAGATCTTTCCGAGCTCGGCCGGGAGATTCCCGGATAAGTAATTGTCGAAAACCTCAAGATTCTTGAGAGCAATACAGTCACCGAGTTCCGATGGGATTTTTCCGGTGAGGCCATTGGAATTTAATCTGAGTTCTTGAAGATTCTTGAGCTTCCCAAGACTAGAAGGTATCTTACCAACAAGACTATTAGAGCTTAAATCAATAACTCTAAGTTCAGAACAATCTCCGATATCGGAAGATATACTTCCGGTGAGATTAGTGTTGGAGATAACAAGTTTCTGAAGTGAAGTAAAAGAAGAGATATTAGGAAGGAAACGTAAAGCTAACTGAACAGAGACAACATTAATCTCTGTAACGAGTTTCTTGTCGGAGGAGCAAGTGATGTAAGGCCAATGACATGGATCGGAGTCAGAAGGATTCCAACCGGAGAATACAGACGGCGGTGAAGTTGAGCTGTGAAGCCAAGAAATCAAAGCTGAGACTTCTTCATTGGTTGATGCAGAGGTCGAGGAGATGTAGAAAGTTAAAAACAGAGAGAAATGAGAAATAGTTAAGGCTTTTCTTGGAATCGGCATTTGCAAAGACAAGATTTTTATTTTGCCCTTTGGCTCTCAAATCCAAAACCAGTCTTCTTGGTTCTGCATCGATTTGAGTCTTCTCTATCTCTTTGGCGTAGGGTTTTAGGGAAGTTTTGCTTTAGAGATAAGCAAGAAGAAAGATTATGATTTATGAATATATAAAAAGTACAACTTCATATGCTCTGTCTTTTTCTTTTACCTCGGGGTTCTGTTTTTTTTTTTTAGCTTTCAGATTAATTTATTACTGTCATTAACTTTTCTTTGAAATCTATGAGACAATAGTCAATAGTCATATATTATAGACAATCTGAATAAAAAATTGCTATAACATTTAGAGACCCCAAGTTTTTAATCGTCTAGACCACTATGAGTTGGTTCATATAAATTATTATTTCACTATATTTTTATGTTTTAGATATAACGTGAAATAGGTTTTTGACCGAAAGGAAAAATATTAGAGCGTATAAAAAATAGCTATGAATAAAAAAAAAAAAAAGACTATTGGTTCCTTTATGTGGTTTGCTTGTATGAAAAGAATAGTTTAGAATGAAAATCCGAAAAATTGAAATTTGAAATATTATTGCAAGATGAATTAAGATGAAAAGAAAAGCATGTGGTTTTGCATTGTTTTCTTCAATTAAGTCAGGATTGTGAGTTGGTTTGTTTTCGAGACGTGAGCCGAGCGTTTAAGATTCTTCCTCGTTTCTAGTAAACTCCGTGTATTACTGTATTACTACAATAATTGTCCATACCTTAGCTAAAAGAAAACAACTGGTAATGGAGTAATAAGTTTGGAGATTAATGAATTTTATTACCAATTGATAAATAATACTCCATCCGGTTCAAAATATAAGTCGTTTTAGCTTAAAACACGTATATTAAAAAAGTATTTTTACTTTTAAAAAGTATTATTCAATAAAAAATAATAATAATTCAATCAATTAAAAAGAAAAACAAAATATCATTATTGGTCACACAATATTCAATAAAGTAAAAAGTTACATAAAAATATGAGAACGTCTTATATTTTGAAACACAACAAAACTTATAAAATGACTTATATTATGAAACAGAGAGAGTATAAGTTTAAGCTGAAATTAAGAGAAACTGGTTATGTCTGGTTTGGTTATGTTCAGAGTTGGTTTAGTTATGTGTGAAGCACTGCGTTTGGAAGAAAGAAAATAAGAAGTTGAAACCTCTTGTCACGACAGAGGGTTTAATTTTGGTATATTGTATATTCATTTGAACCAAGTGAAGAAGTCAAGAAGTAAAAACAAGGAAAAGAAAAGCAACGGCAAGAGTTGCACGCGAGAAAGAGAAATTGTTCAACTTAGATTTTTCTCTTGTTGCTCAGGTTTTGAGCTGCAAAACTACATCTCTGATCTATAAACTGTTAGGATTGAATCCAGTCCTGGACGTAAATTCTACCACATCGATAGGTTGAACCGTGTTAATAAATCTTATGTTAGTAATTGACCATGCCCTTAAGGAGGACGGCCAGTTGCGGAGTCTTTGGGCTGCAAAGATGAACCCAAGGGTGTAAAAAACATTGGCTAGGGTTTTGGGCAACTCAACATGTGATTAGGGTTTTGAAGTTTTTTCAGCAGGCTAAGGCTTCTACGGGGGCTTTCTGCCGGCGGGTTCTCATTGCTGTGCTGGAAAACTCTGTTTCTTTTCCAAGAATTGATCTAATTCTCAAAACAAACAACATTCCTATGCAACAGTGGTGAATAAGAGGCTTGCACTTAAGAAGCATGATTATGAGTTGTCGTTGATGGATGGTGTTACTACAATTGAAGTTCCTAGTGAAATAATCAATCATTTGGTCCCTTTAAGAGAGGATTTTCTGCTCCTCATGTTGCATAGATCCATGTCATTGTTAACAAAATATGGACGCTTGGAGACAAATCTGTTAAGATCAATGTTCATGAACATCTTCCTCAGTCAAATTTTGAGTAAGAGATCCATCTAGCATGCTTAGAATTTTGCGTCTAGGTATGTGGTATATAGTTGGCATTCCTATGGTTGTTGGTAACTGGTTTTCCGGAGGAAACTCAACCGGAAATCAAAACGATGCCACTCTAGGTTACATTGAAGAATGTTCCTCATTCGATGTTTCATGAGAGGGCTTAGGGTTCCTAACAAGTCCAGTCGATAATCCAATCAGATTTCATCCAGAAACATAATTGTGTAACAATTTTGAGGCGAAGGTTTTTGTTGAAGCTAGTCTTACTTAAGAGCTTCCAAAATTATTCCAATTCAGGCTAACTTAAGATGTAGATGTAACTGTGGAATTTGTTTTCCCGTGGCTTCATCCTAGTTGCTCTTGTTTTGAAAAGTGGGGACATATGGCTGATCTTTGTGTGGCGTTGCATAAGTCTCCAAAGCCTAAGGCTAGTACTAAAGAGGCAGAACTAGAGGAGGCTGAGTTGGTATTAGATAATATTTTTGTCAGTCCTAAAATTACCATTGATGCCTTATCAGAACAAAAGAAAAGAGGTGACAGTGCTTGTGGAAGCAAAGGAGGAAGTCCAAAACAGAGCAGTTGAAAAAATTCAAGAAAAAGTTGATATAGAGGCTTCTAGTGAAAATGAAGGCTGGTCGGTGGTTTCACCTGGTAAAGGGTGTAAGAGTAATGAGAAAACCTGGGGCCCTTTAGTATTTGGTCAAGTTACATTTTTACCTTTCTCCTTCTCTGTTTTGAATGCTAACGAGGAAAAATCTATTGATGAAAAAGAAAAAGAATAGAAGAATAAGCCGCTATGGATCAGAGAAATTTGGAAAAAAGAAAAAACATTATGCTGGACAATGCAAGGGAAAGTTCAACAGTGATTGTCGAGAATCAAGGAGCGCCCGTCGAGAGCTCACCTTCCTCGCTCAACAAAAAAAACTCAAATAAGGATCCTTTGGAGTCGCTTTCTCTGAAGACTAGGGATACTATTCCTAACGCCTCAAGCTAACATAACTCCAAGAAACATCATTAATGTCAGGTTTCTTTTGGAATGTGTGTGGGTTCAACAAATTAAATAAATATTTCGTAGTTCTTGATTTGTTACAAAAAAATCGTTACAGTTTGGGTGCTTGTTGGAAAAAAGAGTTCAAGAGAAGAGGGCTACTCGAATCATCTCATCAGTGTTTCAAGATTGGTTGTCTATGTCAAACTATGAATTTGATTGTTTGGGAAGAATTTTGGTGGTATGGAAGAATAATGTAAGAGTTACTCTGGTTTTCAAAAGCGGACAAATGATTACATGTTCAGTTCTAGTGGAAGGGCAAGCTAAGGAGTTTATCATCTTCGTTTTCTACGCTTCAATTTTTTCTGAAGAAAAAAGATAATTGTGGGAAGAAATTAAGAATCACTATGATTCTTCAATGTTTTTTAATAAGGCTTCGATGATTCTCGGGGATTTTAATGAAATTCTAGAAGGAGAAGAGCATTCACATTTTGAGAGCTCGCCTACTTTCTCTCCGGGAATGGTGCTTTCCAAGAGATAGTAAGATATTGTTCACTTGCAGCCATTAGTTTCCATGCCCCCTTGTTTACGTGGAGTAATAAACGGGGGAGGGGGGGGGGACTGATTTGAATTTTTTTAGATCAGGTGCTAGTCAATGAAGTTTGGAATCGTCGTTATCTAGAGGTTTATAGTGTTTTTAAAGCAGGGGGTTGTTCTAATGACCTTCAGTGTCGTTTCAAACTTGATGCTGACTCACATAGATCGAGAGGTCCGTTTAAGTTTTCTAACATTCTCACATTGTTGCCAGAGTTCCTGCCTACGGTGAAAGCGTTTTGGGAAAGTACGGGTGTACTGTTTCATTCAACTTCAGCCATGTTTAGATTTTCAAAGAAGCTTAAAGCTCTTAAACCTCTTCTAAGAGCTTTAGGTAGAAAAAACTGAGTAAATTATCGCAACAAGTCGATGAAGCGTATAAAACTCTTTGTGATAAGCCATGCGCTACTTTGGAGAGCTCATCTACCGTATCTTTGGAGGAGTAAGCACTGGCTTACAAGTTATGGGATCATGTTGTGGACCTTGAGGTGGGATTTCAGAAACAAAAATCTAAGTTACATTGGCTTCAGGTGGGAGATAAGAACACCAAGTTTTTCATATTGATGTTAAAACCAATACGGCGAAAAATGCAATCAGAGAGATAAAGTGCCACAATGGTTCTGTTGTTACAACTCAAGAAGAAGTCAAGGCAAAGGCTGTGAGGTTTTTTGAGGATTTTCTAACTCACCAGCATGACAACTATGTAGGATACAATGTGGAGCAGATACAACAACTAATGGATTTTTCGGTACTCACAGTTAGAATGGTTTGGGCTGCTCAAAGAGTTAACATAAGTTGAAATACGAGATACCCTATTTGAAATGAAAGGAAATAATGCTCCGGGCCCTTACGGATACACGGTTGAATTCTTTAAATAAACTTGGCACATTTTGGGGAAGAATTTCTTCATAGGTATTCAATCTTTTTTCTTGAAGGGTTTTTTACCCAAGGGAGTCAATACTACAATTCTGACGCTTATCCCTAAGAAGAATGGAGCTAAAGAAATGAAAGATTATCGCCAGATCTCATGTTGTATAAGAAAATATCAAAAATCTCGCCAACATGCTGAAAGTTATACTACCCCCGTCTATTGCTCCAAATCAGTCCGCTTTCATTCAAGATATACTCATGATGAAATTTTTTTTTTGCTTCGGAGTTGGTAAAAGACTACCACAAAGAGTCAATTTTTGCTCATTTTGCCCTAAAGATTGAAATCTCAAAGGCTTTTGACTCGCTACAATAGTCTTTCTTGATAAACATTCTCAAGGGAATCAACCTCCAAAATATTTTTTATTCATTGGATAGAGTTGTGTATTGGGAAAACTTTTTTCAGTTCAGGTTAATGGGGAGCTAGCAGGTGTATTTTAATGTAAGATGTGACTGAGACAAGGGTGTTCTTTATTGCCATATCTATTTTTTTTTTATCTTCATGAACATTCTATCTAAGATGCTTGATAATGTGGCTGCGATGCAACATATTGGCTATCATCCAAGATGCAAAAACATGAGCCATACGCACTTGTGTTTTGCAGAAGATATCATGATATTTACTGATGGGAGATCTTGATCCATTGAGGGTATTATAAATTTTTTTGACATGTTTGCAGTTACGTTGGGGCTAAAATAGAGTCTGGAGAAATCTACGGTTTTTATGGCAGGATTTACGCAACAAATAGAGTAGCAGGACTTCAACGTTTCTCTTTCGAAGCGGATTCACTCCCCATTAGATATCTTGGACTATCCTTACTCACTAAGAGCATGACAAAAGCAGATTATCTTCCATTGATACAGAAAATCAGATCATGCATTACATCATGGACGAGCCGGTTTCTTTCCTTTGCTGGGCGTCTACAACTAATTAAATTGTCCTCTCTAGCCTCACAAGCTTTTGGCTATCATCTTTCAGAATATCAATTAAGTGCATCAATGAGATTGAAATTATCTTCGCTGATTTTTTGTGGTCCGGACCAGAACTAAATCCGCAAAAGGCAAATATCGCTTGGAAGAAGTTTACAAACAAAAACAAGAAGGTGGTTTAGGGCTACAATTGATTTCAGAGACGTCCACGGTTATTACTATTTTGAAATTGATATGGAGAATTTTTTATGCCATGGACTCTTTATGGATTAAATGGATTCGAACTAATCTACTTCGAAGTGGTTCACTATGGTCAATTCGTGAGAACCCTAGCTCGGGCTCGTGGATGTGAAGGAAAAATTATGAAATACAGAGACAAGGCAAAACATTCCCACAAAATGGAGGTACACTCTGGGCATGACACATCTTTTTGGCATGACCTATGGTGCCCACTTGGGAAGCTCTTTGACTTCCTTGGGGTGAGTGGTTCCATTGACATGGGTATCTTGTATCATAGCACTGTCGCTGATGCTTTTGATACTCATAGAAGACGTAGGCATGGGCTGGGTTCTCTTTGTCTTCGAGTTCGTCATGCTGGTGTTTGATCATTACCTTCCAAGGCAAACTTTCATCTCAAGAAACTTGGCATTTGATTCGATAAGCTAATCTGATATGTGATTGGTATAAAGGTGTATGGTTCCCTTACTCCACACCTAATTACTTTTTCATTACTTGGATTGCTATTCATAATAAACTTGCTACCGGCGATAGAGTGATCAAATGGAATGCGGGTGCTAGCAGCAGTTGTGTTTTTTGTAGTGAAAGAGTGGAGACTCAAGATCACTTATTCTTCTCATGCTCCTACTCTTCTCACATTTGGTCAGCCCTCACTCGAGGCTTATTTAGTCACATACTTACAACAAGCTGGATTCTATTCTCCCCCTTCAAGCCATCACTTCACTCCTTCGTATTGATGTATGTTTTTCAGCTCTCTATCCATAGTATATGGAGGGAAAGAAATGGAAGACGTCACAGCAAAACTCCATCTCCGGCTGCAAAAATCACTGGTATAATAGATAAAAGCATGAAACCGTCTCAACATAGTCCAAAAGTTAGATTTTCTGGCTTATGAGGGAGGTCTTTGCTATGGTTCCATACTCATAGCATCCAGTTTTCCTATTAAGTTTTATATGATCGCTAAAAACATCTAAATCTTCTACTTTAAGTTGCACTCGCTGTAAAAGGATTTTTTTTTTTTTTGGTGAATATAATTTTATAGTCATACAAAAAAAAAAAGAAGATGAACCCAAAGCTCTGTAATCTCCACCGATCCACATCCCCGATTTACTTAGAAGATGGTACACCAATGATAGAAATTCCAAACAATTTTCTTCTGCAAGGTATTGAAAACCACGAGTACATGATTGGTAAGTTCTCTCGATGCAAAACACCTTCTGTAGGTCTTGCTCATGCTGTGGGAAATCGGATATGGGGTAAGAAGAGTAAGATTTTTACCCGTAAACTAGGTGAACCATCTTTTTTGTTTCACATTAATGATGCTTCTACTAGAGCCTGGGGTTTACAACGTGGTTTATGACATGTTGATGAGTGCTTATTGTTTGTTGCCGGAATCCAGAAGCAACCTTAGCTATGCATGAGATCACTTCAGTACATGTTTGGGTTACTTTGAAAAATATACCAAGCCTTTTGTATTCTCATGTTGGATTTAGTTGGGTAGCTTCGGGTCTAGGGGAACCAGTGCTAACTGAAAAGCCTAGACTAGACCCTACCTTGATGGGGCAGGCTAAGTTACTGGTTGAGGTTGAGTTGGACAAAGGTTTCCTTAATACGATTGAAGCTAGGGATGATGTCTCTTTGGTAGATTTAGAATATTCTTGGATTCCTTGTAAATGTAATAGATGTGGGCAGGTAGGCCATAAAGAATCAAGATTTCTGGTAGATCATCCATTGGCTATTGTTATTGAGTCTCATGAGGAGGCCACAATCACTAGTGTTGTAACCGGTATAGATCAAACTGTGAAAAAACTCTGAAACATTTATTACTAATATTGTGGTGTCCACAGATTCACAAGTTAATCTAGCGAAATCTATTGTGAGTCCCATTATCTTGGCTCCGGCCATTGATACTTCAGTCACTACTATTGATCCAACAACTCTATCACATCAACAATTACTTCTCCTACATTTGAGCTAGTTCATACGTACACTATCTCTTCCTCTGTTTCGCCTTCTACAATAACTGTTTCTCCCCCCTCGGTCAAATTCACATGAAGTTGTCCAAGGGAATGTCTTTGGTGGCAACCAGTTTTCCATTCTAGACTTGGGAGCTTTTTCAAGGTATGAGATTGGTGACTTTACCGTTAAGTCGAGGAGGAAGACAAATTAGGCCTACACAAAAAGTTCAAGAGATGAATTGAACTTTAGTAGGAAAACGAGGAAAAAGAGGATGTGGTGGTCGAAGCGGCCACAACTCATCATCTTAGGAGGTTATAGAGAATTCTCATTACAATTTCTTCCTCTCTATTATCTTATCAACTTTGTTGTAATTTATTTTCTCATCTCAATTAACACTCAAAAGTGTATGACTTAATTGCCATAGCCTTTATCAGAAAAACCTTTCATTTTATGCAATTTCAATAGAATACCCTTTATCAAAAAAAATTTAAAAAATAAATATTGTGTCTACTTTTTTCTGTTATGTTTCATGTCTGTTCTTTTTCGTAAACAAACAAGAGTCACTTTACACAGATAGAGAGGGTGAACGTTCATGTCACAGAAAGGTTGTTGATTCAACAATATTATATACTTTCACCGTAAGAATTCTTTTTTGATAGTTTCAAAAATGTAAATGATGAAAAGTTAATATTCTTGTGTTTGTGTATACTATTTTTTTTAGTATGTCTAAACTCATATATTATTTTAGATCATGAAATTAATAATAATCATAAAACATCATTAGATTCATGTGCATCAAACATACTTCTATAAAGTTTTATTATCATAATAAAATATACTAAAGTTTAAAAGGTTAGCAAAAATAGTTTGAAAATTTAAAGTGTTAATGTAATACTATATGTTAGACAAAATAAAATCATTTAATGATTAACGTATATATCGGTATTACCACGTCATTATTTTTTAATTCTAATCCGAAGGGGATTAGGGTTTTGACGGATATCTATAAATGAGGCTATGATAAAGACAGACCGCCTCGACAATCAGGGAAAATCTCTAGAAAATAGATCAAACATATCAAATCATTGAAGAGGCCGAATATTCGACTATCAACGCTCAAATCCCTGAAGATCCTCATATGAATCCTACGATAAAGGGTATGTTCTCTTCTCGATCTGTAAAACTGTTTTCGATTTGAATAGGTTAAAATTTGTCCAAACAGTTTGGTGATGAGGGCAGTTTAAATATATATATTTCCGACTATTGGGGGGGGGGGGGGGCAGAGCTACTACCCTTCTAATGAATCCAATGCACACGCTGCTCATGTTAAGCACTACTCCCTCCATTTCTAAATGGTTGTATTTCTAGAAATTTTTTTTTTTCAAAAAGATTACATTTTTATGTTTTTTATGCATGATTTATTTATTATTGATGATAAATTGTAAGTTTCAAAAAAAAAATTAAATTCTATTGGTTTAGAGTTATAGAAAATTGTTGATCACAAACAATAATGCATTATTAATATATTTTCTTAATATGTGTGAAAATCTTAGAAATACAAACATTAGAAATGGAGGAAGTATTAAATATTCTACAAAACCTGATCAGATGTTATCATGGAAGGTAAACGACAAGAAGCTGAAGGTGCCATGGCATATGTAGAAGAACGTGTACGGTCCAAACTGGTAGAATTGATAACGAATTTTCAATCAAATCCAGCACAAAGAAGTAAGCTTATGAAGGAAGAAATTCTAAGGAACACAAATCACCAAAAAAAGAAGATAAGTATCACTTCTCTTACTGTGTTTTATTATTTTCAATATAAAGAAAACAAATCTTTTTCAGTTAACAACTATTTTGTTGCAGCTAGCCTTTTGAATGTTCTAATACAAGAACATCTAATTTGTATTGAATCATCTAATACAAGAACAACTATTTGTTGCAGCCTTGTAAATCGATGTTATTGCTATGAACCAAAGCTTAAGCAATTAACACAAATACAATCAAATCAAATTCTGAAACAAAATGATTCAGTTGTGGAGAATCAGAGTTCACAGGTCTAGGAATCAACATTGATCCGAGTAAGAATTCGGATTTGAGAAGAACTTGCGCGGTGTGAGGCTTCACCGTCATCTGATCCAAACCCATCAGAAGGATCGAACCTGAAACCAAAACCAAAGCTCTCAATTGCACAACAAAAACAACACAAGAAGATAAGCATAAGCTTCTTTGTTAAAAAAACACAAACTAGCTTGGAGAACTCTCCAAGCTTCAAGGAGTGTTGTTGATTATATTGAGAAGGGATTTGTGAATGGTTTATGGATCTCAGTTTCTCCCTTCAAGAGGATACATAAAGAGACTAGTCTTTTCATGGAAATACGTTTTCATGGTTCAAAGATCTAAGATCTAAGTAGAAGAGAGGATTTGCATCAGCAAAAAGAAAAATTGTCACTTCGACTCGGAAGCATACTTTCAGCAATGCAAACACAACCACAATGGCAGAAAAATCGAGATAAGTTTTTCAATGATTAATTACTAATGTTCTATGTGTTATAAATTTTCTCCAGAATTTAGAATGTGGTATGTTATCATGCTTAGCTACAAGCCTACAACAGTTTATAGATTATTAAATATTTACTGCAGGATTCGAGTGTAAATCTCTCAAAGTTGATACTTTTTGACAGCATCGATGGAGTTGTCGGTGCCATAGGAAGCTTACCTTCAGCAACATACATGGCCCATAACGACATAAACTGAGATAAGTTTTCTAATGATTATTCATCAAATATTCAAGTGTTATGATTACTCTTAATCTAGAAATTTTAGTACTCCATAAGCCAAAACAAGAAGCGTCCGTTTTTAAGTATATAGTTGCTTGGCTATGTGTATGTCTATATGTATAACTATTAAAAGCCAAGCATGGAGAAGAATATAATAAATCATGTTGAAGAAATTGATTTAAGTTAAGTGCTTAAGCAAAACGGTCTCTAAGATCATCAAAGGTTAAGCATCTACAATTAATGAATATAGATGTGATTCTTGTTGGAATATTGATTTTACAATCAATTAAGAGAATGGAGAAACGTAGTAAGAGATAGAGAATGATATCTTCTCTTTTAAAGAAGACAAGAACAAAATAAATTTTTATTTGTTTAAAATGAAATTTGTTATTTACATCAAGACTAAATTGATTTTTATAGAAACAATAAGACACAAGTGAGTTGTATCTCTTCCACAACCTAATCTAAAAGTCACAACTTTTAGACATGACTTTTAACTAAATAAACTTAGAGTAGACATAAAATCAATTAATAACTAACACTCTCCCTTAATTGAGTTTTGGTCTCACACAAAACTTCTTTCTTAGATTTTTTTTTTTTGAATTTGTTGATCAAACTCCAACTTCTTGCCTTCCTTCATCACTCTTCTTCCTTTGTTAGTCATGATAGGAATATCTTATTTCTCGGCGCTTTGTCACTTCTCCTCCTTGATCTTCCGTCACGTCTTCTTCGATTGTTTTTGCAACCTGTTTTAACTCTCTTTCTCTTAGGTGAGCTTTCTACGTGAGTTTTGTCACGTCTCCTCCTTGATATTATGTCACGTCCTCTTCAGTTGTTCTTGCAACCTTCTTCCACTTCTTTTCTCTTAGGTGAGCTTTCTACATGATCTTTGTCACATCTCCTATGTGATCTTCCATCACGTCTTCTTCGGTTGTTCTTGCAACCTTGTTCCACTCCTTTTCTCTTAGGTGAGCTTTTTTCTCATTTTCTTTTGGTGTCCTCTTGATCACCAAATTTTTGCGTGAACTTCTTCATGTCTTCTTCGGTTATCTTTGCCATCGACTTCTGCTTCCTTTTTTTTTCTCTTAGATAAGTAGCCTCTTTCATCGCTTGGCGTCTCCCTTTGATCACCATCACGTCTCTTTGACGTCTTGTAAATAAATTTTCTACACGTCTTCTTCGGTTATCTCTGTAAATGGTTTCCGTATCGTGCGTGAATCTTCTCAACATCTTCTTTGGTATCTCTATAACCGGTTCCCGTTTTGTGCGTGAACCTTCTCCACGTCTTCTTTGGTTATCGTCAAACAAATTTTTGGGATTCTCCTTTCATAACAACTCCAGTACTCCACATCCGTTTTCTCCATTACCTTTTGAGAAGATTTAATATCTCCTTCATCACTTTTGGAGTCTTCTTCTTGAAGGTACTTCATGTGAATATGTTTGTGAAGGTTGATGGTACTCTCTCTCATGTCACCACCTCTTCTTTTTCTATTTTTTCTTCCTCTTTTTCTTGTTGTTCTTTTTTTTTGTTTTGTTTGATTTTTTGCCGTTGATTTGTTTTCTCCATCTTTTTCTTCTTCTCGCAGTGGATTTCTTCCTATTTTTATTTTGCTTGGACAGGCTCCAATATCAAGATAAGGTCTCATACCATGTTGGAATATTAATTTTACAATCAATTAAGAGAATGGAGAAACATAGTAAGAGATATAGAATTATCTCTTCTCTTTTTAAGAAGACAAGAACAAAATCAATTTTTTTATTTAAACTGAAACTTGTTAGTTACATTAAAATAAAACTTACTTATATAGAAAATAATCATACACAAGTGGAGAGTTGTGTCTCTTCCACAACCTAATCTAAAAGTCACAACTTTTAGACATGGCTCTTAACTAAATAAACTTAACGTAGACATATAATAACCAACAATTCTAAGGCTACCAAAAGCAACAATCACTGAGCGCTATTGTCGCAATTTAAAAACCTCATCGGCAGTGCCTTGTCACTAAAGCAATGATAACAACCAATATGAAAACAATCGCGGACTGCATACTCATTGTGGAAGCACCCATGTATACTATTACATGATGCCAACCTTACGAGGAAGCATTCATATAAAATATCACAGGCTGCTTACCCATTGTGAAAGCACCCGTGTATAGTATTACATGATGCCAATCTTACGAGGAAGCATTCATAAAAAAACATACACGGACTGCTTAACCACTGTGGAAGAATATGAGTATACTATTACATGATGCCAACCTTACAAGGAAGCATTCATATAAAATATAAAGGGCTGCTTACTCATTGACGAAGCACCCGTGTATACTATTGACCTTACGAGGACGCATTCATAACAAAATATTGCCGACTGCTCACCTAATGTGAAATCAGTCGTGCCATACTGTTATAGACTGCTAATTTGATGAGTTTGGAGTCGATCATACTGTTAGCAGAATGCTCACTCATTGTGGAAGCAGCCACACATATTTTTGTAGATTGCAAATCCATTAATATGCACAACAAAAGAAAACTACTTTTATCTAAAATATAGGCAAGTGTCCATCAACAAAAGTCTAAGCACCTCAAATAATTTTAAGCAAGCGGCTCCAGTTGCTACCAAAAAAAAAAAAAAAATCAGAAACTATTTTTGCCAAGAAAAAAGTGATGATTGTCACTTGAACAAAAAATAGAGGCAAAGCCTCCAAAAAGACAAGAAGCATACACAATGCTCATAATATAAATAAGTGATGACCATGAGTCCATTACTATAAAATAAGAGGTAAAACCTCAAAAAAAAAATAGATGGGAGACGACCATCGTCACACTAGAAATCAAAAGACAAAATCTTGATTTTAAAGAATAAAATACACTGACGATTGTCATTGCAAAAACACCAGAAGCAAAGCATGAACGTTTAAAGTGTAATGATGTAAAGTGTTAGTGTTAGTGTAATACTATCAAGGTTTAAAGTGGTAACTCAGTGTTCATTGTATGCATTGTGTTTAGTTATTTCGCATTCAGTTTAGTAATATTGTCCTATTCCATAATTCAATAACTCCCACCAGACATCCCACTTGATTCAATCACTATAAATGTTCTTCCTTTTCCTGCTCCTTCTCAAAATCACCAATTTTTCTTTATAAGAGAATGATTCGAGCTCCTGTAAATCGAATACTAAAGACAAAATTGTGCTTGAAGATGATTATAAGGATATGATGATTATAAGCTGGGCAACCAAAAAGAAGAGAACAAGATAAGGATCAGACAAAATTGAGGGGCTAAGTTCATGATCTATTTCTATCCCTTTGAGTTTTTAAGTGTTTCTTTGTATGCATTGTGTTTAGTTACTTCTCTTTCAGTTTAAAGGTAACTCAGGTACTATCAAAGGCTTTTTACCTGATCTATTATCATGCATTAATTGTTTTTCTGTTTTTGTTTAAGAATTGTCTTTCAAATGTTCTCTTTTGCATTTAGTTAATGTTTCGATTAATTCATGAAGAAAAACTGATTCATGAATTAACCGAAACATTAACTAAATGCAATAGAGAACATTTGAAAGACAAGTCTTAACAAAAACAGAAAAAAAATTGTTGATAAGAGATGAGGTCAACAAAAGCCTCTGATAGTTGAGGACTTGAGTTAACCTCTAAAATTAAAGAGAAATAACTAAGCATAATGCATACAAAGAACACTCAAAAAACTCAAAGGGACTGAAATAAATCATGACCTTAACCCCTCAATTCTGTCTGATGCTCATCTTGTACTCTTCGTTTTGGTTGCCCATCTTATCATCCTGATATCCTTATAATCATCTTCAAGCACCATTTTTTCTTTAGCATTCGCTTTACTAGAGCTCAAATCATTCTCTTATAAAGAAACATTGGTGATTTGAGAAGGAGCAGGAGAAGGAGGAACATTTATAGTGATTGAAATCAAGTGGGATTCCAGTGGGAGTTATTGAATTATGGAATAAGATAGTATTACTTATACAATGAGCTCTGTTTATATACACAGAGAATAATCTTTGTACAAAGAAATACAATATATGAATAATGAAGAGAGCGTAGTTACATGTTCAATGAGAATCAATGACTTTGTTCGCCACAACTATTTGTGATACTCTATCACACCTCCTCAAGATGGAATGCCGAGAGAGAGTCTCTTATCTTACAAAGAGGCTTTGAAAACAAGCTCTAGACGATGTTTTAGTAAGAGCATCAGCTAATTGATCTATGAAAGTGATGTGAGAAACCCAAACTTGCCCACTTTGTACATAATGTCGCACAAAATAACAGTTTAAGGAAATATGCTTCATTCTTGAATGAAAGACCGGATTGGTGGCTAGAGACTGGCACCAATGTTGTCACAATAAATTGTTGGTAAGGTAGGTGACTTTATGCCTAGTTCAGATAAGAGAGATAGAATCCAAAATACTTATAAGGTCGTGGAGGCAATGGATCGATGATATTCAGCCTCGATAAAAGATCTTGCGTCTCCAGTGTGTTTCTTGGAAGAGCACCTACCGGTTGCCAGCCAAGATAAACAATGTAGGCTCTTGTGGAAGTATAATAATCTTTGTTGTCTGCCCAATCTGCGTCTGTGAATGCTTGAAGTGCTGGATTGTTCGTGGCATGAAAATAGATGTCGTGATACATAGTACTGTCCAGTGTTCCGTCGTGGGATGATGCATGACTTGAGACATCTGATTAACGGAATAAATGTCAGGACGAGTGAGCGAAAAGTATTGCAAACTGCCCATAACATCGCACGATATTCTATGGCATCGTCCAAGGCAGTTCCGGAGGTGAGCGTGAGTGTGGTGGTGGGGCACATCGGTGTGGTAACAGTTTTAGCTCCATTCATGCTGGTTTTGTGAAGCAAATCTGCAATATCGAGATATTGTGTTATGTATAAACCAGATGAGGTACGAGTAACTTCAGTTCCAAGAAAAATAAGAGAGATCACCCAAATCTTTTAAAGAAAAACGTTGAGAAAGGGAAGCGATAAATCTTGAAATGTGGGAAGAGCGGTTTCCCATGATAATGATATCATCAACAGAGACTAGCATGTAGAGTTAAATTCCATTTTGGTTGAAAAGTAAAAGGGAAGAATCGGCTAAGGAATCCTTAAAACTCGATTGGAAGAGGCAATGGTGGAGCTCATTGTACGAAGCTGGAGGAGCTTGTTTGAGTCCATAGATGGCTTTACGAAGTTTTCAAATGGCATGCAGATTATCTTTTTCCAAAAAAACATGGTGGCTGCATCATGTAGGCCTCTTCTCCTAGAATGCCTTGTAAAAGAGCATTGTTAACGTCAAGCTGTCGTATAAGCCAATTATTTGAAACCACGGTACTAAGAACAATACAAATAGTTGCTTATTTAACAACACAAATAGTTGCTTGATTATTATATAAAACTTTGAAAATAAAACAGAGGAGAAGTGACACATTTGTAAATATTTGATCATCTAAAATAAAAAAGACGAAATTATCCTTATAAGTTACACAATGTACCAGACACACACTCTCTTAATATTTGTATTTCCTTTTTCTATATTTTTTTTACCTTTTTCCTTCTCTCTTTGTTGTAAACAACTAGATTTATACCTGCGGTGTACCGCGGGTTAATTATTTTAATATAAAGTGTAGGTTTGGCTTTTTACTATTTATAAATAATTTTAGTTGTACGTATAATTAAATATATTTTTGTAGTTTTTTTTTTTAATTTCTTTATTGTATATAATATATTTAATGTGTTTTAAATATGAAGTTTTATTTTCATGTACCAATAGCAAATTACTGATATTTGAATCAAACCTAACCAAATGAATGATGTTTTTTACTCTCACTGAAACAATTTAGAGCTTCCTTAAAAAAAAAATTGAAACAATCCTACTGAATTAGATATTAAATAAATCAGAATTTTAAACTAACTAAATAAAAACCAATATAATTGTCAACCTTATGTCTAATTAAATTCTACCACATAAATAAATATCCTCATTATAATTTACACTTGAAGAGAATGTGATTCTAAACCTATTTATTTTAAATCTATTTTATTATTTTAGAATTAGTTCAATAGTGAAGAGATATACTATATTTTTTAGTATATATTTTATGATTAGTTATCCAACACTTCTTTTATACATTTTCATTTTAGGACGAAAACCCATCATGTTCCGTATCCGTCGAAGACCTTCTGTCATATACACAATCACTTTTATATAATTACATGATTTAAATTTGATTATTTTAGTTTAACGGGTAAGACACTGAGTAAGAGAATATGATACTCATGTATAGATTTTACCAACCCGTTGATCATTATTTTTGAAACGACCCGACCCGTTTTTTTTTTTTTAAGACATCACGATAATTAATGTCCCATACCATTAATTATCAAACGGATCCACAACCACGAATTAACGCACAAACAATAACATTTAATACGAAAATAATAATACACAACCAAACACACACAATGGTTCCTAACAACTTAAGCATTATAAATAAGACTCGCTTATTAAACTTAACAACATAAAACAACAACACGAGTCCTAATCATCGTCCTCCTCATAGCCTTGATTCCACGATCACATTTTATCTTTACCTGCATCAAACACACACAGAGATGCGTAAGTATTATCATAAATACTTAGTGAGGCGATCCTCCCATCTACGAGCTATACACACAAGCAAGTAGAACCACGCAATGCCCGCACCAAACCGGACACGACACACGATGCTACGAACCAAAAAAATCACACCAGACCCAACTGCTTGGATCGATCGATCAACCCTACCCGGATCGACCAACCAACAGCTTGGGATCGATCGTTCCTAGCCAGGATCGATCGATCCTAGCCCCCTGCAACACACGGATTCGACTTCTACCAAGTCGAATTGAGGACAACAACTTCTAAAACACCACAAACTTGAATCCTAATGGTAATACATCATTACCCAACTCAAGGACATAAGGAACAATCCACAAAACTCTATGAATCTAACCAAATCTATCAAACAAGCATCAAAACCGAAATCAAATGCTCTACAAGCTTAGTCTAGCCCATGGTCACGCACTCACCTCGAATTCGGATTGATTGAAGCCACACGAAGCTTCTCCAGGCCAGTAAGAACCTCCACGCTCAAGCCAAGAACTCTGAACTCCTTTGAAACTCCCCAAAAGCTCCAACTTCACAAACTCTTCCTTCTTCCTTTTAAACTCTCAATTCCCTTCTTCCTTTCTCACTTCTTCACTTTCTCAAGCTCTCACTAACCCCCCTTGAACCTCCAGAAGCAACCCCAGTCGAAAAATGAAGAAGGAGGAAGAAGAAACGTGCTTAAAAGGATGAAAAAGTCGACCTACCAACTCTGCCGACAGTCCGGATCGATCGTTCCTAGCCAGGATCGATCGTTCCTGACCGGGATCGATCGTTCCTGACCGGGAACGATCGTTCCTCAACACAACCGCGAAAACGGCAAAATGCCGACCAGATCGATCGATCCCTATCAGGATCGATCGATCCAGCTCAAACCGCAACCTAGCCAAAAATCATGATCGATCGATCCCTCGAAAATTGCTTCTTGACCCTTCTTTTTCACCCCGCCATCTCTTTTCGAGAACTCCATTCCCGCGGCCAACAGAGTTGAATTTTAAAGAGATAAACTCTCTTACACCGATTTATTCTGATCAAAGACGTTTTTGATATATAAACATATATATATCCATACATATAAATTTCGTCAATAATCCCTTTTTGGGAGACGGGCGTTACAATTCTCCCCCACCAAACTGGATTCGTCCTCGAATCCTTAGACACAGTTCAATCCGCTATGAACTCAACACACCTTCGTCACAACGATCCCTACTCTCTCATGGTCAGCCCGACCATACAACTCCACCTATCCCGCAACCCCGTGAACCCTCTAGTGTCAACTTGCTTCAGAGAACTTTTGACAAGAGTTTGATAAGATAGCTTTTAATTCTTAGCCATTCTTTATAGCGATTCCTCATGACGAACGTAATAAAACAAACAAGTACCATACGTTCGAGAATCGGATCTACCGCATAGAACTGCTCAGGAGCCATCCGATCAAACCACTTATCTCATTTTCCCTTAACAAGTTTAACTAGAAACACGATTCGATTCCCAAGTCACAACCCAACCACTCTCGAGATCTCTATTAAGCCGCTATGCTTATACTCACGGTATAGACATACACTGCTCCCAACTCATACTCGTACCACTCCCACCCTCTGTGCAAGGCACTCTGGGCTCTGGGTACCTCATGCCACTCTCACTTACAGGCCACAAAGTCCTGCAAGCTATCGGCATCCCACCTATACCACCCCACTCTCAGGACTCGTCAGCCCTTCGAGCTATGGGTATAGCAACCATACCACTCGCACTCTCAGGTCACAAAGACCTTCAAGCTATGAGTATCACACTCATACCACTCCCACTCTCAGGACTCACAAGTCCTTCGAGCTCTGGGTATCTGGGGAAATCCTCATCCCCGCCTCTGGAGAAATTCATCTCCCAAGAGTCGCACAGGACCCACCAGTCCTTGGAGCAAGCAAGTCTAACGTCTATAAGCATGTCCGGCCGAATCTAACTCACAGAGTCCACACACCAAAACACATGGTGACACTCAACAACCATATTCCCATCCCGGAATATCAACCTATCCTATAACCACTACACATGTTATCTTTGATCGCATGATAATTCCAGTTTATACTTTAATAACTTTTCTTTATTCACATGACAACACAAGTCATAAACTCATAAGAATACTCCTCTTATCCAATTTCACATATTATTCATCGTATACAACATGACATACAACCCAAAATGTGAAATTAGAAACCATCGATGGAAACTCAAGCCTCAGCTTGCTTCTCGAACCACTTTTTAAATCTCGTTTCCATCCTTGCCTCTGGTTCCCAAGTCTCCTCCTGCACACCGCCACAATCCCATAACACCCTCATCATTGGAATCTTCTTCCGACGAAGCTCTTTGACCCTCCTCTCCAGAATCCTCAAGGGTCTCGCCTCAACGGTCATATTAGGTTGAAGATCTGTCGGAATCTCTTCCAATACCTCATCATCCTTACGTAAGCATTTCTTCAGCATCGACACATGGAAGACCTTGTGAAATGCTTGCATAACCTCGGGTAACTCCAACCGATACGCAACCGGTCCAACCCGCTCAACAATCCTGAAAGGTCCCATATACCTCGGACTCAACTTAGTCTCCGTAATGGACCTATTAGGACCCCGCAACATAGCCATCTTGAGATATACCCTATCTCCCACCTCAAATTCGAGATCTTTCCTCCTTTTATCGGCATAACTCTTTTGCCGATCTTGGGCCTCTTTCATGTTCAGTTTCAAAGCTCGGATCTTCTCCGTAGTTTCCTGAACAAAATCTGCACCCAACACACTTCTCTCCCCCACCTGGGTCCAACACAAGGGTGTACGACATGGCCTCCCATAGAGTGCCTCGTATGGGGCCATCCCAATACTCGCCTGATAGCTATTATTGTAAGCGAACTCTGCCAAGCTCAGATGGTCCACCCAATGACCACCCCAGTCAAGCACACACATCCTCAGCAAATCCTCAAGAGTCTGGATGGTCCTCTCAGACTGCCCATCCGTCTGAGGATGATATGCCGTACTTAAGTTCACCCTAGTGCCCATTTCTTCCTGGAATGCCTTCCAGAACTTCGAAGTGAACTTAGGGTCTCGGTCTGACACTATACTCACTGGTACTCCATGAAGTCTTACTATCTCCTGCACATACTTCCTAGCTAGAACCGTAGCTCCATCAGTTTTCTTAATGGCTAGAAAATGCGCCGACTTGGTCAATCGATCAACAATGACCCAAATAGCATCCTTGGTCCGTGAAACAGGTAACCCTACTACGAAGTCCATCGTAATCATATCCCACTTCCACTCGGGAATGGGTAAACTCCGCAACAGCCCGCTCGGAACCTGATGCTCTGCCTTCACTAACTGGCACACATCGCACTCTGCGACCCAGTTAGCAACATCCTTTTTCATCCCGACCCAATGATAATACCGTTTCAAATTACGGTACATCTTAGTCGCTCCTGGGTGAATCGAAAACTTGCTCGCATGAGCCTCGCTCAGAATCTCTCGCTTCAACTCCTCATCCTTGGGCACACATACCCGCCCATACACAAGGATAGTCCCATTAGCTGAGACATGATACTCTGAACCCTCAGCTCTGGAGGCCTTAATCAACTCTTCATCTTTTTCCTGAGCCAACCGAACCCTGCTCAAAAGATCAGCCTGATTAGTCGCCTCCAAGCCCAACGGTTCCTGAGATATAACACACAACCTCAACGTGCTAATCTCGCACACCAAGGACTCCATGTCCCGCTCACTGGCCGAAGATACTCGCTTGCGACTCAAGGCATCTGCAACCAAATTTGCTTTACCAGGATGGTAAGCTATCTCCAGATCATAATCCGCCACTAACTCCATCCAACGTCTCTGTCTTAAATTCAACTCGGGCTGAGTGAACAAATACTTCAGGCTCTTATGATCCGTGAATACCTGAACCTTCCCGCCATAAAGATAAGACCTCCAAATCTTTAAGGCAAACACCACTGCAGCCATTTCAAGATCATGGGTTGGGTAGTTGCCCTCATGCTTCCTCAACTGCCTCGAAGCATAGGCAATCACCCTTCCCCGCTGCATCAACACACAACCAAGGCCAACTCTCGAGGCATCTGTAAACACCACATAAGGCTCACCCGGCTCGGGTAATGCCAACACTGGTGTACTAGTCAGCATCGTTTTCAGGTTTGCGAAACTCTCCTCACACTCTGGAGACCAAACGAAAGGAACATCCTTTCCTGTCAGCTTTGTCAAAGACTTAGCCATACTCGCAAAACCCTTGACGAACCTCCGATAATAACCTGCCAAACCGAGGAAACTCCTGATCTCCGTAGCATTCCTTGGCCTCGGCCAATCTCTGATGGCCTGAATCTTTTCTGGGTCTACTGAAACTCCCTCCTCAGAAACAATGTGACCCAAAAATCCAATCTCCCTCTGCCAGAAGCTACACTTACTCAACTTAGCAAACAACTTATGCTCTCGTAGCTTTTCCAGAACAACTCTCAGGTGTTCCTCATGCTCCTCGGGATCCTTCGAATACACCAAGATATCATCAATAAAAATGATCACGAATTCATCCAGATACTCTTGGAACACGCTGTTCATCAATCTCATGAACGCGGCTGGTGCATTCGTCAACCCAAAAGGCATCACCACAAACTCATAATGCCCATACCTCGACCTGAAAGCTGTCTTCCGGATATCCTCCTCACCAATCCGAATCTGATGGTATCCAGAAGCCAAGTCTATCTTGGAGAACCAAGTAGCCTCTCTCAACTGATCCAACAACTCATAAATCCGCGGAAGAGGATACTTGTTCTTCACAGTGACTCGGTTAAGTCCCCGGTAATCGATACACAACCGGAAACTACCATCTTTCTTCTTCACAAACAACACCGGTGCTCCCCATGGTGAAGTACTCGGCCTGATAAAACCCTTACTCAACAACTCCTCCAGCTGCTTCTTCAGTTCTGCCATCTCTGCTGGAGCCATCCTATACGGTGTCTTAGATATTGGCGTTGTCCCGGGTTCCAACTCAATCGTGAAAGGATCTGACCGTGACGGCGGCAATCCCTGCAGCGACTGAAACACATCCTGGAAATCCTGAACAACCCGAATATCTCTAACCTCCAGATCTCCAACGGTCTCAGGGGTAACAGTGGTCACTAGATAAGCCTCGTAACCCCTCTCGATCATTCTCTCTGCCTGAATGACCGATAAAACAAGACTCCCGGAAGTTGGTCTCACTCCCTGATAAATCAACTTCTGTCTCTCCCTCTCGAATATTACTCGTCCGCGTCGACAGTCTAGATGCGCGATGTACTTACTGAGCCAATCCATGAACAAAATGACATCATACAACTCCACTGAGCATATGATCAAATCCGCTGGCATAGACTCTCCGGCTACCTGAACATCCACACCTCTAACTCGACCAAGAATAGATAGAAACTTCCCTCCCGCAACCTTCACAAAACCCAACGGCTCATTGGGTTTGCCTCTCAATTTGGCATTCTCGGCCAATTTCGGAGTGACAAAGCTATGCGATGCCCCGGAATCGAATAACACATGGGATTCAACACCTCCCACAAATAAGGTCCCTGCACATACCCATGTGCCGAGAACCTTAACAACTCCTCACGAAGACAGAAAGTTCATAACCGAAGGAATTTAACACAGATAAGTCCAAAAAGTACCTGTGATCGGCCTGGCGCTCGGCTCTCCCGTCTCCGCAATGGAATACACCCGAGGCGCAGGTGCTATCTGCCTGATCGGTGGTGCTGCAGTTGGCATCATCTGCAGTCCAGCACTCCGCTCCTCTGCCTCCTCGACGGTGTAAACCTGAGGTGCCACCGCACTCTGCCTACTCGACGGTGCTACCGCTACCCCTCCCTGCTGCAACTTAGGGCATTTGGGCTTGATATGCCCAACTTCCTTGCAATGGAAACACACCCGAGTGTCTGGAAGAACCTCGCCCTTCTGCGGACAGTTGGCCACCCTGTGATCCATACTTCCGCACCCAAAACATCCCTGACCACCCTGGCTACTCCTCACAGGGCCTCCACGTCCTGCACTCCTCGAGGGACAACTCGCAATCTTATGATCCTTGCTTCCACACCCGAAGCATCCTGGACCACTCGGAGTACCTCCAGAAGTGCCTCCCCACTTCCTCTTCTGCCCTGCCACCTGCCTACTCCCCTTACTTGACCCTGATTGCTGCTGCATCTTCTTGGCCTGGAAACTCAAAGTAGACGATGCTACCTCCTCCCTCAGACCATCTTCTATAGATGCGGCCAACTCAACCAACTCTCCCAATGTGCCAAACAACTTACCAAGGCAACGGGTCCTTAACTCAGGCCGCAAGCCTAACATAAACCGTCGCACTCGGGCCTGCTCACCCTCCATGACTCGATCAGCATAAATTGAAAGCCGGTTGAACTCTGTTTCAAACTCCCGGACAGTCCGGTCCCCCTGAGTCAGACTCAAAAACCTCGCCTCCAACCGGTCTACTGCCTCCTGTGGAAAGTATTTGGAGTTAAACTCCTCCACAAAATCTCTCCAAGTTAACTCCACCTGACCTCTTCTGGCGACTACGCTCGTCCACCACAGATGTGCATCGCCATCCAAGTAATGAACTGCCAAGTCAACTCGGTATCCCTCTGGACACCTACATGACTGGAAGTTCCGCTCCAACCGGGACCTCCACATATTAGCCTCCTCAGGACCGACACCACCCAGAAAGAACGTAGTGCCCATCCTCTGCATCTGCTCCATCATCCTATGGTAGGATGGGAGCTCCTCCTCAACCACAACTCTCGGCTGTGCCTCAGCTACTGGTGGCACAACTGGAGCTCGTACCGCTACCCCCTCTGGTAACCGGTCCAATACCAAGGTCAACAGATTCACAATACGGTCATCCCGGGCCTGAGCATCACCTGCTGCAACACCCGCAGCACCCGCTGGAACCCCAGCCTCACCGGCACTCTCACCGGCCGCACCCTCAGACCCCAACGGACCCGTATGCAAATCTCCGCCTTGCTCAACCGTGGCACTATGTGCCTCTCCCAAACCCACCACTGGAACACGACCTCGGCCTCTGCCACGGCCACGGCCACGACCTCTAGCTCCTCTAGCCATCTACACTTTCAAAAGCAGATACTAAAAACCCAAAACAACTGAAACAAAATTCAATAAAAACACAACTCACTGTGGAATCACTTGAAGGCTCGGAGAGGATGATTCTAAGACTCTACACTCACACAATTCTAATTCGTCCTAGAACCGTATACGCTCTGATACCAAATTGAAATGACCCGACCCGTTTTTTTTTTTTAAGACATCACGATAATTAATGTCCCATACCATTAATTATCAAACGGATCCACAACCACGAATTAACGCACAAACAATAACATTTAATACGAAAATAATAATACACAACCAAACACACACAATGGTTCCTAACAACTTAAGCATTATAAATAAGACTCGCTTATTAAACTTAACAACATAAAACAACAACACGAGTCCTAATCATCCTCCTCCTCATAGCCTTGATTCCACGATCACACTTTATCTTTACCTGCATCAAACACACACAGAGATGCGTAAGTATTATCATAAATACTTAGTGAGGCGATCCTCCCATCTACGAGCTATACACACAAGCAAGTAGAACCACGCAATGCCCGCACCAAACCGGACACGACACACGATGCTACGAACCAAAAAAATCACACCAGACCCAACTGGATCGATCGATCCAAGCATGGATCGATCGATCCACCCCTACCCGGATCGACCAACCAACAGCTTGGGATCGATCGTTCCTAGCCAGGATCGATCGATCCTAGCCCCCTGCAACACACGGATTCGACTTCTACCAAGTCGAATTGAGGACAACAACTTCTAAAACACCACAAACTTGAATCCTAATGGTAATACATCATTACCCAACTCAAGGACTTAAGGAACAATCCACAAAACTCTATGAATCTAACCAAATCTATCAAACAAGCATCAAAACCGAAATCAAATGCTCTACAAGCTTAGTCCAGCCCATGGTCACGCACTCACCTCGAATTCGGATTGATTGAAGCCACACGAAGCTTCTCCAGGCCAGTAAGAACCTCCACGCTCAAGCCAAGAACTCTGAACTCCTTTGAAACTCCCCAAAAGCTCCAACTTCACAAACTCTTCCTTCTTCCTTTTAAACTCTCAATTCCCTTCTTCCTTTCTCACTTCTTCACTTTCTCAAGCTCTCACTAACCCCCCTTGAACCTCCAGAAGCAACCCCAGTCGAAAAATGAAGAAGGAGGAAGAAGAAACGTGCTTAAAAGGATGAAAAAGTCGACCTACCAACTCTGCCGACAGTCCGGATCGATCGTTCCTAGCCAGGATCGATCGTTCCTGACCGGGATCGATCGTTCCTGACCGGGAACGATCGTTCCTCAACACAACCGCGAAAACGGCAAAATGCCGACCAGATCGATCGATCCCTATCAGGATCGATCGATCCAGCTCAAACCGCAACCTAGCCAAAAATCACGATCGATCGATCCCTCAAAAATTGCTTCTTGACCCTTCTTTTTCACCCCGCCATCTCTTTTCGAGAACTCCATTCCCGCGGCCAACAGAGTTGACTTTTAAAGAGATAAACTCTCTTACACCGATTTATTCTGATCAAAGACGTTTTTGATATATAAACATATATATATCCATACATATAAATTTCGTCAATAATCCCTTTTTGGGAGACGGGCGTTACAATTTTAGATTATTTTAAATCTTATTTCTACTCTTACTGTATTAAAAACAATTAGAATAGCTTTAGTGCATTTGATAATTACAATATAGTGATTTCTTGTTTTACAGAGTTTAATATATTAATATTTAAAACATTTTATAAAGTTTAAATCTATATTTATAATATATTAAACTTCCTATAAAATTTAAGTATTTAAATTATTTGAATTTTAAAAAATTTAAAAATTTAAGTTTTTAATAGTTTAAATTTATTAAACTAAAGAATCAGATTAAACATAATAATTGTTTTTAATTTGTATTTGGAATCATTTTAGTCCTTTTTTATAATATGACTCACGACTATTACACATATTCTTTAGCCGGTATGAGACACCCACCTATTACACATATTCTTTAAATTCAATATTAGTTTCCATAGTATACACTTATATCATCAATCCTAATTGTTTTAGTTAGGAATCAGTTATCTATCAAGTTAGATTTCAGTTTTAAAAAAAAATTGCTAGGTTTAGGAATTATAATAGTCAAATTTAAATATAATCTAATATTGATGGATTGGTATGGTCGGTCTTTTTTTTTATTTGGGTTTAAGATTTGTGGCATTTGGAGTTTCTATTTTTGGTCATATAATTTTCATGAGAATGCAAACTGAAATGTTTGTTCGTTAAGGAAAGAATAATTTGTTTGATTACTTAAAAAAAGATTAAAGAATACAGTATATGTTTTCTAACTTTTTGTTCAGGAAAATTAACGATAGAAGTTTCACAAAGTTATGAAAAAGAATAAAGTTTTATATAATCAATACTTTACGTGAGTAACTTGAATAAAATACATTACATCAATTAAAGAATAATATGTATTCATTACCCACACCTATATAATATATAATATGTTTCTTAACCAAAAAAATATAATATAGTAGGTTATCTGTAGCCTTTAAAGCTAGCAACATACACTCTCAAATCGATACATCAAAACTTCATTACCACTCTTTTTCTTTTCAAAAAATGGATTCTATGAGAAATCAAAATGCTCGTACTCTTGTCATTTGCCCTCGTCCAGGATATAGAAGCAATAAAGAAAACTTCCGTTCAATGAAATTTAGAGATTCACCAATTATAGTACTAGGTATTCCCGATAAAAGAGATGATAATGAGCCTCCATACACAGATAGCCCTCATCCCCTTGTCTTGTGCAAGAACAAAGATACAAGGTATGTCATGTGCAGATTTTGCCGTTATCAAATAGATTATACCACCGAATATTATCGATGCGAAGAATTTGATCAAAATAAAACAGACACTATTGGTTTCCATAAAGAATGTATCGAGCCGATAAAAAACAATCCTTATCATCCAAAACACTCGCTCCAAGTTTTCACATTTAATTATGTGATGCCAAGTAAAGTATGTTATTGTTGTTATCTTTACAATGAATGCATTTACTATTGCTTCATATGCGATTTTAGCATTTGTCGTGATTGTACAACCAAACCAATACTCCTTACAATAGACCACAAGAAAAGGCATGAACATACACTCTCTTACTTTCCTAGAGAAGCCTCCATGATTTGTGATGTTTGTTCTTTGGACGATCGGAGGTATTTTATCTATTTCTGCCAGCAATGTGATTTTGTAGTTCATAAAGAATGTATATTTTCGCCACACATCATCAAAATATCTCGTCATGACCATCGCCTCTCATTTTCTTCTTCGTTTCGTCATGGAGAATGGTTTTGTGGGGTTTGTCGCAAAAAGGTTGAAGAAAACTATGGAGGATATTCTTGCGTGAAAGGTTGTTATTATGTTGCACATTCCAAGTGTGCTATACATGAAAATATATGGGATGGAAAAGAACTCGAAGAAGAACCTGAAGAAATTTATGAAGATATTATGCCATTTAAAGAGATAAGTGATGGGATTATACAACATTTTAGTCATAAACATCATATGAAACTCCACAAAGGGATTGGTAAAACAATTAAGGATAACAAAGACTGTCAAGCATGTGCACTTCCTATTTATAATGGTAATATTTTCAGTTGCATGGAATGTGATTTCGTTCTTCACGAAGTATGTGCATCTCTTCCAAAAATAAAACAATATGTGATGCATCGTCATACACTTATCTTACGAGAGGGTAGTATCAAAAAATTGTTTTGGTGTTCAGCGTGCAATCGTCCATTCAACGGTTTTAGGTACACGTGTACACGATGTAATTTCGATTTAGACATGAATTGTGCAGCCGTATCTGAGCCAGTTAATCATCCTTGTCATTCACATCTTTTGTTTCTACCATCTAAACCTGGATCTACAAAAGACTGTTCGATTTGTCAAAACAATAATTTATACCGATTAGGTTGTGAAAATTGTGACTTTGTTGCTTGTTTTTCATGCGCCACTCTACCATTAAAGTTTAGGTACAAGCATGATGAACATCCTCTCATACTTTCATATGATCAAATAAATAATCAGCACTTATGTGATTATTGTGAAAGAGAAATATATCCGAAGAATGGAATTTATATGTGCAATGAATGCGATGTCGGTCTTCATATTGAATGCTTATTTGGGAGCTACATGTATTTATTAAAGTGTGAAACATTATTTGGTAGAGATTGTATTGCTATTCTTCCTAATAATCGTCTCACACGATTTATATGCACACGATGTAATCAACGTTGTGAAAATAAGGTTTTCTTCAAAATATTTAACAAAGCAATATGTTCTCTAGAATGTCAATATGTAATCAATGTTTAATTTTTTTATTATTATTATCAAACGAATAATACACTACACTTTGTTAAGAATGTAATAGTATTGTAACTTAAAATAAGGCAACATAAACATAATAAAATATTTTATCAAAAAATAAACATAATAAAATACAGAGTAAAAATGAAAATATCCATCAGTGTTTGCAGCCACCAAAGGATCCAACTCCGACCACCGTAGGGTGCGGTGATGGAACGGCTGCTCCGGTGTTATCAAGTGGCTGAGGGCTAAAAATATCAGAATACACCTCCATGAAAAACTGCTCAACCACATCGAGGTAAGCAGCACAACGAAGACGAGAATAGCAATAAAGAAACTCTTTAACATCTGAGACAAAAAGCTCATCGCTTATTGTATCATCATTCATCATATTCTCCATCTCCTTCAGCTTTCTACGAACAAAATCAACCTTTGGTTTGGTGAAAAGTGTCTCGTCCCTGTCTCTTCTTCTTGGTTGCAGATTTAAACCTCTGTTTGTGGTCACATAGTCTCTAGGTTTAGGTTGAAACTGCTTCTGTATGGATGGTGATGATGATGATGTGATGATATTGGGATTTAGATGATGATGGTGATGATTGTTGTTGATAGATGTTTTGGGTAGTTTTTGATAGGTACCATTGTTGGAGAAGAATGACTTGACGTTGTCGATAGTTTTTTGGAAAAACTTTCTTGTGTTGGAGATTGAGTTTCTAAGAACCATTGTATGAGAAGAATGACTTCTGAAGATTAAGAGACAGATCTGTTTTCTCTTATTACTTGTGTCTTGTTATTTCAGTTTGGTAATTTGTCCCTAGAAATAGCCCTGTCAATATTGCCCGATGCCCGCGGGCATAACCCGTTTAGTAGTACAGCGGGGCGGGTATGGACAGCTCTTATGTTGGCCGCAAGATAGCGAGTCTCGCGGGCAGCGACCAGGCGGACGGTGGGCGAGACGGGCAGACCCGTTGCGGTTTCGCGGGCGAGGCGGGCAGTCCGCGATTAGACTAAACCTGCTGTATGATACAGAGTGAATTTAAATCATAAACCTTTAAAAACAATGAAGCAAACCTCATACTCAGTGTTAATACAAAAGCTTTTAACCATTAAATACAAAACCTCTATTCACAAAAAGAGATTATTAAAAACATCTCCTAAAATTATCAAATTTGCAGAGTAATGGTTTCAGTTTAACAAAAGGTTCAACTCAAAACTTTTGGTATTAAGAAGCTTAATCAAACTTTTGATATTAACACTGAATAATAAAACCGTGAATACAGAACAATCATTGTTCCACAGAAACGAGGAGCTTAGTAAGCTTACCAAGTCTGAGTATTCGTATGGTGAGAGTAATGGCTGCAGTTTTGAGGTTGAGTGATCAAATCTTTTTCTCGGGTTCTTTTGCTTCGCATCAACACAAGAGGAGAACCTGTAAAGCAATGTTTAAACTCCCAACAGTTAGACTTATCACTTATAAGTTATGCCTTTGATACGAAAAATACAAACCTAAGCTCTTATGCTAACATGTCTTTGTCTTTGGCAAGGAAGAAGAAATCCAGGGCTCGGAGCAAGACAAGCTGCAATTACAATACTTGTAAGCATATATTGTTCTGAGACCAAACAAAAAGAGGAAGAACCTTCAATCAGCTTCAATATTACTTATCAATATAAAGAATCAACAAAACCAAAAGATGTTAAGCTTAATATCTGTTAAGCTTAATAGTTAAACAGCTTTGTGTTTCATTTTTGGTTTCATGTTTGATTCAGTTTAAAGTTTTTGTTAAACAGTTTATGTTTTATTTTTGGTTTCATGTTTGATTCACTTCAGGTATTCTCAAAGTGTATGGCTTTCTAGGCAGAACATGAGAAAGATTCAGATATCATTATAAACAGCTAGGTTTTGAGGCAGAACATGCGAAAGATTCAGATAACATTATAAACATAAACAACTTTATCTATACTGGATATCAAATTACCAGTCTTAAACCGATTTGAGTCATCTCCTACAGAGAAACATGTGATAAAGATAGGGCCAATAACAGAACAATAGAGCGGGAAAAAGGGTTAAAAAGAGTGTATGAGGGAAGAAGTAAAGCTTATGATGGTGAGGAGATTGAAATAGAAGCAAATGCTGATGACTCCTACTCTTCCCTATGTACTCTCTGCATAGTCTCATCCTCTACAACAAACACACAAACAATGTGAGACAGTTTCTTATCTAAAGTCTAAAGATTCAAGATTTGAGTGGTTAACTTGCTCAAGAGAAGATAAACGAAGATGAGTGTATGAGAATCATCTTTTGCTACAAGAAACAACATTCTTGTTTACAATAAACTTCTGTAGAACAAATTCAAGAACTTTATAACAATCAAAAACCTTTTTACAAAACAAATCAAAAGAACTCCAAAGCTCAAGAACTCAAAAACTCAAGAACTAAAGAACTGAAGCCTGAAGGTAACTAATTTCATCTTGATCAAGACTCAATCGATCTTAATCGATTTCAATTTCAATCGATTTTAACCCATTTCAAATTTTTAATCGATTTCAAATTTTCAATCGATTTCAATAAAACCAGCGATTAACACACATGCAACCTATTAAATCTTCAGATTGGTGTTTTATTTCATTATTATTAGCTTTCAAAACTACAAAATCGAAGCTGAAATCGAGAATCGATCAAGAGAGTAGAACTAACCTCATGCCCGCGGGCTTCGCCGCGTACCCGCTTCTATTAGCGGGGCGGGTTTGGACGGAGACTTTCATGGCCGCGGACGTTGCGGGCATACCTGCGGCGGACCTCGATCTCTGCGGGCGTCGGCGGTTCTGGCCATGCGGGAGCGGGCATGCCCGTTTGACAGGGCTACCTAGAAAGCTCTTGCTTATATTAAATACAGTAGAACCTCTATAAATGGATACTCTATAAATTAATAACCTCTCTAAATTAATAAATTATCTCGGTCCCGAGTTGGACCGATGTAATAATTGACACATTTTGATAAGATAACTAGATTTATACCCGCGGTACACCGCGGGTTAATTATTTTAATATAAAGTGTAGGTTTGGCTTTTTACTATTTATAAATAATTTTAGTTGTTCGTATAATTAAATCTATTTTTGTAGTTTTTTTTTTAATTTCTTTATTGTATATAATATATTTAATGTGTTTTAAATATGAAGTTTTATTTTCATGTACCAATAGCAAATTACTGATATTTGAATCAAACCTAACCAAATGAATGATGTTTTTTACTCTCACTGAAACAATTTAGAGCTTCCTTAAAAAAAAATTGAAACAATCCTACTGAATTAGATATTAAATAAATCAGAATTTTAAACTAACTAAATGAAAACCAATATAATTGTCAACCTTATGAGTTATGTCTAATTAAATTCTACCACATAAATAAATATCCTCATTATAATTTACACTTGAAGAGAATGTGATTCTAAACCTATTTATTTTAAATCCATTTTATTATTTTAGAATTAGTTCAATAGTGAAGAGATATATTATATTTTTTAGTATATATTTTATGATTAGTTATCCAACACTTCTTTTATACATTTTCATTTTAGGACGAAAACCCATCATGTTCCGTATCCGTCGAAGACCTTCTGTCATGTACACAATCACTTTTATATAATTACATGATTTGGATTTGATTATTTTAGTTTAACGGGTAAGACACTGAGTAAGAGAACATGATACTCATGTATAGATTTTACCTACCCGTTGATCATTATTTTAGATTATTTTAAATCTTATTTCTACTCTTACTGTATTAAAAACAATTAGAATAGCTTTAGTGCATTTGATAATTACAATATAGTGATTTCTTGTTTTTACAGAGTTTAATATATTAATATTTAAAACATTTTATAAAGTTTAAATCTATATTTATAATATATTAAACTTCCTATAAAATTTAAGTATTTAAATTATTTGAATTTTAAAAAATTAAAAAATTTAAGTTTTTAATAGTTTAAATTTATTGAACTAAAGAATCAGATTAAACATAATAATTTTTTTTAATTTGTATTTGGAATCATTTTAGTCTTTTTTATAATATGACTCACGACTATTACACATATTCTTTAGCCGATATGGGACACCCACCTATTACACATATTCTTTAAATTCAATATTAGTTTCCATAGTATTGTTATTTTAATCTTTTTGTATACACTTATATCATCAATCCTAATTTTTTTTTTTTTAATAGGTGTGTTTGGAAAAGTTATAACTAATTTTTTTTTTAATAGTGTAAAGATGTAGGTGTTTGCATGTTTGGGTATATTGATAGTGTGGGTGTTTGGATATAGGCATTTTAATATATATTTTTTAATTTACTTTGAACAGTGTTTGGAAAAACTCCTAAAATTAGATTTTTTTAATAGTTTAGTAGATTATTTTGAATAGTATTCGGAAACACTTCTAAAATTGTGTCTTTTTAATAGTTTGTATTGATTTTTGTGTTAATCTAAAATTTGGATTCAACTATTACATATGTTGGAAGAGTGAAGCTCATGTGTACAATGGTATAAATATTTGTATTTTTCACTTACTATTTTTATGTTTTTTTACTGTTTATAAATATTTTTATATTTTGTATTTTAGAACGGAATATCAGTATATATCAAAAATAGCAAGTTAATATCCTTATCCGCATGTTAATTTTTTTTTTATAAATAAAATAAAAACAAAAAAACTACAAATATATATTAAAACAACTGACATGCGGTATACCGCTGTTCGAATCTATTTTCATTTTAAATTTAATGCTAAAAATTATTGTGATTTGTTGTTAGGATTGTAGACAATTACATATCCAAATATTTCTTAAACAACCTTTTATTATTTTTATTTTTAACAATACTTTTATTTAAAAACATATAATTTGGGTCAATTTCAAAGTTTTCTTTTAAATGATCCTCATTTTCTATATATTTTAAATTTTCATATATTTTAAATATTAATAATATTGATAATTATTTTCAATTATTTCAACTAAAAAATCATATTAAACCGAATAAATTTTTTAAAATTTGGACATATGATAAGTCAAATTTTCCACTCATTCGTATTTAAAATTATTTTGATTTTCCATAATATGACTCTGAACCATTACCCACAAATTTTAGTCATTGTAGGATGTTTAAATTATTTGAACTAAAAAACCAGAGTAAACCGATTACATTTTTTAAAAGGTATTTTTGGATACAAAGATACAATTATTTATTTTTATCTTAACTTGAATAATTTTTGGAAATACCCCCTAAGATTGTGGTTTTCTTCTTTAATTGAGTAATATATGTTAGTTTTTAAAAAATTTAATAACAATATATGCAGAAAAAAATTTAAACATTTAATAATTATATGTATTATATAATAATTCAAAATAATTTGAAAATAAGATCTAACAAAGGTTATAGGAGAATCATAATTCATACTATTAATACTAGGGGATGGACCCGCGCGTTGCGCGGGGTTTATATTGTGTTAGTAATTTTGTTTGATTAATTTTGCATAAAAACTTTAAGATGAAATTGTTTAATATTATTTACACTATAGTATACATTATATTTGTAATTTGACGGGGTTTTTTTTTTGTTAATCTTTTTTGAAATAGTATTGTTGTTTTTTAATATTTCAGAGACTGTATTGTGTGTAGATAAGCAATTTAAAAAAAAAAAAACTCAAAGTGTATTAAATCCAACAAAAGTACATCATTGTAGTATCTTCTTTCTCAAATTGTGAAACCTTTTGTTGGAAAGACTGCAAATCATAATATTTAAAATCCTAAAATTATGACAAACTTTGTAACAGAAAAATCACAAGATATTTTATATATTCTATTATAACAGAAAATCGCCTTGCATATGGTATACATTCTATTATTAATTTTCTGGATTAATAATGTCTAAATTATTTGAGACAGAATGTTTAATATTGTTAATTTACTACCATTTTTATTAATATTAAATACGAAACATATTAGTTTATAAAGAGACTATATATTTATCATTTTCAAATAAATATAACCACAAAATCTATTAATTTGTAGTAATAATAGAGGAGCCTCATTTTAAAGTTTAAAAATAAGAAAAAAAAAATATTATCTGATAAAATAATGCATAAGCATCAGCCTGTTTTTAGATATTATAAGCTTTATATATCAGAGAGAATAAAATGTTAAAAAGTTAAATCCATCAATGCAAGAGCTCGTCTTTATTAGCCAAATTCTCATTTTCACCGATTTAAAAAACTTTTTTAGCAAGTTGCTATATGATGACTTATACGATCTAATAATTCTTCAGAGTAAGTCATTTATCTTTATTGATTTTCTAAAGACTTAATACTATCTAAACTGAGATATTTTTTTTTTGCACCTGTCAAATTAGCTACACAGGTTTATGAGTATAATATAGGATAAATGGGTCTAACAAATATATCATAATTTTTCTTAATGCAACATTAACGACAGCTAAACTTTTAGATCGAATATCAATGGATATTAGGGTATATCAAAACGTGTTTCTCGCACCCCTGAAACAGTAAACGAAAAATACAGAATTTCGTCTTCGTATATAGTTTCGGATTTACTTGTCTTCCCTTTTTAATATATTATAAATTATTAAAATAATTCTAAAATAAATTAATAAAATAACACTCCTAAAATTTCAAAACCACAATGAAATGAGAAAATTAACCCATGACTATAATGTCAGGAAAATTTAGTTAGCCATATATTGTAAACTTTTATTTTTAACCATTTTATGATAATTTTCTTTGATTAAAGAAAATAATAAATCTAACAATTCTGTTTTGGCTGATAATTTCTAAAATTTTCATTGTGATATTTAAGTATAGATTAAATTTATCACATAACATAAGATTTAAATCTTTTTTTGTAATAATTTTTATTTTTAAAATTAGTCGAACAATAATTTAAGAATTTATATATTCATAGCTATTGTTTGATTGGAAATATTCCTCAGTTAATTTTAAAAATTATTAAGTCTTGTATACAAAAATAAATTTAGAGAAATCAATTTGGATTTTTACAAATTTAGATACAACACCAACACGATTTATTTTTCCATTATTATTTAGAATTGTTACTTAAGATTTTTCTTGAGTAAGACACCAAAATCCTTCAACATTTTTAACTTCTCATTAGAATGTTCTCTCCTCATCATTGTTCAGTATAGAAGCCGCCGTCTTAGCGGCTTTCTTCCTATTGCTCACACTGAACCTTCACTCTTCTAATCACAGCTTCCATGGCTTCTTTGTTTGCGATTTCCACTTTCTTCTCCATTTTACTCTTCAGACTCGGCAGTTCTATCATTCAGTCTCAATCAAGCTAAACAAATTCATCCTCTTTCTTCTTATCCATTAACTGTTTGCAAATACCATTAACTATATATATAAATATATATATTTTAAAGAAAAACACTATTACAATCCTTTTAAATAGATACTTTTAGCTAGTTATTTTATGATTTATTTAATATTACAATTATTATTTAATAATTTTAAAAAATTATTATAATAATAAACTTTTTATTTTTTTATCAAAATAATATATATATTCTAAATATTTTTATAGGTTTTATGTTTTACCGATGTCAATCAGTCAAAGATTAATTGCCCGCAAAGGCAATTATTTCTAACTGTTATACCAGTCGTATAAATTGCTGAATAATGCTTATAACCGTAACCGCCTGCTTTTGCAAACTCTCGCACCCGCAACATCAATAGCTGCGTTTAAACCATAAGTCCTAAGTCAAGCTACCTTGAGAGCCACAACTACAAAAAATTTGTCTAAAACATCCGAGCTTCCAGGTCTAAGCATTTCTTCTTAAATGGCTGAAGCTGTTCTTCTATTTCTAGCAGCCGAGCCAAACAAAACTCCGTGTTCTTCTTCTTTTCATTTACTTCATTAAGTTTCATCTCCAACCAATCCAACTTAAACCCGGCTTCTCTCAAGTACGCTAGTGCAGCGCCTTCATCAATCAGATCATCATTGGAGAGCTCTTGAGGTGATTGGCACAATGTCTGATTTGGCTCATCGAGGTTTGATACTTTTCATAATCATGAATTAAAAACATTGCAAGACCATGGATATTACTTATCTCGATGTCAAGCTACTATTTTGTCTGCAACTCTTCTTGTGCTACTACTATTTGTTCAGACAAAAAGACATTTGCTAGCCTTGATTTTTGTTGATGGTCATGGCAATGCAATTGAAACCGGAAATTGCCTAAGCCTCATCCTAAAAGTAAATTTTTGTTTTGGGTGTAGAAACAAACATGAGCGCAATCAACACTTTTTGACCTCATCATCTTCATTAGTTATAATCTTTGCTTCAATCACATAATCAACTAACTGAGTCACCTGAAGTATTGTACCTTTACATAAATCTTATTTAGGGTCAATATATCTAAGTAGCATTAATGGGTCATGCATGGCAAATGAAACTGCAAGCGGAAATTGCCTACACCTTATCCTAAATGGAAATCTTGTTTCTTGTGGAGAAACAAACATTCTAGGAATTAAAATCCTTTTGACCTCGTCATATTCATTAATTCATGCTTCGCTCTGATACCAGATGATATAAGATTGGAATCACTCCAACTTATGATCGCTCAATGATCAAGAGATTCCAACCTTATTAATAAAACTGTTCAATTACTTTATGGTTTATGCTCCCAAAAGAAAGAAGAATTAATGTTCATCTCTTTTTATGCTTAAAGATATCATTTAATTAGGGGAAAATCTCATAAAAAACCTCTAAAGTAGCTGACATTTTCACTTTAAACCTACAAAAAATTTTACTCCCACTTTAAACCTCCAAAGTGACACGTTTTCTACATTAAACCTTCAAAATGATATTTCTATTCGCGATGATTTTTCAGATCACGGAACCGTAAACTCCGTTTACGGAACAGTAACGCCGTCGAGTTTTTTTTTTAATTTAAATTTAAACTGAAAAATGATTTTAATAATTAAATTAATTAGATTAAATTAAATATTTTTTTATTTTAAAGTTAATAACTTAAATAGTTAAATAACAAAAATCAAAATTAGAAACCACAAAATCATTATTTCAATTTAAATATAAACTCAAAAGTATTTTAATAATTAAATTAATTAGATTAAGTTAAATATGTTTTATTTTTAAGTTAATAACTTAAATAGTTAAATAACAAAAATCAAAATTAAAAACCACAACTTTTTTATTTAAATTTTTTAAAAATGATTTTATGGTTTCTAATTTTGTTTTTGTGATTTCATCTTTATTGGTTTCACTCGAAGGTTCAATACTATCTAACCTGAGATATATTACCTTCACCTTTCAAATATTATTTTTTTAAAAACTGGCTAAATATTTACAACTAAAAAACATATTGCCAAAAACTAAACGAAAGACAATACATGCTAAATGAGAAAGCATAAACTCGTTTATTATGTCTACATATTTATTTGTTAAACTAAATATGATTTTTTTTTTAAACACAAGATGTTTTTTTTTTTGCAAATATTTCTCTATAAACTGCATTTACTATTTGCTTCTGTATGCATTTCACATTCAGTTAGAAGCAAGTCTTCAGGTGATAGTAATCTCTATTTCTCCTGCACTAATCTCATCGATCTTTCCATCACCAATATCCATAATCTATTTTCAAAAAAATAATCAATTTCTTATGCATTATGAATACTAAGATTTATAATCTATTTCATTTATTTATTTTTCTGATAATATTTAATTTACAAAAATAATTTCCAAATATATGTCCAAAAATTAGTTTTGACAATTAAAGAAACAATAAATACGAAGAGTTGTGCATTTGTTCTTGGAGTTCTCTGATCTGGGAGATACTCTATTGCTCTTGTTTCTTTTTAAAGTACTCCTTCATAAGCTTCATCTATAATAAATTCAACTTAAACCCTAGATCGTCTAGAGGATCAAGTTCTTAGTTGAGGAACATAGACGCAGAGCCTATACTTACATAAGCTGTCTTTGTGGCATAATTCATCCTTCAACCTAGTCACATAGATTTATATACTTAGAAAATCATTTTAAGAGAATGCAAACAACATTGGGTAATTTTTCCCATGATTACAAATTAATAAATAATAAGACCAAAGGAATAAGAATGACGTCCAAGTCAAGCCTCCTTAAGAGCCAACTACAAAACACTTGTATAGAAAATATAGAAACATCCTAGATCAAGACGCAAAATATCAAATCAGTACACTTGGCAGAATGTAAATTCCAAGGTGACCAAGAACTCTCAAGTCATCAGACAACATTGTCATTGTAAAGGTGAGAGGAGTTCTAGCTGCAAACAACTCTTCCCTCTCCTTACCTATCTTAATTTCCAAGTCTAAACATTGCTGCTTCGAGGACTGAAGTTGTTCGTCCATTTATTTCAGTCGGGCCATTGAAACTTCTTCTTTCTTCTTCTTCTCTTTTTTTACTTCAACAAGTTTCTTCTCCAACTAATCCAACTTAAACCCTGCATCTCTTAAATGTGCCAGTGAAGCGCCTGCATAAGACAGATCATCATTGTAGACTTCTTGAGGCGATTGGCATAGCGTCTGAATTGAGCTGAGGAGAAAATTCATGTATGCCATCTTCAGATATAGATTCTTTGGACGAAATTTTAATTCAATATTTATGTCTCTTTCAAACAAACGCTTCACAATTCTACCTGCATGTGAAATGATATATAGAGTAAAACCACATCATATCTGAAAGTTGTAAATATATGAAAAAAACTGAACTATATAGTGAGACACTAAGACTCTTACGATTTGTTCATTTCATATTTTGTATTCAAAAGTGTTTTTTTCCTACACTAACTTAAAAACAGAATACTACATCTCAAGAACCCATATTAATGGCTTCTCTTGTGGTTGGAATTTCTACAAAATACCGACACGTGTTGTATTGTATATTCATATTTTTTTACATGTGAAGGAAGAATTTGAAACCCATTGACATCTATGATCTATAGTTTCAGTTACTGGTGAAGATTCATATGATACATCTAATTTTCCTACAACTTCTAAAACCTCTATTTTGGCAGAACCTATGAGTTCTCCATTCACCAGAAATCCTTCTTTGGGATTAAGTTTGGTAATGGGAATCATGTCTATAGGATATTTCTGATCAAACCAGCTGGTTTGAGTAGCTGCAAAATCACAAAACATATTTCATCTCATCAGTTACATTTCTTAATACACCAGAAAATATGAGATGAAGTAGACTCAAGTAAATTTAATATTAATATTCACAACTTGACACACAGAAGCATAAGATTAACATAAACTATAACGTAGCAACAGAAAGCAATAACATTTTTTTAATAGGGAGAGTTTAACCGAAAAATGATTTACTATAGTTAAAGAAAATTTAGCTTGTCTTCTCCATTCAATAGGCAATGATTCATTATCAGCAACTTTTAGAAACAAAGAAAAACTATCATTAGCCGCATTACGTCCCTTGGGATAGGCCTTAAAATGCCAGCAATGAAAGGTGTTGATCACTCCTACACACCAAATGTTTTTCTTAATTGGAAAATCAAAGAACAACCTCCAGAAACAAAACCAAAATAATGATTAAGATTCACCTATGGAACAACATAATGATATATATCTATATATATTTAACAAATTACTACCTTTGAGAAGCTGAACATAGTCAAGGATATGAAAAAGTAAAACAATCCATTTACCTCCTGAGTGATGTACTGTAACAGTACACCCACATACCTATATAAAAGCTTCCAAGTTTTGGTTCCGAAGACCAGAGGAATGGGAATCGCTTCCACTCTAGGGCTCCACAAATTTTCTTTTAGACTGTAATTAGTCAAATTTTATTAGCCCTATAATAAGTCTGAAGAATAAATTGATGAAAAAAACATAAAAAATAAAAATAAATGACTTTTAAATTGAGAGGAAGCCCTAACTGTCTCGCCTAAGAGATACCAAAGAGTTTGATAAGCTAGCGGCGAGGAAACCCTAACTATTTGTTAGATTACATGTTTACGTTAATGACCAACTAATTAAAGAAAAAATTTCAACAAAGGTTATTGGAATGATAGGCTTAAATCATACCGGAAGAAGAAACTGTATTAGATTCTTCATCGCTGCATCTTTACTAATTTTTCAACACCAAAAGAGTATACATGTAAAAAAAAAAACACAAAACAACAACCTTCATATTCATAATTTTATTGAGTCCAAGCCTTTCAAGACTAAAAGTCTTTCTTCATTCAAATAAAATTCAAAACCAAGAATCCGATGAAACATAAACCCTAAACCAATTATATTCAGTAGAATAACACATGTTTGAAAATATTGCAATAACCTTTGTTTTGCGGTTAGCCAAATTCTGCATTTTCCATGTCTTCATGCAACTAACATCATCATTAAAAATATAACTATAATTGATACGCAAATGAAAACTTTAGTCATGTACATATATATAGAAGATTTGTTGCCCAAAAGAATATCGAGACAATTTTCTGTCACTTAACAGCAATATTGAATTTCAAAAGTTATATTTTGTTTAGTTGTGTTCTTGCAGTCAAGTATAATAACCCAGAAAAAAATACACTTCCTAAGGTTTGTTACAATTTTTATCTAGATCCTAACCATATTCGACATTCAAAATGTCTTCTTCCTGCAGTCAAAAAATTCTCATTAAAAAAATAAGAAATATTGTAACAAAGCTTTAATTTTCACGCCAAAGTTCTTCAATGAGTTATAGAAAAAATCTTCCCTATTATCAGCTGGTTCTCCTTAAAAACTGTATATATTCTTTTTCTACAAATCCAAGCAAAGCTGATCAAAGCAATATATAGTTGTAAAATAAAATGTTCTCTAGAGTATCAACCGAAGAAAGAGATTGTACCATATTATTCATCATTCGACTCTTTTTCCAACAAAGAGGTAATGGGCACATGGGCAGGCACTTCTACTCTCCCAGAGCGTGCTCCAATGGTTTTTTTCATTTTTTTCTCTTATGAATTACCGTGTTGAATCCCTTACATATTGACTCCAATGGATCCATCAATTCTAATAATCTATGCATATGCATTACAAAAATTCCATATGATAAGATAGGAAGAAAGGAAATTTCTTAAGTCAATCCAATACAACATTCTTATAAGTTCCAAAACTTATGTTCATAGCATTCCACTCGTCCAAAACTCCACTCCAAGCGCATTCAGCTTCTGAAGCTCCTCATCCAGAGCCGTTGCACCCCACTCCTTTTCTCCCACCGATCTTAAACCATGAAACTGCCCAATATCATGGCCAGCAAGAGGACTTAACCAATCATGTAAACCAATTGCATTAGCTTCACCGTTTTGCAGAAAATCCGTAATCTACATGGAAAAAAAAAAGAGCAAAACAACAAAAGATTTGCTATCTTTTCTTCTTCAATCCGGATATACATTGCAATATACATATACTCCTGCAGTTTCATAGGACTCTTCTTACATGGTTTCATAGGGCTTCACCGCATATAGATTCAGATTCTAAGTTAGAACCAAGTAGCCAGTCACCACTTATATCATCACGGCCTTGTGGATCAAATATACATGGAACTGCATGATTGTTCATCGAAATAGCTGCTTCCCTGTAAAAGAATATAATATGACTCCAAAAATCTTCACACGTTTTTCACTGTTGTTGATACATCTTTTACTTACCATAGCTGCAGCCTCGTATAAACTTGTTCAGGAAGCGAGCCTTGAGGCAAGTCCAATGCGATTTCCACACTGTCTCTAATACCATTGAGATATTTTCCTAAGAAAAAATGAAACCATTTGATTTCTTCAGTTCTGAAATTTATGTAACTATGTTGTAAGCTTTGAAGTGAGAGAGAGACATTAACCTGAGGAACTTTGTTCTGTTTTTTTTGTATGATGCAGTACCAAAGAAAGTGCAGCAGTGAGAAATACGCGGTTTCCAGATTTCATGAGCTTTGCCAAGTTATTTCCCATCCAACAAAATGATTCGACTCCTTTCACAAAAAATCCCTCAAAGTTCACAGTGGGAAGAAGATTATCAAAAGCTGCTAAGAGCACCCATATGGAACTCATATCTAGTTTCTAATAGATAAAAGGATAATTGATCAGTACATATAGATCCGTTGATCTAAATATTGTTTTTGCTTATCAGCAGCTTTGATCTAAATATTGTATCAGTATCTATCTACATAAGCTAAGACAATATTTAGTAAGATCCGCTGTTGAACAAAAAAATCCGTTGATCTAAATATTATTTTAGCTTAGTTTTTATATCTATCTTCATTTGTTTAGCTACTAAGGGCAAGCCTGATGCATAAAGCAAACTGATCCGCACATTTACCTTAATAAAAGGTGAACCATTTGTCTAGTAGCAAAGCATCTGATGCTATTAAGAGAGAAGCAAATACACTTTCCTACTGTTAGTATTTTACCACCGTAGTAAAATTTATGTCCCCAGTCATAATTGCTTCCGGTTTGAATTTCATAACGATTAGATTTATTGGTGAATGTCCCATGTCATTTTGGTGCTCTGAGGTTGTTGGCCACTGTGGTCTTCCAAAGATCTGGAAAAAAACGAAATTAAGCTAAGAAACACTAAGGTTTAACACTAAGGTTTTCACCTCTTTTAAACGATAACATTGATTAATAAATAACATAATCCATCAATCATAAAAAAAAGAAGTAAATAACAAATAAAACAAGAGAGATCATTAAAAAAATGTGAGAAGAGAGATCACATGTTCATAGGATAGAAGCAGCCCTAGCTTTTTTTCTCCTAAATTTAACAACAATGATATAACAAATCGGAAAAAATAAAAAGAGAGTTAAAATACAAGAAAACCCATATGTTTAATTGCCAAAAAAAAATGATAAAATGCTTCAAGTATCGGGGACCAAACTGGTCTCTTTTGTCTGGTTTCTCTTGAGACAACTCAAAGATACAACAATAGTAAAGAGCTTGTGTAATAATTAAGTTAATAGAACATCATATAGGTTCTCCTGCAACTATATCGTAGCCTCGTCTTTTTAGTACCTATCGAACTTGGTTTTACCGCCGGCTCTACCGCCACGAGATCTGTTAAATTTACTACAACAGGTTCCCTCTTGCTCTTGTACCCTCCTCGACCTATCTCCTTAATGATAGAACAGAAGATGTTAATAGAAATAAAAAATAATTCATATTCTAGATCAAACTCCATATAAGAATCAAATCATAATATTTTACAAAATAATGAATACCTTTTCGAGAGCTGAATTTATAGAATTCCTTTAAGCAATTGACCTTTCGTTCTTCCAATATGTGTTCATTGCCACAACTTTCATGGATCAAACTGCATAAAAGAATTAAGAAAAAATCAGATTTAACAAAAAGTGGAAGATCTTTTTCGATAATAAAAATATATTAATCCAAAAAAAATTGTTGTACCCAAAGAAAAAAAAATAAAAAAACACGATTAAAACCTAATAAATATTCTGTTACAACTAAACCCTAAGAAAAGAAACCTAATGATTGATGATGCTGCATAGATTGATATTTATAGGAGAATGATACAAAAAAATCTAGGTCAAACCGACTATAGAAAAAATTATGAGGCTGAATCGATAAAATATATATATTTGGCTTTTTAATTAGTTAATATGAAATTATATCAAACAAAATTTAGGATTTAAATTTAAATTAAAACATGATGGGCTTAGGAAAAATAACCAAAATTGTTAATGAAGCCTAATAGGCTAATTCGTTTTAAATTTAAAATGGTAGGCCCAAATTAGAGAATTAAGGAAAATCTTTAGGAGAATATTTTTTTTTTTAAGTTTGATTCTGTTCACACTGAGGGGCAAAACTATAATTGCAACCCCCAACTATAGCCTCAGAGGCCTCCGTTGCCTCAAAACTACATGTCAAATAATATATATATAGATTGTAATATTAGATAAGGAAATAAATGATAAAGATGAAAATAGAAAAGATAGAAAGATTTGTTTGGATACAAAGATACAATTATTCCTTATAAGTTTAACTTGAATAGTGTTTGGAAACACCCCATAAGATTGGGTCTTTTTTAATAATTTATATATATATAAGATAGATAGATACCCCTGGTTGTGATTATTCAGCTTATTCAAAAAAATTGAATACTAAATAATAAGCTTTTATTTTGTTTACATTGGTTTGAATTTTTTCAATTAAAATGCATTCATCAATCACTATAATCTTGGTATTCAATTTCATAGAGTTTTGAGTTTTATAGTCGCTAATAGACTATTTTAAAAAGAGTTTGTGATGAAGACGTGCAAAGTCTTCTTCCTTAAATTTTCGATTCGCGTCTCACCGCAAAGTTTGGATTTCAAAACTTAATTTTATAGAAACATAAATTAATTTATTTATATGAAAAAAACAAAAGTATATAAATAACTTTTTTTCTCCAACAAAACATACTTTTTACTTTTTTTTTTCTTTCTAAAAATAATTATATATTTATAGACATATCATTAACATTCAAATTTTTAGTAAAATTAAATTTATATGAAAATTTAGAAACCGGTTCCAATGGGTCCTAATCTAGTTATATATAAGTAAAGTAACTAAGAATAATTTTTGTGTAATTTTTTTTTATATTTACAAAATTCATATTTCTCTATCTTCTCTCATACACTATAATTATTTATATCATGTTATGCGTCTTACATAGCCACACGATCTCTTCTTGAATTCTCCATGAACCCAACACAGACTCTTTACTCTCCCGGCGGGAACTCGCCACCATCTCCGGCGACTCACCCATCTTCACTCTTTCCTCAAATCAACAAATGTCGATCTATCAGAGACCTTTCTCAAATCCATGCCATTTTCATCAAATCTGGTCAAATTCAAGACACTCTCGCAGCCGCAGAGATTCTCCGTTTCTGTTCAACCTCCGATCTCCTTCACCGTGACCTAAACTACGCTCGTAAGATCTTCAATCAGATGCCTCAACGTAACTGCTTCTCTTGGAATACAATAATCAGAGGTTTCAGTGAGAGTGACGAAGATAAAGCTGTAATCGCAATCACATTGTTTTGTGAAATGATGAGTGATGAGTTTGTTGAACCGAACCGGTTTACGTTTCCTTCTGTGCTTAAGGCTTGTGCTAAAACTGGGAAGATTCAAGAAGGTAAGCAGATTCATGGATTAGCTTTGAAGCTTGGTTTGAGTAATGATGAATTTGTTATGAGTAATTTGGTTAGATTGTATTCGATTTGTGGTTTGATGAAAGAAGCTTGTGTGTTGTTTTATAAGAACATTATAGAGAAAGATATGGTGATTGATAGAAGAAAGAGAGATGGTGGTGATGGTGAAGTTGTTTTATGGAATGTTATGGTTGATGGTTATATGAGACTTGGTGATTGTAAAGCTGCCCGAATGTTGTTCGATAAAATGCGTGTGAGAAGCGTTGTTTCGTGGAACACGATGATTTCAGGTTATTCGCAGAACGGGTTTTTTAAAGATGCTGTTGAGGTTTTTGTTGAGATGAAGAAAGGAGATTTGAAGCCGAATTATGTTACTTTGGTTAGTGTTCTTCCTGCGATATCTCGGCTTGGGTCGTTAGAGTTAGGGGAATGGTTGCATTTGTATGCGGAGTGTAATGGAATTAGGATTGATGATGTGCTTGGCTCTGCTTTGATTGATATGTACTCGAAATGTGGGATTATCGAGAAAGCGGTTCAGGTTTTTCAGAGATTACGGAGAGAGAATGTGATTACTTGGAGTGCGATGATTAACGGGTTTGCTATACACGGCCAAGCAGGTGATGCTATTGACTGCTTTTGTAGAATGAGAGAGTTCGGAGTTCAGCCTAGTGATGTTGCGTACATTAATCTCTTGACTGCTTGTAGCCATGCTGGTTTGGTAGAAGAAGGAAGGAAGTATTTCAGCCAAATGGTGAATGTGGATGGTTTAGAGCCTAGGATCGAGCATTACGGGTGTATGGTTGATCTATTGGGTCGATCGGGGTTTCTTGAAGAGGCTGAGGAGTTTATACTTAATATGCCTATAAAACCAGATGATGTGATATGGAAAGCTCTTTTGGGTGCTTGTAGAATGCACGGAAATGTCGAGATGGGAAAGCGTGTGGCCAACATTCTTATGGATATGGTTCCTCATGACAGTGGAGCTTATGTCGCTCTCTCAAACATGTATGCTTCTCAAGGAAACTGGTCAGAGGTTTCAGAAATGAGACTGAGAATGAAAGAGATGGATATAAGAAAAGATCCCGGGTGTAGTTGGATCGACATTGATGGTGTGCTTCATGAGTTTCTTGTGGAAGATGATTCTCACCCAAGAGCCAAAGAAATCAACTCGATGCTCGTTGAAATCTCAGACAAACTGAGACTGGCGGGGTATAGACCGATCACCACACAGGTTTTGTTAAACTTGGAGGAAGAGGATAAAGAAAACGCTCTTCATTACCACAGCGAGAAGATCGCTGTTGCGTTTGGGTTAATAAGCACAAGTCCTGGCAAACCAATACGCATTGTTAAGAATCTACGCATCTGTGAGGATTGTCATTCGTCTTTCAAACTCATCTCTAAGGTTTACAACAGAAAGATAACGGTAAGGGACCGCAAACGCTTTCACCATTTCCAAGATGGCTCATGCTCTTGTATGGATTATTGGTGAGAGTTATACTCTTTCTCGAGACAAAGTACTTCATTGTTAATAGTGTAGACACAAGCTCTGTAGTTTCTTTGCTGGCTCAACAATGATAAGAATTGGATTTTTAAGACAGTAGTTACAAGACGAGAGAGTCCATGGACTCAAAGACAAGAGAGTTAAAAGACAAGGATTGTTAATGCGTTACAATATAGTATTATAGCAAAATGTAGAGGATGTAGTGTTTAGAAATGTGATAAATAAAAAAGCTTTCAAAAATTGGAAAAAAAGGTAAAAAATAATGTAAATGGTTAAAATTAGAATGGGGTTTGAGTAAAAATCATGAAATTGATTCACCTTTATACTTTTTCAATTAATAGCCCTGTCAAATATGCTAATCTGGATTTATTTTTGCTATTTCAATTTGAGATTCAAACAAATAGTTAGTCTACAAAATTAACGAATATAAGGAAAAGATAGAAACAAAATTTACTATAACGCCATATTCTATAATTTACAGTTAAAATTAGCTAAATTGTACTCGTAAAAACAATAGTCAATTATGATTGTAATCACAATATAAAAACTCAAGCTTTAGTCACTTAAACGTTTCAATCACTTATCACTCAACCAAATAAGTTAATATATATTTATATGTTTGTATAGAGGTTAAACTTTTATGTAGTTTTATTAATTGATTTAGCCGAGATAAAAAATGTTACAACTTTTATTATTGTTTACATCTTATAACAATTAAGTTATAATCCCTTTTTTTGTAGATATTTTAGTTTACAACATTAAAAATATCTCATTCAAAACAAATAATTACAATAATCAATTTGTGCAATAAAATATTTATAATTAAATAAGATGCGGCGTCGCGTGCATACATACCTAGTTTTCTCAATTCTAAACATAATTACTGAAAATATGAAATCATGTTGTTTTGCTCAGTAAAAAATTACAACATTTGTAATGTTGTAACAGAACAACATGTAGGTTTATTGTCCCAAAACTACATTGTTTTAAAGTTTATGTTAGTTTTGTAACATAAACAAACGGGAAGACGTCGAGAATATGGGCATAAATTATATTGCGGGTGACTTTCAAATTAGTATGATTAACTTGCACAAATTTCGAGTCAAAATAGATTGATAATTTTTTTTTAGCATAAAACCCTTTTGAAAAGTTATTAAACAAATATGCATCATCAAAATGGTAGATGAATTTCTCGTCATCGCCTTAATTTTTATATCAAAATCATCATTTGTTTTTTATTTATTTTCACACTACGTCTTTGGAACCATTAAAGTATGTGGATTTTCAAAGTGGAAAATGCAGATTGTTAACTCGAATGTCTCTACGGTAATGAACATCAGTAATATTTAGACCAAAATATCAGAAAAATTCATAGTTATATTTTGAAAATTTAAATAATTTTGTAGTTCTTTTTCTGATATTCGGATATCCGAACAACACTCGAAATCTTATGGATCCGAACTGAACACGAATTAAAATTTTAAAACCCGAGTGGATCCAAAACACTAATACCAAAATATCCAAAACCCAAAAAAACATATCCGAACCCGAACATATACCAAACGCCAAAGTCTGATTAAGCTTTTGCTTTACCTCTCCTCCACATGGTCAATAATCCTTTCAAAATATTAAAAAATATGACCATTATATCAACATTATCTCTTTTTTAGTTCACAAAATATTTTTAATGACACTTTTTTTTTAATACTGTCAATTTTGTATATCTTAAAAAGCAATAGGGTGAAGATAATTTATATATTGTAGAACGTATATTTGACAACTAAAACCACCAAGTGAAAGTTTTTTTCAGAAAAACTCAAATAAAGCGGTATTTTAACATTTCAATACTAAAATTAAAATTTTGGTATATGTAAAATTTCAAGATATAATCATCTACTACTAAACATTTGCTTTAGCTCTGTGACACACTCTCAAATGATGGTTTTGTTAAAATAAAATTATCCAAAATTATTAAATAATTAATCATGTATTGCTATTTTCTCAAATCAAATGTTCAATTATTTTCTTTAACTTAAAGGTATCATTTTATTTTAAATCCATAGAAAAGAATATTACAATTTAAGAAGTTTTACATTGGAATGTTGTTAAGCACTGGCGCATTACAATTGTAGTAACAATTACATGTGTACTTATCGGAGCCTGCGGGCTTCTCAACACAACTTCCGAATCCATTTAAAGTCTTTAAACACTCTTCTCTACATTTGGACAACAAACATTGTGTCCCAGGTTGGAGTTCTTTGCTGCATCTTTTTTGTGCATTAGTTTTAGGTATAACCAATAAGACTGAAATAGAAAATAAATTATTTTAAATACATATAAATAAATTATAAATTTTATGTATTTTTCTACAGTCAAACAGGTCTTTTTAATATTAGGGCATATATAAAAAAAAATCTGTTAGCAATGTCTACCTATAAATTGGCATGCAAACATTTTAAAACTTCTAGTACATCATTATATTAGACCATCAAGTATAAACGATGATATGAATCAATAAAAACAAAGCTAAATTACCTGAGAAGAGAACCATCAAAACCATTGCATAAGAAACAAATTGTTTGGACATAGTGAAAGTATTTCAAATATTTGTATTATATTATGATGTATATAGATTATATGATACTTTTATCTAAATAATTTTTCTTATATAGACAAGAGGAACCATCTAAATAAGGTAGCCAAAGATATGATATATAATATTTGAAGGTTTCCCAATAAACTTATGAGAAATTGTCATTTTATGCATTAAGCTTCTACCACATATCCCTTAAAAATAATATTAAGATCTAATTCCAAATTACATTAAAGGGGGGGGGGGAGGTATTCAACAATGAACTTTGAAGTGATTTGAATTTGAATGTATTTTCAGATAATTTTGATGAATTTTGGTAAATTAAGGAAGTTGTTGTGATTTGTTATTCAAATTTTCTAAAATCCCATTTTAAACCATGAGATTTGGATCTTTGTATTTTTGAGTAAAAAATTTAACTAAATTATATTAAGATCTAATTCCAAATTACATAAAAAATTTAACTAAAATATTAAAATCACATAAAATCCACAACTTAAGATATTTCCTATAACCATAGATTTGATTGTATATTTTCAAATCACTATTCTAATAACACTTAATTTTATAATTCATTTTAAAATTGATGTTTAAACAACATTGGTTTTGTTATTTTAATACAAACCACTTCAAATTATTGTTTGAATAACATAAGATATGAATTTTAATAGATAAGATATTTTGGAATTCATTTTAAAAAGATACACTTTTTCTCACAAGGCTTCAAGCACCACTAACAAAGTCTAAATTTTATTTACTACTATGAAGCTTCTAAGATAAATATACATGTTTTTATTTGCCAATGGCGATCCATGAAAAATAATAAGGTTTGAAGGTCAGATTTGACCTAGTGAAGGTGGCTCAAGTAGATGATATTTTCAATTATAGAATGAGATTCGGTTTGAGATGGCACGAAAAACTATTATTACGAATAGATTTGTTAGGAATCCCACATGAAAGTTGTGATGGAACCTTAAAAAATACTTAAGTAATGGACATCAGTAATATTTAGACCAAAATATCAAAAAAATTCATAGTTATATTTTTGAAAATTTAACAAATTTTGTAGTTTTTTCTGATATTCGGATATTCGAACAACACTCAAAATCTTATGGATCCGAACCGAACTCGAATTAAAATTTTAAATATCTGAGTGGATCCTGAACCGTAATACCAATATATCTAAAACCCAAAAGAACTTATCCCGAACAGATACCAAGCGCCAAAGTCTGATTAAGCATTTGCTTTACCTCTCCTCCACAAGGTTAATAATCCTCTCAAAATATAAAAACAAAAAATATGACCATTATGTCAACATTATATCTTTTTTAGTTCATAATTATTTTTAATGACACATTGTTTTTAATACTGTCAATTTTGTATATTTTTAAAAGCACTAGGGTGAAGTTAATTTATATATTGTATAACGTATACTCGACATCTAAAAAAAAAATTTTTACCTCTCATAAAAACTCAAATAAAGCGATATTTTAAAAGTTCAATACTAAAATTACAAAAATTTAGAGTATGTAAAATTTCAAGATATAATCATCAACTATTTAACATTTGCTTTAGCTCTCTGATACACTCTTAAATGATGGTTTTGTTAGAATTAAATTATCCAAAATTATTAAATAATTAATCATGTATTGCTATTTTCTCAAATCAAATGTTCAATTATTTTCTTTAACTTAAAGGTATCATTTTATTTTAAATCCATAGAAACGAATATTACAATTTAAGAAGTTTTACATTGGAATGTTGTTAACCACTGGTGCATTACAATTGTAGTAACAATTACATGTGTACTTATCGGAGCCTGGGGGCTTCTCAACACAACTTCCAAATCCATTTAAAGTCTTTAAACACTCTTCTCTACATTTGGACAACAAACATTGTGTCCCAGGTTGGAGTTCTTTGCTGCATCTTTTTGTGCCTTAGTTTTAGGTATAACCAATAAGACTGAAACGAATAGAAAATAAACTATTTAAAATACATATAAATAAATTATAAATTTTATGTATTTTTCTACAGTCAAACAGGTCTTTTGATATTAGGGCATATATAAAAAAATCTGTTAGCATTAGTCTACTATAAATTGGCCTGCAAACATTTTAAAACTTCTAGTACATCAGTATATTAGACCATCAAGTATAAACGATGATATGAATCAATAAAAACAAAGCTAAATTACCTGAGAAGAGAACCATCAAAACCATTGCATATGAAACAAATTGTTTGGACATAGTGAAAGTATTTCAAATATTTGTATTATATTATGATGTATATAGATTATATGATACTTTTATCTAAATAATGTTTCTTATATAGACAAGAGAAACCATCTAAATAAGGTAGCCAAAGATATGATATATAATATTTGAAGGTTTCCCAATAAACTTATGAGATATTGTCATTTTATGCATTAAGCTTCTACCACATGCATGTCCCTTAAAAATTATATTAAGATCTAATTCCAAATTACATTAAAGGGGGGGGGGGGAGTATTCAACAATGAACTTTGAAGTGATTTGAATTTGAATGAGCTTTCAGATAATTTTTATGAATTTTGGTAAATTATTGAAGTTGTTGTAATTTGTTATTCAAATTTTCTAAAATCCCATTTAAAACCATAAGATTTGGATCTTTGTATTTTTGAGTAAAAAATTTAACTAAATTTTTAAAATTACATAAAATCCACAACTTAAGATATTTCCTATAACCATAGATTTGATTGTATATTTTTCAAATCACTATTCCAATAACACTTGATTTTATAATTAATTTTAAAATTGATGTTTAAATAACATTGGTTTTGTTATTTTAATACAAAACATTCAAATTATTGTTTGAATAACATAAGATATGAATTTTAATATATAAGATATTTTGGAATTTATTTTAAAAAGACACACTTGTTCTCACAAGGCTTCAAGCACCACTAACAAAGTCTAACTTTTATTTACTACTATGAAGCTTCTAAGAAAAAGATACATGTTTTTTTTTTGCCAAAGGTGATCCATGAAATATAATAAGTTTTGAAGGTCAGATTTGACCTAGTGAAGGTGGCTCAAGTAGATGATATTTTCAATTATAGAATGAGATTCGGTTCGAGATGGGACGAAAAACTATTATTTCGAATAGATTTGTTAGGAATCCCACTTGAAAGTTGTGATGGAACCTTAAAAATACTTAAGGAATGAATATCAGTAATATTTAGACCAAAATATCAGAAAAATTCATAGTTATATTTTTCAAAATTTTACCAATTTTGTAATTTTTTCTGATATTCGGATATCCGAACCGAACTCGAATTAAAATTTTGAAATACCCGAGTGTATCCCGAACTCTAATACCAAAAAATATCCAAAACCCAAAAGAACATATCCCGAACAGATACCAAACGCTAAAGTCTGATTAAGCATTTGCTTTACCTCTCCTCCACATGGTTAATAATCCTTTCAAAATATTATTAAGAAAATATGAAAATTAAGTCAACATTATCGCTTTTTTAGTTCATAAATATTTTTATTGACACATTGTTTTTAATTTTATTACTGTCAATTTTGTATATTTTTAAAAGCACTAGGGTGAATTTAATTTCTATATTGTAGAATGTATATTCGACAACTAAAACCACCGAGCGAAATTTTTTTTATCTCTCATAGAAACTCAAATAAAGCGGTATTTTAAAAGTTCAATACTAAGATTAAAATTTTGGTATATGTAAAATTTCAAGATATAATCATCTACTACTAAACATCCAAAATAGAACCTCTCAGAAAAATGCACTGGCCGTCGGACGAGGGTGAAGCCCACGGGCCAAGAGAAGGTTTGGGGGTCCACGGACGGTGGCGGACGCGGACGTTAGGAATTAAATACAAAATGTAGAATGCTATTGAATGAGAAACCTTGGCACCCAGGCACCGCCACCCCTTATTCGTGAGATTTACTTGAGGAAATCTTCTAATCATGTCATATTGAGGGCTCCTTTCACACCTATCATGTGCAGCCCACACCTACTTCCCTAGGGCCACATTTTTTTATCTAGGCGCTGATACCAATTGTTAAAATTTGATATGCTCAAATTATTCCTTAGAGCTACTCTCTCAAATTAAGAGATCACGGTAGTACTTAGGGGTCGAACATCTAACATGCTCACTAAGATTAGTTCAGATCTTAAATCACGCTGTCGCGCCAATTTAACGATCTAATATCATACTTTTAGGTGATCAAGCTAGAATAAGCATTAAGTACAATCCTAGATGAAGAACTAACAAGTTTGAATCTTAACCAGTGTTAAACCTAACAAATCATGAAATCCCTTGTGAGAATCCCTAAACCTAACTAGGGATCTACTCAGACATATCAGATGAAACACAAGACTTTGAATCAAAAGTAGAATATAAAACAGGGGTTCGTGATCTTCTCTCAGAAGTACAAGTAGCAAGAACAGCCCCAAGCTCTCTAGTCTCCAAACTTAGCAAAAGCCAAAACAACATAATAGATGATGATGGATACATAAAACTTAACCTAAAAACCTAATAAATATTCTAAGACACGAGCTGGGTCTCTTTTGTAAACTTCTGGAACTACTGAGGCAAAACTGCAAATCTTCAGAACTTGATAAATTTCGCATGAACGCCTGACGATGGGTGTCGAGCGACACCAATGGGTGGTATCGATCGACACCATTGACCACTGGAAACATCGACTTCGTCTTCTCAGAAACAAATGATCCAAATGCTTCATAATCGTCCAAAAAGTCCCCAATACATGTAAACCTGTAAAAGACTCGATAAAGACTCGAAAGACACAGTTAAGACTCGATAAAACACTTATATCAAGGCTTAAAACCGGTAAAATCCATGATATATCAGTGCGCTTCTACAAGCTCAACTCAAATTCATATTAGTATGATATTGTATATTTTGGGCCAAGTGGCAAAGCCCGTATGGATTGTTTTTGGGCTCTTTTCCAAAAGACATCATACTAATTGAAGTTGGACTTGACTTATATATTAGACTATTATTTTTCTAATTTTCCGATGTGAGACATTGGTTTGTCTCCCAACAATAGTAAACCAATGCGCATTGTTAAGAATCTACGCATCTATGAGGATTGTCATTTTTCTATTAAAATCATCTCTAAGGTTTACAAGAGAAAGATAACGGTAAGGACCCGCAAACGGTTTCACCATATCCAAGATGGCTCATGCCCCTGCATGGATTATTGGTGAGAGTAATACTCTTTCTCGAGACAAAGTACTTCATTGTGAATAGTGCAGACACAAGCTCTGTAGTTTCTTTGCTGGCTCAACATTGATAAGAATTGGATTTTTAAGTCAGTAGTTACAAGAGGAGAGGGGGAGAGGGTCCATGGTCAGAATGGTGACCGCGTATTTGGTAATGTAGAAATTGCAGATTGAAGGTGTGGTACGATTCAACGGTGGTTCATGCGTTTTTCATTGGACCGCTAGATATTATCTATAGTGCGTTTTGTATGTGTGGTTTTTTATTCAGTAGACACAAACACATCTATATCAAAATCCGCAATTTCTTTTTTTAAAACCGCTAACTTTTAAAAAACTTTCTTGATTGGTGTTTATATTGCGGTTTTGAGAAAATCACTTTAAATTCTGTTTTTTTATTGTCACCATTCGAACCCTCAAAGACAAGGAAAGAGAGTGTTAAAAGAGGATGATGGTTAATGCATTAAATTTAGTATTAGAGAAAAATATAGAGTACTTGTTTAGAAACTGGATAAATCAAAAAAACTTTAAATTGAAAAGAAACAAAATATAAATGATGAAAGTTGAGTAGCTCAATATCGGAACACTCACGCTATATTTGATCAATGTTAATGGAGTGCGAAAGTGGTTATTTTCATCAATTTCATAGCGCATATTTAAGTGCAAGAACACCTAGTAGCATGGAAACTCTCTCCGATGTTCGTTTTTCATTTCAGAAACGTTTCGGAAACGCGGTGGAAATGCGATGGAAACACATTTCCTAGAATCTGCAATTTGAAAACGGGATGGAAATATTTTTTTACGTTTCAAAAATATAATGAAAACTTAAATTTAGTTTTTGGAAACTTATTAATAAATAATTTGGAAACATGAGATATATATATATATATATATATATAATATTTATTATTTTCTTTAAATTAAAAAATCCTAATTAACTTGAAAACTATAAAATATCTTATATTTTTTTCTCCAAAAATTAATCATAACCTATAAGATTTATAAATTTTAAATAACTATATTTTCCAAATATCTCATGTTTCAAATATTATTTTAAATATGTATTGTGTTACTATATTTTAATTATATATGTATATATATATATATATATATATATATTTGTGTGTGTGTGTTCACGTTTCCAACACGTACCCGTTTCTTTTTTTTTTTGAAAACAATTGTTTCCACGTCGGGTTTGACTTAGTTAAGGTCAAGTAGATTATATTTCCGATTATAGAATGAGATTCGGTTTGAGATGGGACGGAAAAACTTTCGTTTGGAATAAATTTGTTAGGAATCCCATATAAAAGTTGGGATTTAACCTAAACAAATACTTATATAATCGACATGAGTTAATCCATTTATTACAAATTGATCATGGGTTGGTTTTATACACAAATAAATAAACTTAAAGCTTGTAAAAACTAGATCTTTAGTCTTAACAGATTCCAAAGACCTGGCACCTTGATATACACAAAAGGAAAAAGTAAAAATTCATATTCTTGTTATTTGATAAGTTTAAAATTTGATTTAAGAATGCTTTGTTAATGATTAATGAACGATATACAACTCCATAACCCATTTATCCAAAATTAATAGTTATAAACCTGGAGATATCAGTAATTTTTAGACCAAAATTTCAAAAAAAAAATCTTAGTTATATTTGTAAAAATTTAAACAAAATTTATTCAAATTTAACAAATTTTTAGTTTCCGATATTTCGGTTATCTAAATCAGACTCGAAACCGGATGAAACCGAACCAAACTCGAACCAAAATTCCAAAATACCCGAGCGGATCCTAAATTCCTAGTACCAAAATATCCCAAACCCAAAAAAAAACCCGATATAAACGCGAACGGATACCCAAACGCCCAAGCCTGATTAAGCATTTGCTTTAGCTCTCCTAAACATTCTCAAATTTATTATTTTATTTTAGTCACAACGTACAAAATTCTCAAATACTTAATCATTTATTGATATCTCTTAAATCAAATGTTCAATTTTATTATTTTAGACTCAAATATATAGTTTTATTTTTCATCCACAGAAAATTATATAAAATTTAAGAGGTTATACATCATGGAATTTTGTGAAGCTCTTGCGCTTTACACTTGTAGAAACAGTTACAATCGTACTTAGCAGAGCCAGGTGGGCTCTCAGCACAAGCTCCGTATCCATTAAAATTCTTTGAACAGTTTACTTTGCATTTGGACAACACACATTGTAACATCCCAGACTCTAGTACTTTCACACATTCTTTTTGTGCCCCAATTTTAGGAATAACCAATAATACTGCAAAACAGAGAATAAACTATTTTAGATCTGTATAAATAAATTATAAATTTTATGTATTTTCTTTTGAAATTAAACATTTTTGTCTGGTAATAATGCATATCAAAAGATTGTTATCATTACTCCACTATAAAGAGGCATGCCCAAATTTTAAAACTTTTGTTCATAGTTAAATTAGATCATCAAGTATAAACGATAATGTAAAATAATAAAAATCAAGCTAAATTACCTGAGAAAATAACCATTAAAACTATTGCATAAGAAAATATTTTCCCTGACATAGTGAAAAGATTTCAAATATTTGTATTATACTAGGATGTATTTGGATTCTATGATGCTTTTCTCACATAATTTGTATTATATAGACAAAGGGAACACAACTTTATATGGTCAACTATATCTTATAAAATATATTCAGATATCTTTTCCAAGAGGGTATGAAAAGTTGCTATTTTAGTGTATTTTTCTTCTGCCACACGTCCTTTCAAAAAGTTAAATTAAGATTTAATTCCAAAAATACATTTCAATTTTTTTTCTTTTTTTTTTGCATCTTTTAAAAAAATCACTTTATATGTTAATAAGTATTCAAATCTTTATTATCAGATTCTTTATATTTGTTATTGATTTATTATGATTTCTTATATAATTTGGGATGACAAATAATTTAATTTTTCATGTTTAAGTAATAAATTGTATTGATTAAATTATCATATATTTTTCCATAAGTATGATTGAATGAAAGTTCCAATTTGCTCTCACCCTATCTGCCCAAATGAATTTTGTTTGTTCGAGATTTTAAGTTTATATATTATTTAATCATTTTTACTAATAAATTAACTCAATTTCACTTATAGATGTAGTATTTTAAGGTCTCCCTAATAAGAGCTACACAAATTTCTCATTTAGAGCATTTTTGTTTCTACAATATAATCCTTTAAAAATTTACATTAAGATCTAATTCCAATGTAAATTAAGGAGGGTGTATTCAATAACATATTTCAAATTATTTAAGTTTTAATAGGCTTTTAGATGATTTTGAGTGAGTTTAGGGAAATTTTTTATTTTTTTGTGAAATCCTTTAAAACTCCACTTAATACTATGAGATTTTGATATTTGTATTTTTAAGTAAAAAAATCGTAAAACATCTAAAAGTCACTTAAAATTAATTTTTTTAAAATTTTCTAATAACAGCGGATTTGAAGGTATTTTAAAATTTTGGATTAGTTCAATAATATTGAATTTATAGAAGACTTCTTAAAAATTCATGATTGAATAAGATAGGAATTTTTTAAAAAAAAAAGACAAATCCCTCTAAATGATTTGTTGAATACCCCCTATAATTTTTTGTTTTGCTTCATTTTAAAGAATTCACTATATATAAAAATGTAACTCTACTCTCATATTTTTATATTAATTAATGACTTTTATTAGATTCAGATTGGTCTCGATGAAATATTTATAATGGTATATTGAACATAATTTTATAATTAACGGTTGATTTTAAGTGAATTATTTGGTCTTCAAAGGCACTCATAGAGTTTTCGTTGAGGGTTCGTTAAATCTGAAAATCTGTTTCAAGGGGAGTTCTAACTCCCTTGTATTTATTATACATCTATCTAATATTTTAGAACATTTCTAATGATATTTAAATGTTTGAATTATTTTAAATATTAATTAATTACATTAATTTGGATATCAATTAATGACAGAATTATTTTGATTGGACTATTGTAAATTATTTAGATTATGATTCTGATGATGAGATAAGTTTATACTCCATACTCTCCATCATTACCTCGTCCTTGTTTTAATCTAAATTTACGGAGTGTGGTGGCTATTTTGGCAAACCAACATCATGGTGCTTGTTTCATACCATTTAGAGATTTGTGCAACTGACAAACTCGTGTATCAGAATCAGATCGAAAGCCAGAAGGGAGCTTCATATAAACTTCCTCTTCTAAGTCACCATGAAGAAATGTATACGTTATGCACATCCATTTGATGACCTTCATAATCTTGTTTCGCTGCAACATCAAGAAAAAGACGAACCACAGTCATCTTAGCTACCAGAGCAAATGTTTCCCCATAGTCAACATCTTCAACATGATTATTACCAAGAGCCAAAAGTCGTACTATATAGTGTTCAAGAGAACCATATGCTTAGAGCATAATTTTAAAGATCCATTGACAGCTAATAGCACTTTTTCGCAGTGGAAGCTCTTCTAATTCACATTCATCTTTCATGGCGTCTCTATAAGATAGTGGCTCAACAGAAACCATGAGAGAAACTAAATAACATCGATGATTTTCAGAAAAAAATGCTTACAACTATGCTAATCAGAGAGAGGATGATCCGTACACGAGGAAGGTAATGAAGACGGCGTGAGAGGTGAGGGCGTGAGAGAGACTGTATTAATTATGTGTTCTTGAGTATGTTGAGATGGAACAGTTTTAACAACATAGTCTTTAACTCGACAAACCGGCAAATCTCTAATGGACCCAATGGAGGCATAAGACCACTTATTAAAGCACTCCGACCAGAACATAAGGATTTAAGGCATAAAATCACTTGGTATACAATCCTAATCCAGTATAGGCACGCGGAGACAGGGGCGGAGGCAGTATTAGAGCATAGGGGTCAATTGACACCAATAAAATTTGTGTAAGTAGTCTAATTTTGGTTAAAAATTTTAAATTGACCCCAGTCAAAAATAAAAATTGACCCTTATAAGATTTTTATTTAAGTGCAACACACTAAATATTTAGATATTAGAAAATGTTAGTAAAATAAAACTCATTCCAAATAAGTATTGAATAAAAAAGATAGCTATTAAGATGAGTTAAACATAATTATATATAGTTTTTTTGCTAGTTTTTGATTTTATATGTTCTTAATCACTATTATCCTTTGAAATCATGTTAAAATAAAATTTTAGTTAAAAATTTATGTACTTTGTAATTTCAAGTTAATGGTTTTAATGATTTTGTTTGTGTAATGGTGGATACAAAAATCACATATCTCATTTTGGTTTTTTTTTTTTTATGTATCCTTTTTTATTGCAACCGCAACAATAAAAAGATGTTTTTTTATAATGAATATTGTGAAAATTATGGTTTGCATAATTGTATTAATGTTTTGGAATTGATTGTCTTGTTTTTATTTATTGGAAAACAACACTTTAACAAATGAAACAAATACAAGATATAAATGAACACAACATATATCTTAAAGATTATTTAGTGATGATATTTATATTATTTTTTTTTAAAAATTATACTTTTTTTTAATAAAATTTATTTTGACCCTTATAAATTATTTTTCTGCCTCCGCCACTGCGCGGAGAATTGGTATTATCTCAAATGGAGTTCAGAAGAAGGCGTTATTCATTTTACAAACCGGGTGCTTTCCTACTTACCTGATTTGGATATATATATATGTTTTAATTGGAGAATTCCGACCAAACCAGGAGGAATTTAGCTATGAAACGACTTGTTTTGGAATCTTGGTTCATCAGAAAATCAGGGAAAATTTGGAGTCATACCAAAACTGGTTTTGGTTGGAAAGATATTCGATTTCTAAACAAAAGGGAATCTACAGTACTTGCCTTATTTGGAGCATCTCGCCATTACTCTCCAACAGTTATATTCCTTGAAGTTTGGCCATGACTAGAAGCTCTACTACGTCAACCAGAATGTTTCTAGACAGTGTACATTCGCCCCCAAGTTGTCAAGACTCAAGCACAACTTTCATTTCCTTATTTCGGCCGATTCACTCTTTATGTCACAAACGGCTAGTTTTCGATTATTTTGTGATTTCTTTTCTATTCTAGACTTTATAAAAATTGTACTGAGCACATGTATAAGCTCAATCATGTGTTCATTATGACCCACTTTTAAACATAAATTAATCAAGTATGTCGTTTTCTTTCAGTGTAGAGTCTTAGGAGAATTGTTCTTATTCCAACTGATTTAAGTGTGTGATTCACTTAGTTCTTTAGGAGTCACTTAGTTCAAACAAACTGATTCGTTCACGGATTGAGAGAGTCAATCAACCCCCCCCCCTCCATCGATTGAGAGAGTCAATCAAATCATCACCTTCCATCTTGACATCACGCTCACTTCTGCAACAAACTTGTAAACTCTTAATATCTCGTGAACATAAGTTTGATGGATTCCAATCTTATATCACGAGATCATCTCATCTCTTCTTCTCGTGCTCCTATTCTTCTCACATTTGGTCAGCTCTCACCCGAGGCTTACTTGGTCTTAGCTTTACAACAAGTTGGAATTCTACTCTTCCCCTGCTCTCTGAGTCTTCCAAGCCACCTCTTCACTCTTTTGTATTGAGGTATGTTTTTCAGCTCTCTATCCATAGTTTATGGAGGAAAAGGAATACCACTCATAACATTAATATGAGGAAAAGGAAAACACTTTTATAGATAAAAGTGTTTGAAACTGTCTAAGCACACAGTCCAGAAAATGGGTTTACCAGTCTACGAGGGTTGTCTTCGCTATTGGTTCCAAACCCGTAGCATCTAAGAGGACTTCCATCCATAGTATCAAACAAGGGTTCTCATCATTAAAATAATAAAAAATATTTGAAAAGGAGAAAAGAAAATAGGGATCGTATCTCAAACCAGAGACGCTGAAAAACTATGGGGAGGAGTTCTTAGCCACATGTCTTACTGTTATTGGATACTTTCCTTTTATTAATTAAATTTTAATCTAATAATAAAATTATATTTAAAAATAATATTATTTTAGCTTTGAGATACCCTTATAGTATCTACACCGATGTAGATGCTCTAACTTCTCTATTTAAAATGTTTATGTTCGTTATAAACCTCTAAATCGTCTGAATTTTATGATGCATATAATTTTACATTCATCCAAAAATAAATAAGAATATGCCTGCACTACTAATTTCTTCAGTTTCGTAGAAAGATATTTTATTTAAAAAGTTGTTCATAAGTTAGTTCTTTTCTTCGGACAGATATAATTAGTTGCATAACTAAATATTGATGAGTATAGTTTACTTTAATAAATTGCATACTATTTGTTTACGTTTTCAAACAATATATTTTTTTTCAGCATTCACATCTAATTGTAGATGAATACGATTATGATTATGTTATATATATATATATATATATATATATATTTTTTTTTTGACGTCAAAATAATATTATGTTATATATGATGTACGATTATTCTTAATAAAAAAAAAAAAAAAAAAACATAATTAGACTACATCATATAGGATTCCGTTTTTAAGCGAGTCATCATCATATATATATCGAACATTGAAGTGAAGGAGAAGCCATAGAGCATCTTTGAACTTAACAATGGTCTCTTTCGTTTTATCAATCCCTCCACAAAATTTGCTACTTTCACAATTCCTCGTCTCTGATTCTGTCAATTTCAAATCGAACCTCGTGGATTGTCACTCCCGAGTAGCCTTATCGGTTCCCGTCAACAGTAAATCGGCAGTGAGAACTCATTGTTTCACTGAGACAAAACGTCGAACACTTTCCGTGCAATCCAAACATGAATTCTGGGAAGACCCAGATGATGGTAGCGACAGTGAAAACGAAGAAGACGATGATGGTAGTATCGGGAACGACTTAGATTTCGAAAGTGATTGGGAAGAAGAATCGAGAACCCAGAAGCTTACTATAGATAACTACGACGAAGAGCTTGCAAGAGGTTCTTCTTCTTCTTCTTCTTCTTCTTGCAATCATAAGTCTCTTATTAAATCTCCCAAATTTACTCTTTTTGTTCAGTTTGAAATCAAGATTTCTCCAAAATAGTTTCAAAGTTTGTACCTTTATGTGTATCATGCTTTTACATGAGATTGAGTTTTTGCAGAAGTTGAACAACTTCTTGAACCTGAAGAAAGAGCAATTATGCAGCAAAATGATAAACCAAATCTCCAGATGATATCAACAGTAAGTTCTCTCTAAGTGATTTTTTATCTTTAGTATTATTCACATTGCATTTTTTAGCTGTCATTGTTCATATCAATCTTATGATCTATTGCTTCTAAGAGTTGTCATTTTTTCCATTTGTAGAAGAAGTGGAAGCCACTTCAGACTCTTGCTCTGTCAATGCAGATTCACTTAATGGATAACCTCATTGCAAATGGACTAGACATTGATGATCTTGACAAGGTTTGCGTTTAAAAACATGTCGCCAAATCCGGTTTTCTATTTCTTTACCATGATGTCGTTGATTGAATTTACAATACAAAAACAGGACAACCAAACCGCTCTTCATAAAGCAATCATTGGTAAAAAAGAAGCAGTGATTAGTCATCTTTTGAGAAAAGGAGCAAATCCGCATCTTCAAGATCGGGTGAGAACTTTACTTTGAACCCCATTTGAAAAAGGTTGAAACTTGTCATAACACGATTGTTCAAGCATATAGGACGGTGCATCTCCGCTTCATTATGCAGTTCAAGTTGGAGCCTTGCAGACTGTAAAACTACTAATCAAGTACAATGTAGACGTCAATGTTACAGATAATGTTAGTAGCAACAAACAAAAGCCATTAAAATTTGTTTTTGTTTCTTTGAAGATATGATGAAACCTTCTTTGTTTTACAGCTAGGATGGACTCCTTTACATATCGCTGTACAAAGCCGAAACCGAGACATTACAAAGATCTTGTTGACCAATGGTGCTGATAAAACAAGAAGAACAAAGGTGCTAATGACTATGTGAATAGTTTTTGTTTGTTTTGAGATAATCGATCGGTTTGGTTTTTGGTTTCATGCTATTTTTCTTTGCTTTTTCAGGATGGGAAATTAGCTTTGGACATGGCTCTGTGCTTTGGAAGAGATTTCAAGTCATATGATTTGGTCAAGCTATTGAAGATCATGCCCACTGGAGATATATAGAAAAAGTTCTGAATAAACAGGTTGAGATTACTAAACTGAATTTGCCATTGTTTTGGTTTGATTGTAATCTAAACCGGTATAAGTTTTGTGTAAACCGGTATAACACCTTCACACCACACATAAGGTTAAAGTCTCGTAATTTATCTTATTACTAGGATCTGACCCGCGGTTTGCACCGCGGGGAAATATTTTATATTTATTAGATTAAAATTTTGATTAAAATGTTAAATTGTTAATTGAATTTTACCAATTCTTTTGGTTTTACTCATTTGGAAAAGAAATAAGTTTGTAAATTGGTTGAAGTTATGTTTTTGTTTTTTTGGATCCATATGTTGGACATATTATAATTGTCATTTAAAACTATGTTTTTTCTAACATATTGAAATCTAAGGTGAATTTAGATATAAATAATATATATATATATATATATATATATATAAATTCTCTCAAATAGCACAAAATGATGTTTTTGTTCCACAATTAGCACACATTTTTATTTAGGACAAAAATAGCATTTTATGAAGTTCATAATTTAATTTTTTTTTTGTTTGGATTAACTATATTAATATTTAGGGTTTAGTTTTTAGGGGTTGGAGGCAAGATTTAGGATTTAGGGCTAAGGGTTTAGGGTTTTCTAAACCCTAAACACTAAATCCTAAACCTTAAAAATGTGAGGTTATGACTATCTTTTAATAAAAATGCTATTTGTGTCCTAAATGAGAATGTGTACTAAATATGTTAAAAATAATCAAGATTTAGTATGATTATCATATTTTATAAAAATAATTAGGCTGTAATATATTAAGTTCATTTATTACAATTTGAACTTATATTGGGCTGGAAAAAAATCGTTTAAGGCCCAATACCTTAAATTGCCCAAATATTAAGCTCAATTAGATCATTGTAGGATTCATTGACTAAACTGTTAAAAACATAAAAAAATCGGCAACTGTCACTGTTCATTGCCTTCACAAAAATTGTTCTTCATTTTTATCTGACTATATTTTCTAGCTTATGATCAACTTCATATGTTGTTGAATTTGTTATCAATTGCCTTTGCATGCAAATTTCTCACCAACTTGTTCAGACACGTAAAACATAGAAACTTGTAAGAAATTTCTGATCGCCGTACAAAATCTCCTCTATTCTTCCAAAATAAGCGATTTTTTAACTGATTTCATTAATCTTCTTTATCGTTTTCTCTAGTTACTATAATCGATTGTTCTAATTAAATGAATTATGTTCATTAAACTATGTAGTTCTTTTAATTTATGAGCTCGAAATTGGTTAAATATATTGCAGTCTAACTCATAATTTTATTTGCTACGATACGATTTCATACGAAGAAAGAAGATTATGGTGTCAGGTTTTGTAAAATAGGAAATCAAGTGAAGGATGTCATAAACGAAAAAGATTAGTCTGTAATTTATTGTTAGCTATTAATACTTGTAATTCTGAATAATAGATAAGATTTAAAACAATCAATAGATTATGCAAACACAACAGAAAATAGTCAAAAACAACAAAAGAACAACAAAATAAAATTCATAACATAATAGAACGAAGTACTTCAGCTTCGGCAGTTAAGATGATAACATGATTCAATTTCATGGTTCTTCATCAGTATCATCTGATGAACTTTGATAAGCTGCTTGGTCCAAACTGAGACTGATAAAAAGTATAAATCAGATTAGAAAACAATTGATAATGGTGAATATATTAGTTAGTTAATGAAACTAACTCGAGGATTACCTTAAATCAAGTTCTTGAATTTCTTCTATTTTTGAATCGAAATATAGTTTACAAACTTGATTCCTATTTTTGATCCCTGATTTCTCGGAGCTGACCTGTGGTGTACACCGCATGGTGATTTTTTTTATTTATTGAAGCAGAATTTTGGTTAAAAGTGTTAAATTAGGAATTGTAATTTGTGTCATTTACTTATATCTTTGGTTTTGTTCATTTTTAAATGAATCATTTTTAAATGAAGTAAATTTAGAATTTGATTTTATTTGTGTTTTGTATGGTTTGAAAGGAAAATGGTCAAAATCAACATGAACTATTTTCACGGTGTTTGTGGATACCGGATCCAACACTCAAAGTATGAACACTAAAATTAACTTTCTTTTAGCTTTCATAGTAAAATGTTTATGATTTATTTCCCAAAAAATCTTCTCACTTTCCCTAGCTATGGGGTCTCTATTTATACATTAATACTTAGATCTAAATGCTCTTAATTGCTCCATGATTTTCCATTAATGTGTCTGTTTTGATCATTGCATTTAATATTGTAACGTGTCATATGACTCAAAATACACTGCACAAAAATTCAAAAAAAAAAACAATTTTGAAAAATCTATGTGACATATGACTTAGCGAAAAAATACCATGTGGCATCTGACTCAGCAAAAATATGTCACGTGGCATCTGATTGAGCAGTTTGACTAACACTGTTTTGGTCAAAGTTGATTTCAGCCTTCATATGAAAGTTCATGTTAATTTTTTGAAAATTTTGTAACTTCAAGTCAACGCACAAAATTTTGGTTGGTATATAAAAAGGCACCGTGAAAATAGTTCATGTTGATTTTGACCATTTTTCCATGTTTTAAATCTATAAGTTTAACAAAAATTAAATAAGTATTAGTGAAATCATTTATATGTCTGTTAGTAAATATAAATTTGATAATTAAAAAAAAAAAAAAATTTAGTGTGATTAATATTATTGGGGTGAAGATATTAGAATATAATTTTATGTCTTATTCATCAAGTTATAATGGGCCTCAAAAATATTAAACAATCGATTAGTAGCTTAATTACAATAATTCTCAGTTGGTTTAGAGAATCAAGCGAACTCAACTTTCTTCTACAATTTTTTTTATCTCAACCTCGAAAAATTTCATCAAAATAAAATTGAACAGATCTTTCTCATGTATTTAACCTTCAATTTATGATTTTTTTTAAATGTGTATATAATATTAAATATACATGCATGTAGGGTTTACTTCATTCATGATATTTTTTACCATTAAATCTCTTTCTTTGTTCTTATTCTTTTCTTATCTCGGTCTTTCCTGAACATATATTTTTTTCGAGATAACCCGATATTTCAATATTTCTTGTTATTATTACTTACCACATGCTAATTTTAATAAGCACAATAATTTTTTGTAAATCCAAAAAAAAATTTTGTCCTGATGCACAAAGTTATTTTGCAAAAAAAATTCTTATAAAAGTTATTCTCATAATTCTTTTTAAATTCTTGACCAGTTAACAAAGAAGCGTTAGAAAAACAAATAATGTAGGTTAATTGTTAATGTTGAATATTATTTTAACTGTTTTTATTTTAAAGTTTTGATTATAGATAATTTTAAATTTAAATGTAAAAAATAAGTAAAATAACCATAAGTAAAAAAAATTGTAATGGACCATGGCCTTTTACATTTAATTGTCAGATATCTGATCTACACATGTCCCTCGAAATCCGCATCAGTAAGTAGTATGCACGCATCCTCTCCACTTGAGTTCGCAGTTGAGTATTTGTATAAATAATTTTTTTTAATTTATAAAATATATAACGCTATAAATAATAAATAATTTTGAACATAAATACACATATTCTTTAATAAAAACTTAAATTTTGGTAATTACTTTATATATATTACAAATTACTCAAAGATTTTAGTAATATATATTAGATAAATATATATATATATATACACATATATATATAATTATTATTTTAAAAGCTCGCGGATAACCCGCAAGCCCGCGAGATTTGGCCGTAAAAATTCGTAGTTTTGAAATTAGTCGTAAGTCACCACATACATGATCAGTACACCATGAATCTGCAAACGAATATTAAAAAATTGCAAAAGATATTCACGATCTGCAAAAGATATTCTGAATCTTTTGAATATGATTTTTGAATGATTCAAAAATTTCAGTTGAAATTATTTTCCAAAATATATTTAAAAATTAAAAACGTGAACAGTAATTCTAAAACAGAATATAGAATATTGAATGCGTATATTGTATTTGATTTAATCACTAATTTTAATTTAGAAAAATTTACATTATAATATTTAAGATAATATTTATTGGTTAGATATTCTTTATCTTTTAAATCTGATTTTTGAATGATTCAATAATTTTAGTTAAAATTACTTTCCAAAAATTTAATTCTGCGATATTTAAGGGATCCTCTCCAAGTTTAAATATGATCGATTCTAAACCCACAAGATCATGTAATTAATAGGATAATTCATGGGTTGGGATGCGGATCTTGCTATGTTTAAAGAGTTTTATATGTAATTAAATTTTCGTGGACCATTTCGTAAGGAATAATTGAAACATACCAAAACATAATTACTGTGGTATCTTTTTAATACAAAACTACCTTCCCTGATTTCAGAATTCATTTTAGAAAGTAAATAATTAAGTGGCAATTGAAGTAAATAAGATCTTATTTTCGATTACTTTGATAACTATTCCAAAATGTACTCCACAAATCTTTCACATTTATTTAAACTGTAATTTATGATTTTTTAATGTGAATATGTTATTAAAAATATATGCATGTAGGGTTTACTTCATTCATAACATTGTTTGTCATTAAATCTCTTTCTTTGTTCTTATTGTTTTCATATCTCCGTCTTTCTCAACATATTTTTTCCTTCAATATAACCCGATATTTCAATATTTCTTGCTATTATTATTTACCACATGCTATTTTTAATAAGCACAATAAGTTTTTGTAAATCCAAAAATTTTCTTCGTCCTGATGTACAAAGTTATTTCGCAAACAAATTTCTGATAAAAGTTATTCTCTTCTATTTTTAGTATCTGTGAAAGTAGAAATTTTTAGAAAAGAATATTCTTCTTAGCTTGCTACCAAAGTTTCAATGTTATAATATATATGTTTAATAATTAAAAACGTAAACAGTAATTCTATGAATATTTAATGCGTAGCTTATATTTGATTTAGTCACTAATTTGAATTTGAATTTAGAAAAATCTGCATTATAATATTTAAGGTAATATTTATTAATTTAGATATTCCAAATCTTTTGAATATGATTTTTGAATGATTCAATAATTTCAGTTGACAATACTTTCAAAAATATGTTTAAAAATTAAAAAACGTAAACAATAATTTTAAAACAAAATATTGAATATTTAATGTGTAGATTGTATTTGATTTAGTCACTAATTTGAATTTGAGTTTAGAAAAATCTGCATTATAATATTTAAGGTAATATTAATTGTTTAGATATTCTGAATCTTTTAAATCTGATTTTTGAATGATTCAATAATTTCAGTTAAAAATATTTTCCAAATTTTTTTAAAAAATCGGATTATAATTAATACAACCCATCCGAGCCATTTAACCCGACGATAAAGTGGTAAAGGAAGCGGATCCTCTTTGGTTTTGGTCAAACTATATATTTAGCTTAGGATTAGTCGAAACATACCAAAGCATAATTAGTGTGGTATCTTTTAATACAAAAATACGCTCCCTGATTTCATAATTCATTTTCAAAAGTAAATAATTCAGTGGCAATTAAAGTAAATAACCTCTTAATTTTGATTATTTTGATAAAAATCTCAAAATGTATTTCGCACTTATTTAGTTCATTCAAAATTAATGAAACTTAAAACTCTTAAAACATATCAAGATCAACCAATGTATTATCCTACTAATTATAGGATCGGATGGGTTATAATCGATAATATTTAAATTAATGATCATTCAAAAAGTATATTTAAAAGATACAAATATCTAAATAATAAATCTAAATTTTAATGTTGAGAATATTCATAATAATCAATGGCTGATTTTCGATAATATTTAAATTAATGATCATTCAAAAATTATATTTAAAAGATACAAATATCTAAATAATAAATCCAAATTTTAATGTTGAGAATATTCATAATTATCAATGGCTGATTTTATTGTTTCAAAAATCTATTGAAATTTCATCTTTAAAAACAAAACAAATTTATCTACCAAAACATAAAACATCATCTCACGTTGTAACATGTATAAGTTCTAGTTAAAACAATAATCAAACATTAAGTTCATTTGTCACCATTTGAACCTATAATGGGGTGAAAACGTAGACGCATTAAAAAATCAAGAATCAGAGGAAACATAAAATTTACTTTATTTAAGCGGTCTCTGTAAATTAATGCGTCTATTTGTCACCTATCCCCCATTCCTTTGATGATCGATAGAATCATATAATATAAAGTCATAAACTTATAACCAAAACATGTATCTCGAATGATTTTGTACGACATAACAAAGTAACTACCTCATTACTAAAACGTTAAAACAAAGTTTTTGTCAGAAATGAACGGTGGTAATTGACGGCTGAGATCTCTCCAGGCTTTGGAGATGGCAAAATCAGAGAAGACGATGAAAGAGATGAACTCTCCTCCACTAATCTGAGGATAGAATTAACCACAACCGTTGATTTAAACACCGGTTTGTCTCTTGAAAGTTGCTTCAATGGCCAAAAATAGTTCAACTCTTGAGCTGAAGAGCTTTCGATCTCATCCTGAATTTTTCAAAAATAAAAATAATTGATACCAAAAATTTCTCTGCAAAAATTTTGTTAATTTTCCTGCGAAAATCCGAAAGGATAGAGGAAAAGATAGATCCATACATCGGAGTAGAGAAGATCTGAATTATCCCTAATCCTCTTCGTCACCAGGCCTCCGCTTCCGCCGTCAGAAGATGAAGAACTCATCATCGGAGGCGGTTGCGCCGCCGCAGACAACGGTAAAACTTGATTCTCTGCTTCCTCATCGTCAACGTCATCATCCTCATCAACGTCATCGTCAACGTAGTCATCTACCTAAACCAATTCACGAAGCCTAATCAAGAGAAGAAAAAAAAACTCTTTTTTTTGAGGAGCTGATCTAAAGAAAAACGCTAACGGAGCTGGAATCATCAAGAGCTCAGATCCCAAAAACGAAAACAACCCAAAAAATCAAAAAGGAAAAGAAAGCGAGATTACTGCAGATCTTGATGGGAGCTTCGAGCTCAAGGAGGTTAGGCTGTTGAAGAAAAATCTCTCTAGACACGATGCATAGTTGTCACCTTTGTTTCCCCCATTTTTTTTATTTACAACGAATTTCTGTGATGGGTGAGTTTATCGAAAGTTAGTGGGTTTTTTTTCTTTTTCTTCCCTTGGTTATTTTTAATTATTTTAAAAATAAAAATAAAATAATTCTCCAATAATAATAGAGTAATGCAACTCACTGCATTATGTTATAATCATCTCTCCGTGTTCTTCCATTTTTGATGGATTTGATGCAAAAAAGTTTCAAATGGAATTACCACGTTAGATTACTCGATGCTGCCTGCCACCAACCCATTTTCTACAATGTTTAGGTTTATCGAAGGCTCTTGTTTCCCTGATCATTTGCTTCTTCTCTCTTGAGCCTACAGAACATAACAGTTGGATCATTAATATTTATATCCTAACATATATAAACACCCAAACTTATTTTCTATAATTAAGTTAGAAAGAAACCATGGTTAAAACAAAAATAAAAACAAAAACATGTGCTGGTGGCTATGTGCGGATTAAGAGGTCAACTCTCCATTATACTTATAGGTGAGTATGGACGTAGGGCTCAAGCTAAAAAAAAAAAAAAATCGTTAGTAGGATATTATTTTATTCTTACGAATTATGAAATTGATTGAGAAGATCACAAACAGATCATAATTACAATCAATTTAAAATTTTGAAAAGATCGTGATTTTAAAATTTTATTGAGAGATTAAAAATAGTTTCCATGTTTATAGCAATCATTATTTAATATGTAAATTAATCTGCATACAAAATATACATTTAGCAAAATTTATTGAGAGATTACAAACAGTTTCCATGTTTGTAGCGATTGATATTCAATATGTAATTAATCTGCATACAAAATATACATTTAACAAATTAAGGAAATATTGAAATGATACTAAAATAAAATACGTACGGTAGTTGGTGTAAATATGTATTTTGTATTAATTAAGGAATTTAATTATGCTATATTTAAGGGATCCTATCAAATTTTAAATATTATCTCGAATCTAATCCACCCGAATCTCTAATTAATTGGATAATCCATGGGCTGTGACGCGGATCTTGCTATGTTTTAATAGTTTTATATGTTATTAATTTTTCGTAATCAATTCCCTATGGATTAGTACAACCATACCAAAATTAAAGTACCGTGGCATAATTTTAATATAAAATTACCCTTTCTAATTTTATTATTCATTTTAGAAAGAAGATAATTGAGTGGCAATTGAAGTAAATAAGGGATTAATTTCGATTATTTTCTTAACTACTCCAAATTGTACTCCTTAAATGTTATAATAGATTTTGTTAGTAAAACAATACACATAATAAACATTGTTAGTAAAAACAATGCACATAATATAATGTCATTTTCTTGGTTTTATATTAGGAAAGGAGTCATTGACTCCTACAAAATACAAACTAAAAAGTAGAATACTATTTTATTTTTTATTTATTTCTCTTGCTCCATAGATCATATGTTGAACCCATGAGCCATGGTCATACACACTTATTCGTTGATTAGCTCGCAGCAACATGTTTTACAAGTTCCTGTCTCGTCACGTCTACAAAAAGCAGATTCATAATTAATTCCGTATTTTCCAGATATGCAATCATTAAAGCATGAGTCCGTATACGGTCCAACGGGATGATTGCATTGTGCATCGACTGATTTTGGTCCTGCAAAAACTCTCAAGTGTTTAGATGATAATTCATGTAATTAAGTAGTTTTGGCCAAATTAAATAATGTGTTTATTTGACAAGAAAATGAATTGTACCATCAAATAATATCATATTATTCGTTTTAAGAACGGTAACATATATATATATATATATATATATATATATATAAATATTAAATTCTATTTGAATATTTTGCATATCCGACTTCGATTTTGCATAAAAAATTGCTGAATATCGGTATCCGACACGAAATTTTAAATTTATTTATTAGTTCATAAAATAATAATTTGTGTATAATTTTTAATACCAATACTTACACCAACATATATTTTTGCAACATCGTATACATGCGGGATATCTAGAATAAGTTACTCCTATCTAAAATAGATTCAGATAAAAAAACAAAAACAAAAAAAACTTTATCTAATATAATACAATATACTATCAATCTATTGAATTGATGAACGATGAGGACTAACCAGAGATGATGAACATGACCATGATGGTAATCAAAAGTAGAGAAGAGGAACAAGATCTCTTGGATTCCATTTTTTTTGGAATTGAGAGATTATGATTTTCTTGTCAACCGTGAGATTACAATATATAGGGTTTTCGCTTGCTATATATAATCAAAAATCTTTCTATTAATTGTGGGATATATCATCAACTAAAAATAGTTATCAAACAATTATTTATTTTTAAAAACCTGGTTTAAGGTTTATATTGAAAATGGCTAAATATAGAAACAATTATTTTGAGGAAGAATTGGTTAACTTAACTATTTTGTACCAATAGTATTGCAATTGACATACATATGTGGAAGCTTCTTTCGTCGAATGGTTGACCAAAAGTTTACAAATTTTTTTTTTTTTTTTTTTTTTTTTTGTAGTAAACAAGGTTAGAAATACTTCAACAATATGTTTAGGTAAATTAATGGAACAAAAACATTTTTGAGATATAGAAAGAGTAAGTGAGAATCTGAGTGATCAGGTTAAGAGGGTTTGCCATTACATAGTTTGATTGTAATCTAAACCGGTAAAAGTGGTTAATGTAGAAGAAACATGGCTTGGTTTGTAAAGACTTAAAAAAAAAAAACAGAAAGAGATGGAGTCGCAGCAAATACATCATCTAAAAGTTTTTTTTGTCAAGTATAGGATTCTACAATTTTCTAATGATATATGTCCACTTTCTCTTCAATACCATGAGAAAATATTTGGTAAAACCTAAAATTTTAAATTAACTTAAATTAATTAATTAGGTTCATTTTAAAACTTTGTGTGGCTTTGATGAGAAAAGGACTTGTAACTTAATTTGTTGCAATATTTTCTTCAAACCTTGAATAGCAATGTGTGATCAAAATCAGAATGGTGAAATTAGCTGTAAAATGAATACATCAAACGCAACTGTACGTAGAAGTATCGGAAATATCAAATGTGATTAAAATGTTTTAGTTGAATTGCTGCATGACCACTAAAAGTATTCGAAGTATTTTTCTACACTTATTATTCAATATAGCGGACCAAACAAATTATGAAAAACCCAATTATAAAACCTAAGATTTGTATTTTGCTTTTCGGTGGTTGTAGTAAGAATTTTAAAATTTGATTAGAGCCTTATACTCTACGTACCCGGAGCTTCTTTGGAGTGGCTTTAAATTAACATATTTTTGTATTGAATAATGTCAAAGATATTAGAAAATATGTATCTATATTTTCATTTATTTGTTTGTTAACATATTGTGTATAGACATGTGGTTTTGCATTGCCGAACCACGAGGATACTGATTGGAGCGGGTGAGCGTGAGAGTGAGAGACTATATCACTTCGAGGCACTGATACTACATTAGTAAGTTGATTGAATTATTTGAATAGTAAAGATGATTAGATATATAATACTCCCTCCATTCTTAATTGATCATATTTCAAGGAAAACAATTTTTTTTCAAAAAGATGTTATTTTTCTATTTTTATTACACATTTTATGAGCTATTAATGATGAATTATAAACTTCAAGAAAAATATTTGAATATTATTGGTTTAAATTTATTGAAAATTTTTATTCACAAAAAATAATGCATTTACAATTAACTTTTAATATATTTTATCAAAATGTGTTAAAATCCTAGAAATAGGATTAATAAGAAATGGAGGGAGTATATAAAATTAAAATCTCAAACAAAAAAAAAAAGCAAAATGGAACTTTCATTCAATCATACTTATGGGAAAATATATTATAATTTAATCAATAACATTTAATACATGAACATGAAAACTAAATTATCTATCATCCCAAATTATAGTATAAGAAATCATTAAAATAAAAAAATCCCAAATTAGCTTCATGAACCATCTTTCATTCTTTCTCATGGATCGTCCATTCTCATCTACAGTCTTTCTCATGATTTTTGTTTTTGCCTTATATATAGTGCACTAGTGATAGTGTGAGCTTATTATATAAATAAGTTTTGGTTGTACCAACTAGAAAAGAAAAAAAAATCAAATTCGAGGTTTTTCATATAATTGTATTCAAGATTATATATTTTTCTGATTTAAAATTTTTTTAGGCTACTTTATCATTCTGCTTTTTTAAATGTAACGAATAAAAAGAAAGATATTGTGAAGAGATTTGGGATACATGATACATGATTGTATCATGTATCATGTATCCCAATTTGGGACTCTTTTTCCAAATTTTTTTTGTCTGCCAAATAAGGTTTTCCCCATGCAGTAGTTACAATCATGGGCGACCATTAAAGACACTTGGGGGGAGGTATCACATATTAATGTACTTAAATGAGTTAAGAACTTTCAGCATAATTGGTAATTCCTTGGGTTAATAACACCCAAAACTAAGGATCGTTGCTTCACATGGATGATTCATCAATATTTATAATCTTTTCAAAATATAGAAAAATATGGCCATTATGTCAACATTATATCTTTTTTTTAGTTCATAAAATATTTTTAACACAACTGTGTATTCTTCAAAAATAAAATTACATATTTTTTAATACTGTCAATTTTGTATATCTTTAAAAGCACATATATATAAAAGGTAAAGTTATTTTAAATATTTTAGAATTATATTCAACAACTAATACCACTGAGCAAAAATATTTTTATCTCTCATATAAACTCAAATAAAGCGTTATTTGAAAAGTTGAAAACTAAAAGTGAAATTGTGGTATCTGTAAAATTTTAAAATATAATCATCAACTATTAAGCATTTGCTTTAGCTCTCTGATACTCTCTCAAATGATAATTTTTTATAATTAAAATGTAAAAAATTATTAAATATTTAATTTTTTATCGTTATTTTCTCAAATCAAATGTTCAATTTTAATTATTTTATTTAACTGAAATATATTATTTTATTTTAAATCCATAAAAAAAGAGTATGAAAATTCAAGGAGTTTTATATAATGGAATATTGTGAACAATTATAGTATGGTGCATTACAATTATAGTAACAATTACAAGTGTACTTAGCGGAGCCTGTTGGCTTCTCAACACAACTTCTGAATCTATTTATATTCAATAGCATATAAGGTTAACTGATAGACCTAGCCTAAAAACCAAACTATCAATTTGGCGTCGTTGCCGGGGAATCAAGCAGTAGCCATTAGGATTTGATTTCCTTTCGAGACTAAGCTTTTAGTTTCTTATTTTCTATACTAATTGTTTCTCTTAGTTTGTTCCTCTTGTGATTTCAAGCTGTATGCAAAGGGGAAGTCAACAAGGTGATCTTCTTGATTGTTTTGAAGATTTGAATCAACTTGAAAGAGTGAGTAGAAAGGAAGCTAGAGTGCGAAGAGTAAGAGAACGTGAGGTCATTTGATCCGTTTGGGAATGGATAACCAAGGAGCCAATCCGCTGGGATTTGGGGTTCAAGCTCCGGTTGGTGGAGTGCAAGGTATTGGAGTTCAACAACAAGCACCGGTTAATGAACAACCAGAGCTTAGGCCACTTGGAGCTTTTGATATCTTATTGTAATTTTGAATGAGATGCATACATATTGTAATTAGTTTGAGCAACAAATAACGGATTTCTTGCCTAAAACTTATATAAGGATTCACAAAAATTAATTAATCAATTTTATTTTATTTTTAAAATGATGTCGTATAAAAAATTGATGTAATTTAGAATTGAATCTTATTGTTATTTTTATATGTGGCAGTTGGTCAATACACAATGTGCTTAATGACAATTTTTTGTTTGCAACATTTAAAAAATAAAACAAACTATTCATATTATCAAGATTAAGATATATGTATTGTCAAACTAAAGTGAGTAAATTATAATATATAAATTTGAATTGAATTGAATTGAATTTTATATTTTTTTAATTTTGCCATTAATTATTAATTGTGTTTTTATTTTAAAAAGTTCTCAGAAAATATAATGCTTCCAATCAATTTTGAAAAATTTCAAAAGTGTAGCGTTGTAGTGTGTAAGATGGATTAATTAATTTTATATTTAAGATGATAACATATAAAATTTTGAAAAAACAATTCCAAATGCACCGATAGGATGAGAGAAAACCTTAATTTTTATATCTTATGATTTAATCAATAATTTTTAATAGTTATGAATATAAAAGTTAAATTATTTACCATCTAAAACCTACATAAAGAATAAATTATACAAATTTATCTAAGATTAAAGATTTAATTATAATTTTATATAATAATTAATAAATATAGAAAGCGATTTTTTTTTTAAATGGAGATTGGTGTTGTAAAAATCTAAAAAAAAAAGAAGCAAATGCACCTAGTCAATGTAGATAAAGTTTCAGTATTGTAGTTAATAAGTCGAAAGATTTAATTAATAGTATAGTATAAAACATTTATAACTTCAAAAATCATTTTCAAATGCACATATACGGTGAGAGCAAAACTCAATTTTTATATAATTCTAATTTAATCAAAAGTTTAAGACTTATTAGTTAGGAATATAAAAATTAAATTATTTATTATCTAAAATTATATAAGAAATCATAAATTTCATTAATCAATATATGGAATATGATATGAAAGATCTTAATACATTTTGTATATAATCATTACTTAATATATAGAGTGAATTTTTTGAGAATAAAGTCCAGCAAAACTTAATGGACTTTGGAATTAGATCTCAAAGAAATTTCAAGGGAACATGTGGTAAAAGCATAACAGAGCAAATGATAATTTTTCATAAATTATGAGTTATAACTCTTATCAGCAAATCTTCAAATATTACATCATATATAAATGATACCATATTATGATTTTTTCCTCTTGTCTATATAAGACAAATTAATTGGAGAGAAAATATCATAGAATCTACATACATCATAATATAATACAAATATTTGAAACCATTTCACTATGTCTAAGCAATCTGTTTCTTATGCAATGATTTTGATGGTTCTCTTCTCAGGTAAATTAGCTTTGTTTTTATCATTTCATGTTATCATTTATACTTGATGGTGTAATATACCAATGTACTAGAAGTATTAAAATGATGGCAAGTCTGCGAAAGCATTTGATATGCACTATCACCAAAACAAACATGTTTGATGTAGAAAAATAAATAAAATTTATAATTTATATATATAATATATATATAACTAAAATAGTTTATTCTCTATGCATTTCAGTTTTATTGGTTATTCCTAAAACTAAGGCACAGAAAAGATGCAGCAAAGAACTACAGCCTGGGACACAATGTTTGTTGTCCAAGTGCAGAGAAGATTGTTTAAAGAGTTTAAATGGATTCGGAAGTTGTGTTGAAAAGCCAGCAGGCTCTGATAAGTACACATGTACTTGTTTATAATTGTAATGCATCAGTGCTAAGTACAAATGTACTTGGTTAATGTGTGGTGTTCAATCTTAGAGATTGATCTCTTTTAGTCATATCAGACCTACACACAAATATATATATTTACCTAAACTTAAATTCAAGTATGAGTTACAAGTACTAAGTAATGTTGGTCTGCGGAGTCTAAACTCTCATATTCGTTATATTACAAGAATATCGTGTAGGGATCATTTGAGTGAATACAAAATAAAATAGAAAGACATAAATATATGCTTGTGGAAACAACTGGATGATATGAAAGTTAATACAAAATGTTAAATAGTACCAAATATAATACATTAGGCCACATTTTAGAGTTGTTATTTGAAAGAAAACGCAAAAGAAACGAAATCGTGAAGATATTTGAGATTTATTTGGAAAGAATTTGCATCATATATGTATATTAATGATTAAATTTATTATGTATTCAAATTTTTACTCTCAGATTTATATAATAATTAGTTCACTTTTATGAATTCTTATACAATATTTATAAAATAAATCATTTAGTTTCCATATTCATAAGTAATAAAATTTATTGATTTAATAAAAATAGTAAATGTTTGAGTTTTGCTCGCACCCTATTTGTGCATTTGGAATTTGTTTCCAAAATAGAATTTTCGGATAGTTTTATGAAAAAATATTGTCGTCTATATGAAGTCTGTCTGAACGCATGACCACACATCTAAACTAAATTAATGTATCAACCCCTACATGAAGAATTTAATATGCATGGTCACATGCAAAAAAAAAAAAAAAAACATTACTTATGTGACAAACACCATAACTATCATTTAGTATCTTTCGATCTATTCTATTTTATTTTTTTTGGACACCATATCATTCACAAAGAATATGCTTTTCTACTTGATTGTTGTTTCTTTCTTGTCCTATGTTTACTTGAGTTATAAAAAAATCATGTGACATATGCAATTAGATTAATTGAAATTTACATTTTCTTTGACGCTTACATCTTCACAACCGATTTTGGGACCAAAATATCGGGTGAGAGCAAAACTTAAAGGTTTAAATATTAGAGAAAATTAGATATCATGCCCCATTTATGTTTTTTTTTAGATGCCATGCCCTTTTAAAATTCAGCCTCAATTCATACCCTTTCTTGATAGTAAGATGACCAATTTAACCTTAGACTACTTCATCCCAAACTCACACGCGCATACACCTCACACTAATGATATCTGTTGCTTTTTTGAAAATCGTGTTTTTTGATTAAAAAATCAATGTATGTATTCTCTTTTAACTTTTATTGAAAAAATCAAAACAACCCTCCATCTTCTCTTTTTCTCTTACTAGTCTTTCACCGGAACTTATTCTTTCGGAATTCAACTGTTCGTCCACCGGATTCTCTCTTACTGTTCTTCCAGCTGGTAATTTTATTGATTTCTTATCCATTTTTAGATGAATTTCGTTAGGTTTTATAGACTAATTTGTTGCCCTTCACTAATTTGTCTTCTCGATAACCAGATCTGTCTCTCAAACCTATTTTCTGGCCCTAATGTCTGTCCCTCAGATCTATAGGAACAAGGACGCTTCAACTTCTTTTTTCTCATTTGTTGTACTTTGGCCGGAACCGTTCTTCAGACTTAAAACTTGAATACCGACTGTCTCGCCTTCAACTAGTAAGTTCTAGTGATGTCTCTTTCTTAGAAATCCTTCGACTGTCTCACTTTTAGATTAATTTGTTATTTTTTAAAAAATTAAAAATTTATCTTCTCAATAACCAGATCTCATCTCTCACATCTGGTTTCTCTCCCTCACAATTATTTTTTTCTCCCCACAGACGAAACTATGAACGGCGATGGTCTAAATCCTCGAGGCCAAGATGATGGACAACATAAGGTCAAACATAATGATGGACAAGACCAAAACGTCAAAGATGATGGACAACATGAATTCGAAGATTGTAATGGACAAGATGTTCAATTTGATGGACAGGACGACGATAGAGAAGGTCCGAACGAAACACGAAATAGCAACTATTTGGTTGCAGCCGATGAAATGGTCCTAAAAAAGCTATACTTCATGTTCGTTTATTAAGTAAATTGAGCGTTTTCTAACACATAGCTGCTATTTTCTGGCAGCATCCAAGTGGACAAGTTGAACTGAATGATGGACAAGTCCAAAACGACCTAGATGATGGACAACATCAAGTCGGAGATGGCAATGGACAAGATGATGAATTTGATAGATAGGGCGACTGTTCAAACTGCTATACCCCAGATCTGATTTTTTTTACAATGTCTGTATATTTTTGTTTCAGATCGATATCATAGATCAGAATAGTTGCTATATTTGTTCTTATATAAAGTGTATACCACTGGTCGTACGTTTCTTAACAACTTTTTGTCCTCATTAAATGTCATCTTAATGGTTTATTTATTTTTTACAGCGCATCTGAATTAAACAAAAATTAAAAATTTCATCAAAAGTCAAAAATCCCACGCAAGCACATATCAAAAACGCCCAGGGTAGTTTCGTCATTTAACAACATCCAATGCCATAAAAAAGGGTATAAATGAAAGGCAGATCAAAAAAGGGCATAAACGAAAAGTTGGATCTCTTTTATGGTATCATAGGCAAAAATCCCTAATATTATGATTTAATCAGTAACTTTAAATAATTATAAATATGAAAATTAAATGATAACAAAAATTATATTCTTATATATGTATTATCTAAGAATAATAAAAATTCAATAACTGATATAAAAACAGAGAATAAAAATTTGGATACATATTATATTAATTATTAATTAATATAACTTGATGTAATTTGGAATTATATCTTATTTTAATTTGGAGATGCATAAATATTGTAATTAGTCTGAGCAAAAATTAGCAGATTTCTTGTCAAAAACTTATATAAAGATTCATAAAAACTAATTAATCAATCTAAATTTTTTTGTAAATGATGCCAAATAAAAACTTTATGTAATTTATAATTGAATCTTATTGTTATTTTTATAGGTGGCATGTGGCCAATACACAATGTGCCAAATGAAAATTTTTCTTTGCAACATTTAAAAAATAAAACAAACTATATACATTATTACAATTAAGATATATGTCTCGTCACACTAAAGTGAGTAAATTATAAAATATAAATTTGAATTGGATTGAATTTTACATTTCTTTAATTGTGCCATTAATTATTATTTTTTATTTTATTTTAAAAAGTTCTCAGAAAATTTAATGCATCCAATCAATTTTGAAAAAGTTTCAATTGTGTAGTGTTGTAGTTTGTAAGATGGATTAATTAATTTTATATTTAAAATGATAAAATAGTAAAATTTTAAAAAACATTTCCAAATGCACAGATAGGATGAGAGAAAACCTCAATTTTTATATCTTATGATTTAATCAATAATTTTAAAAGTTATAAATATGAAAGTTAAATTATTTACCATCTAAAACCTAAATAAAGAATAAAACAATAATACAAATTAATCTAAGATTGAATATTTGATTAAAAGTTTATATAATAATTAATAAATATAGAAAGTGATTTTTTAAAAAATGGAGTTTGGTGTTGTAAAAATTCTCAAAAAAGTTAATGCACATAGTCAATGTAGAAAAAATTTCAGTATTGTAGTTAGTAAGTCGAAAGATTTAATTAATGTACTTTGGAATTAGATCTCAAAGTAATTTCCAAGGGAACATGTGGTAAAATCATAATGGAGCAAATGAAAATTTCTCATAAAGTATGAGTCATAACTCTTATCAGCAAATCTTCAAATCTTACATAATATATAACTAATACCATATTATGATTTTTTTTTCTTGTCTATGTAAGACAAATTATTTCAAGAGGAAATATCATAAAATCTACATACATCATAATATTATACAAATATTTGAAATCTTTTTACTATGCCTAAGCAATTTGTTTCATATGCAATGGTTTTGATGGTTCTCTTCTCAGGTAAATTAGTTTTGTTTTATTATTTCATGTTATCATGTATACTTCATAGTGTAATATACCAATGTACTAGAAGTATTAAAATGATGGCAAGTCTCTTTAAGGTGGACTAATGCAAAAAATTTGATATGCAGTATTACCAAAACAAACATGTTTGACTGTAGAAAAATAATATATATATATATATATATATATATGTATAACTAAAATAGTTTATTCTCTATGCATTTAAGTTTTATTGGTTATTCGTAAAACTAAGGCACATCAAAGATGCATCAAAGAACTACAGCCTGAAACACAATGTTTGTTGTCCAAGTGAAGAGATGATTGTTTAAAGAGTTTAAATGGATTTGGAAGTTGTGTTGAAATACCAGCAGGCTATGATAATATCACATGTACTTGTTTCTATAACTATAATGCATAAGTGCTAAGTATACATGTACTTGGTTAATGTGTGGTGTCCAATTTTAGAGATTGATCTCTTTTAATTAGTTATATCAGACCCGCACACAAATATATATTTACCTAAATTTAAATTCTATCTATGAATTTTATAACTCTCATCTTCAAGTATGAGTTACAAGTACTAAGTAATATTGGACTGTGGAGTCTAAACTCTCATATTTGTTATATTACCAGAATATCGTGTAGGGATCATTTGAATAAATACATAATAAAATAGAAAGATATAAATATATGCTTATGGCAACAACATGGTGATATGAAAGTTATTACAAAATGTTAAATCATACCAAATATAATACATTATGCCACATTTTGAAGTTATTATTTGAAGAAAAACACAAAAGAAAAAAATGAAATCGTAAAGATATTTGATATTTAATTTGGAAACGTTTTGCGGCATATATATATATGATTAAATATATTATGTATTCAATATTTTACTCTTAGATTTATATATTAATTAGTGATGCAGACGCTGATGTTGAAAGCCAAAGAAAAATGGTAAAAGATTTAAAAAGAGATGTTGACATTCAATGATCCCGGCTCTTTTAGCAGTATACAATGGGGTTTGCACAAATGAGATCACATTTTGAAGAAATGACAAGTGTTGACTACCAACATTCGATATGCTCGATTTATAATTTTTTAAAAACCTTAGTATGTCATTTTGAGAATATTGGTACGTTAAGTGCTAACTATAAGTATTTGATTTCAAATGAAGAAAATTTTTCCGGAGAAAATGTACAAAGATTAATCTCGTAGATACTCCTTACCATAATTCAAAAATAATTTGTAAATCATGGTCGCTTCATTAATGTTTATAATCCTTTCAAAATAGAAAAAGGCATGTACATCAACATTATCTATTTATTGTATTTCAATATTGTTTTTTCATAGCAAAGATGTATTCTTAGAAACATAATTACACCCTTTTTAATACTAATAATTGGAAACTTAATATATTTAAAACTGGCAATATAATTTTATATAATCTAGAACATATATTTGACAACTGACACCAGCGAGCTAACATTTTTTTATTTATCATATGTACAACATTAAAAAAAGTATCTTAAATATTAAAAATTATAATTATAATTTTCGTATATGTAAAATTTCCAAAATATAATTATTATTTGTTAATCATTTTCTATTAGCTCTCTCACACTCTCTCAAATGATGGTTTTGTATCAATAATATAAAGTTGTCAAATATATAATCATTTATTGTTATTTTCTCAAATCAAAATTTGAATTGTTATGAATTTTAACATAAATATATAGTTTTATTCTGTAATGCATATAAAAGTTTATAAAATTTAAGCAGTTATATATCATGGAGCATTGTGAAACTCATGGTGCAATACGATTGTAGAAACAAATACATGTGTATTTAGCAGAGCTTGGAGGCTTCTCAATACAACTTCCGAATCCATTAAATTTCTTGAAACATTCTTCTCTACACTTATACAACACACATGGTGTCCCCGGATGTAGTTCTATGAACTTTCTATTTTGTGCCTTAGTTTTTGGAATAACTAACAATACTGCAATGAATAAAGACTAGAATATTTTAGATACGTATAAATAAATTATAAATATGTATTGTTTTACCATTAACAGGTTTGTTTTGGTAAATGTGCATATAAATAATTGATAGCATAAAGAGGCATGCCAACATTTAAAAACAAATTGTACATTAGTCACTATAAATAGGAATTCCAATATATTAGATCATCAAGTATAAAAGACAAAATGAAATAATAAAAACAAAGATAAATCACCTGGGAAGAGAACCATCAAAACTATTACATAAGAAAATAATCGTCTGGACATAGTGAAAGGATTTTAAATATTTGTATTAGCTTATGATGTATGTAGAATATATTATGTTTTTCTAAAATAATTTTTCTTATATAGCACAAGAGGAACAAATCTTTATATGGTAGTTAATTATATTTATTAGATTGACATGTTCTAAATTGACTAAAACTGACAAATTAACATATATTTAGTTGACCAAGTATTTAGGCAAGAAAATAAAAATAATTTGAATTAAATCAATAAATTTACAACCAAAATTTTATATTTTGATTACACACTTACACTTGATCTAAAAATATATAAGGGGAACTGCTACAAATATTATTCTCCCCCTACCACTTTGTATAAATACCATCCATTTGTGGCCATTTTTATAAATACTATTATTGGACTTGCTAATTGACATGAATACCCTTAATGAATTTTTAACCTACCTCAATCTCCTCCACATTTAATTCATGTTGTGATATATATTGTTTATTTAATTTTTTTTATTTGGGTTAACTATATTAGTATTTAGGGTATAGTTTTAAAGGGGTAGGGGATAAAATTTAGAGTTTAGAATTTACGGTTAAGAATTTTTTATTTAGGTTAACTATATTAGTATTTAGGGTATAGTTTTTAAGGGGTAGGAGATAAAATTTAGGGTTTAGGGCTTAGGGTCTAGGGTTTAAAAAACTCTAAACCCTAAATTCTAAACCCTAAAAATTACGGATACGTAATTTTCCAGCCAAAAACGGATCCATAATTTTTCTGCCAAAAATTTATTCCGTAATTTTTTCTGCCAAAAAATTGATTTCATAATTTTCCCGCCAAAAAATTTATTACAAAATTTTCCCGCTAAAAATTTTATTCCATAGTTTTTCCTGCCAAAAACTTGATTTCGTAATTTTTCCGCCAAAAAAATCATTCCACAATTTTTCCGCCAAAATTATTCTGTAATTTTCTACTAAAAATTAGTTATGTAATTTTAATTAAAATAATTAATTATTATATTTTAATTAAAATAATTAATTATTATATTCATTTAGGGTAACTAAGTCAAAATACATACCCAAAATGGTATTTATGAAAATAGACTCCTTCCAATGGTATTTATGAAAATTGACCTCCACATAGTGGTATTATTGAGATTCCCCAATATATAATTTGTATTATATTTTTAAGGGTAGATGAGTTGTTTTTTAGTTATAACTTTAAACATATCTTTGATCAAAATTTATAATTTTGATCAAACATATTTTATATTTAGTATTAAATAAATAATAAAAAAAGAAAATCAACAAAACCTAATTAGTACAAAGTATATATAGAAAATAAAATTTGACCAAAAATAAAAACTATATCAAAAAATAAAATAAAAAAGTGATAAAAGCTATAATCTTTATTTTTTTACCATATCAAATAATAATATATGAATCAACTTATCTTAGTTTTGCGAAGAAAAAACAAATTTATGTCAAACTAAATTTACAAATAAATAAGTAAAATCAATTTAAATAGGAATAAAAGAATATCAGTTCGTCGTTATTTAGGGAAAATAAAATAGATGAAACTAGTGTCTTTTCTATAATAAGATATTTACTTTTTGGCAGTTTTTAATTGCTCCATGCACAGTCTTTTGCTAATCACCTCTATATCTCTTTCTCTTATCTCTTCTCCGAACATATCACCCTATCTAAATTAATTTAAATTTGTTTCTAAGCGTTTGGTGAAGCAAATATTAAATGAAGGAGAAGCAAGCCATTGGCCAAACCTACCTTATCAACAACATAACATGACAATGACATTAAGGCTCCATCTATTACTTCCTCATATGCACTCATGTGCTTCTTGTCTCTTCTCACGTGGTTCCACCACCTTCACATCTCTTAATATTTCCATTGGCACGATACCCCACATTTCTAAATCATTATTACGGATGTTATCATCAAATTATAAACGGGGTTAGCCTAGCTCAAGCCATTTTATTTTCGGTCTGCGAACTCTACATGTTGGTCGGGCATAACCCTGCCCGACCAACATGACATTTTTGCGGGATTTCATCTAGTTGATGGTAACTTCACTAGCATTATGGACTCATTACAATCAATTAATTTCAAAGCATTCCCCAAAGAAGTGCTACGAGTTTGAAGTTTATATTATCTTCGGTGTAAGATGAGAGAGTTAAAGGAAGAATCTCAACTTTGTTTGCCTTTATAAATACATTCAATGTTTTAAGTGACGGTGAAACAAGAATATAATCATACAACTTTATAATACAGTTGAGGCAGTTTTTAAATGAAGCCTCGAAATTTCAATAGTGCTATTGTTGTACCATGTATAATGCAAGAACTCAAAAGAAGAATAACTTAGCAAGTATTAACATCGGCGACCACCTCTGCAATTAAGAGCACCGGCATTGTAGGTGATGACACCAACAAGGGATGATGATTTAGCTGCTAAACTTGAAGCTCTTGCGTAGCTAGCTCCAAGTCCTGATCCAGAACGTGTAAAGAAAGCTCCGTTTAAGAAGAGGTCTCCTTCTGATCTCCAGTTCCAATGCTTCCATTGCCATTGCCCTGCATAGTCTCTCTTTGTCACCTGCCACATACATAGACCCCATCATGTTTTTGCTGTAAGCATCTAGATGAAAACTCTGTAGGAGAAAGCTCATTGATAAGTTCTGATCATCATCTTTTGACATTGAGTTAAGCCAAAAGAACAAGAAAGATCGGTCTTTTAACTCGACCTAATCTTGTAAGAGCCAAAAGCCGAAAGTCTTGGCGGATTCAAAGAAAGAAAGTACCTCTTTCGCAAACCGGTTTCTCGGGGCGAGATATCTGTTTCCTTGGCTGTTAATGGTTGGACTAGCACTGCCACCAATTGCATACATTTCCCAATGTGTGTAGTCATTGTTTACTACATGGAAATATCCATGCCTACACCTACAATGAACAAGGTTTATTTTATCGAAGTTTTCTTAGGGTTAAGATCACAAAAAATCAGGTTAAAGTATATACGTACCTTGGCATTCTCTGGATAAGACCTTCACCAAAATGGTTATAAGCAATTGTAACTTGCATAACCTTATCCCTTGTGTATGTATCACTATGTCCCAATAACATAACCTATATCAAACACAATTCCATTAATCCTCACTACCAAACAAACCCTAACTTGCAACTCAAGCAACCATAAACTATCAAAGTTGAGGCCAATGCTTTACCTCATTATGGTGAGTGAAGTAATTGTTAGAGATAGTAATGGCAGTAGAAGACATAACAGCATCAATAAGGCCATCAGCACAATTAGAAAGTGAATTATGATCAATCCAAATATGACTCGATCCAAAAATCGAGATCCCATCTCCATCAGCCATAGTTCTCCAACCATAATGTGAAGGAGAGCTTCTCACCATAGCGTTACCAGTTGGTTTACAATCATGAATATGAATCCCATGAATGATAATATTAGTCACGAACTGTATCGTGATGCATGCACCATTAGCTATGTGAACGTTCACGCCACGACCATCGATGGTTTTGAAACTGTTCATGATGAGTTCTTCTTTTAATGTAATGACCATGTCACGTTTGAAGACAATCCAAAGTGGTTCGTTCTGAATCACGGCGTGACGTAGTGTTCCCGGTTTAGGGTTAACCGGGTTATCGTCGTTTGGGTCACTTACAACGTAGTAACGACCGTCTCTACCGCCGATTGCGTTGCGACCGAATCCGATTGCGCAGTTGGCTAGAGCTTTACGCCGGAGTTGCCATCTCCGGTCACAACGCCAGCAATCGTCGATTGGATTTCCGGTTGAGCATGAGAAATAGCCTAATCTTCTTCGCTCTGTGCTGTTCCGAATGCTCCTGAACCATTCAAAACCGGTTTTGTCGAACCAAATTAAATTGAGGTAATAAGTATAAGTAAATTAATTAAATTATGACATAATCACTTATGACATAATCACTAAACTAACCCCAAATTAAATGAATTGGGTGGGCCAGTTACTGTGAAGCTAATAGGAAAATTTGACAATATTTGCGTCGGTGGGAACATTCTAACGCTTATGATTTAAGCAGTGTAAAAAAAATTGCTTTGTTTTTTTCTTTTTTTTTGTGCAAATTAAAGGACTTGCTTTATCACGCAAATTATTCTTATTTACTCGAGAATCCTATGATTTCTAAATACTGCTGAAATTTATATAATATTTTTCTAGTAGTATATATGTTAGTAAAGTAAATAATCCAAAACATTATTCGTTTATTTATATAAAATTTTTTTGTGATATATCATTGAACTATCTTTTGATATTTGTGATTTAAATAATTAAGTAATGAGTTTCACATAACCTTACAAAAATAGTATAGTGCTATTACTATTTTAGAGTTCAAAGTATAATTTTAGGGATATTTTTCTTTAACATTTGCCAAAAATATCTTTAAAATACTATTGTCTTTTTTTTTTTTTTTTTTTTTTTTTGGTTTTAAAAGACTACCTTTAACAAGATAAGACTGGGACTATTGTTATTACTTAACTTATTACTGTTATCAATGAAAGTAATAGTCTACATACATGGTTTACTTAGTCCGGTTTACTTGGTTAAATGTATTGTTAGACTAAACTAATCTCTCGATCAGATGTATATAAGAATATCTCTGTAACAAACATCATGAAGAAAAATAACATCTGATCGAGAGATTGGTTTAGTCTAACAATACATTTAACCAAATAAACCGGACTAAGTAAACCATGTATGTAGACTATTAGAAAGCATTCGGAAAACACAACACGAGGCAGATGCATGGGCTGTAGGCAATTCACTGTTCTAAAGATTAGGTGTTGGAACATTTACACATGATTCTTTAAAACAAGAACAAAAACATTACACGTGTTTTTGGACCAATGTCTATAATAATTCCATACGATTTTCGCAAGCAATAATATTTAATACTTCTATTTTATTTTATTTTACGAAAATATTTATTCAACTATATGATCGGGTGCATTGCATTTAATGAAGAATCCCATCCAAATCCAACTCAAACTAAATGAACCATGTTATGTTTGATGTTTGATGTCTGGTCCACTCACAACTCTGAAACGCTCAGTAAGAATAAGCATAAAGTACTTATCGTCGTAACGTGAATACTAATTATTTACTCCCACCCATTTTTGTTTTCTAGTTTTTACATATACATATTTATTTCTCTCGAAATGGATCTATATGTGTAAAACAAAACTTTTCATCTTCGATTGATTTTTTCGTAACATGTTTAACATTTTGTTTTATATTGAGAATGTGACAACTTAGTATAGTTCTGTTGAATCCAAAAACAAAAACCAAACACACATATTTTCAAAAAAAAAATATATAGATAATTCAGTTCAGAATAAGAATTGTAAATCATCAAAAAAAAATCTCGTAGGAAAAGCCAGTGCGCGAGAACCGAGAAATACTTCTTGTTAAAAAACGGTTAAATGGCATAAAAGAAAAAAAAATTAATATGATAACAATAAAATAAATATATATAGGTGAAAAGTAGGAAAAGAAAAAAAAAACAATAACAAAAAAAAAGTAGGAAAAAATGGAATCGAGGTCTTGTGTTTGGCCCTATGGATTTTGACCCTTTGACCAAAATGTATAAAAGTTCTTACAGAAGCACCATGTGAGCCCTGCTCCACATAAATACAGTTTCACCAGTTTTCAGATTATTTTTTTCATTACTTAATAATTATATATATATATAAAAGTCACATGAAATTATCCAACCAGACGTCAAGAGATAGTGGGACTTAGAGTTTAGTGTGTTTATTAAGTTACTACCAACTAACCAATAGTAATAAAGGAAAAGATACTATTTATTAGTATTTAATTAGCTAATAAAACAATAATCACTAATTTAATAAAGCTAAAACAGAAACACAGAATTAAGCAACAAAAAAACTCACATGTCCACCATGGCAGCTACTTCCTCTGGATTCTCAACTGCATGTTCATGCCATGTTTCATTAGACCTGAAAATTCAATTATTAACTCATTAGACAACAACAACAACAATTACTATCTCTACTAAACCCAAAATTAAACAACTCAATCATAAAAGCATTATACTAAACCTAGCTAGTCACTATTAATAAATAATAAAAAGTTGCATTATCTTAACTAATAACACACTTGTGTAGTTGTGTTTGAGCACACGGATCTGTATATGATCAATAAAGAAATAGTAAACTTCAAGAACTTCTAATTTTAGATCTATAATACAAAAATCAAATTATGATGGTTCGTAAGAAAAAGGGTTTTCTTGTTCCACCATAGATTGAGTTATTAAAACTTCAATGCTCTTCAATGAACCAGATCACGTAAACACAATTGACACAAACTGAGCTAAATGAAAATTCGATCATACCTGGTGGAATTGACACAAGTGAAGAGGAGTAATGCAGAAGCAAAGAGGACAAGTACTTGTGTGATAGCCATTGTTCTTGCTATGTTCTGTTCTTTTCTGATTCTTTGTCTCTGTCTAAGACAGAGGCTTTTGTCGGTCTATTGTGTTCGAAGAAGAAAGAAAGAAAGAGGAAGATGAAAAGAGTTAAAGAAAAGGCTTTAGGGGAAGGAGTTATTATATAAGAGAAATTGCGCGTGACATGTTCTACTACTAGATATTAATGTTGGCCTAATTTAATTATTTAGAAAAGTTCATACAATCTCTTGACTATTATTTTGGCCTAATTTAATTATTTAGAGAAAATCATACAACTTTATAATTTTTTTTTCTTTTTTTTGGGGGTAAAATAAAATCATGTAATGAACATAGTTAACATACAGTAGTTCATATTTGGCCCCATGCTGACATAATGTTTTCACCATAGTCTTATTTGAGTTAATTTTCGCATTTATAACACCCAATGTTGAAAATGTAGGTGATACGACGAGAGACAACATATACAAACAGGTGAGAATATAAGATAAGTTGTACGAACTCGTTTTTTCGATAAAAGCGGAAATTCTAGTGAGAATTGATGTTACAAAGGCAAATCGTTCACATTTTTCATATTTGCACTTTCATACTTCTCACCATTAAATGATGGGCTAAAATTTCTGCAATTGTAATTTAAATGTTTGCAAAACAAATAAGTATTCAAAACCCGGATAAATGTTTTTAGAAACACTTTAAGTTTGTTTAATTTTCAAATTAACTCCAACGCACCCAAAAGTTTTGCTAATTTTTCATATAAAATTTCAACTCCATCACAGAAAGGGAAAAAAAAATTTCACAAAGTTTACGTTTTCTAAGACATTTTAGACTCAAAGTCATGAGTCACAATACTGTCTTCTCCTTTTTCTTCCCAAATTAAAACTATATAATCTCAAATTCGTTCATAAACATTAAGTCTTCTGATTTTATCAAGTGGATAATGGTCTAATATTTTTTGAGTGAGTATTTAATAATTAATATCAATAATTCAACTTTATTTGATAAGAGTAATTTACATGTTAAACGTGGTATTATTAAGGGCTGATCATGGGTACCAAGAAAAAGTATAAGTTAAAAATCTGAAATCGTACAATTTATTACAAAAAAAAAAAAAAAAATTAATCGCCCTAAGAAATCTTTGATTCAATATTTCTTAGGATTTTGAGTAGTGTTATGGACTGGAGATGGACAAAAAAAAATAGTATTTCTGAAAAAAAATAGAATACAAAAGTAGAATAAAATTTTTTATATAATTTTAAAAAATAATAATAGAATAAAATATTGTTAGTTATATCTACTTTAGTACAATAAATATATAAAATTTTAGATACAATAGATATTTTTATCACGAACATGTATGAAACAATTTTTTTTTTTGTTTGTTCATCTTAAATCTCTAAAACTTTTAAAACTTTAGGCATCGTCCTTCCTGCAAATATGACCAAATTGAAGTTACTATGTTTAATGAGTATTTTGATTCATCTAACCTCATAATTTCTCGTGTTACGTGGCTACTTAAGGGTCAATGCTAGCAAAATTTGATTTTGGTGGAGTGAGCTTTTTTCTTTCATTGTTAATTGTGTAAATCTTAAGCCGAAACTCATACTAATTCTTCAAAGCTCAAACTAATCCTCTAACGTTCACATAAATCCGAATTTTTTTGACACTAAAACGGTAGAACCGATTATGAATAGCCTAGAATGATTAACATTAATTCATAAAAATCAACCCAAAATTGAAACCCTCCAAAAAAAGGTTCGCGCTAGTTTATTCTCCTAAACACAAGAATCAGCGCGGCCTCAAGAAGACAACCGCTGATCTGAAATGGTTTTCTGCCACCGGTTCTCCTCCATTCGTCCATCCTGAGCATCATCGGCCGATACCTTTTTGAGATCTCTGCTCGATTTATGAAGATCATTTCTCTCGCGATAGGAAAAAATCTCGCAATCCTCCGTTGGTGTGGATCTTGTTGGCGACTTTTCTAGAATCTCCATGGCTATTACTTCCTCTAAGAAGGCGATCTTCTCTCCAGCTAGTTTACAATCTTCATAGCCACCATATCCGACTGTCTCGCATGCTTTGAACTGTGATTTAATTTTTATGTTGTCATTGGCACCTCTTCCACTACCAGATCATCCAGATCCACCTCCCCCCCCCTCCCATCCTCCTTTCCATCTCTTCTTTTCCATTTTCCTTACTGCTTCACCATCTCAATCCGAGACCTTGTCGACTATCATTCTCATCAATTTACAAAGGTTAATGAAAGTTCATCAAATGTCTTCTGCCACAGCTTCAAAGCTCACTTTGAACATGAATCTGGAAAATTCAATATTGATATTGTTCGGTTTGAGTGTCGACTCACTCTTTTTCTCTCATGAGAATAGAACGTTATATTTCTCTTCTGTTTTTGAGGAAAAACCATCACCAATTTCCTCCTTTTGGAAAAAATTGCTTACATCATCATCTTTTAAAGAGCGGATTTTACCTCCATCATATTTATTTTCTAGGAGAGATGTGTCTTTCTACGGCCGCTGAACCGAGAATATTTCTTATGTTTCTAACCACTATGTTATCTTTTATAGAGGTCTCATGAACACCAAAAGACGCAGCGGAGATCACTTCGACAAGCCCCGTATATATAAACTCGGTTTCAAAGTTACAAAATAAACTACCCTTAAGTTTGCAAAATATCTTGTTTTGTGAGTTGAATTTCTTTCCTAAGCGATGACATTCAATCTCTTTTATATTTTTGTTGACCATTTATCTAGATTTTATCATTTTGAGTATGATCTCCTTGTTATTTCTTTTATTTTAGTTGATAGATATGTATATTGGGTTTTGTCTGATTGTGGTTATCTTTTCCTAACCATTTAATTATGGAATGAATTAATTGGTGTAAAACCAAAAAAAATGAAAGTAAGCTAAAAATGATTAAAATTGTAACAGAAGAATTCAAACTCTGTGAAAAATTACGCTCATAATAAGATATTAAACTATTAAAGTATTATTATCACTTGGTTAATCGCATGCTTGACCCAAAAAGTTTTAATGACCGTTAAATAAGTTACTGTGGCCTAACCACTAGACTACACTCAGTTTTCTGAAAATGATGCTTTCAAAACATATTTTGTGATACCTAAAACATGTGTTTTATGTAGTTTATCTTAGACTCGACCAGGGGCGGATGTAACATAGGAGGAGGGGGTGCACGTGCACCCATAGTTTTGAAAATTTATAGTGTAATTTCTTAAGGAAAATATATTGTGCACCCCATTAAATTTAGAATTTTGCACCCACCTTTTTTAATTAACTACAAAATAAATTTAGGCTGAGCCCAAATATCAAAAAAAAAAATTTTTAACCCAAATCAACTTAAGTTTTAAAGCCCAAATATATTAATCTAGCTTTTATATTTAAAACCCTAATTTATATTAAAATCAACTTAAGTTTTAAACCGGTTCCAAACAATGAGTGAACGTAGAGTACATTTATAAATTATTTTTTTAAAATTTAATTGTGATATTTTTTATTTTAATGCTTTATTTAATATTTGTGCACCCGGTAAAAAAACTCTCTGGATCCGCCCCTGGACTCGACCCTCATTAGGCGAATGAATTAATTTGAAAATTTATCGAGATAAAACTAATGAAAATGTTCATTTATAAAAAAAATTATTTGATTTATTTTTATCTAACTTAATTAATTCGTGTAAAAACAATAAAATTTTGACCAACCAATGAACGAAGATTCCACAAGTGGATTTAATTATAGTGTATTTATATAGTGTTCTCGTTTGCTCAATCTAAAATCTTATCTACCATAAAATGTCGACAAAACAAAAAAACACAAGAGAGAAAAAATAAAATAAAAAATAAAACAAGAGAGACCTTCAGATGCTATGTTAGTAAATAGTAACCGAAGAACCAATCAAACCGCGCTAATCTACTTTCCAATTATTTATCTCCAAATGCTATTTTAAATTCTCACCGGCCACTCACACTCTCTCTCTATCACGTGCGGTAGGCCAGGTGGATCACGTGCCGGATGATGCTCATTCCTACACGTTCTTCTCATAAAAAGTATCCACGTCATTCTTTAATATAAACTAGGTGATATCCGCGTGGACACGCGGATGCATTTTATTATATATTTTTAAATTATAATTAATATAATAATTTAAATAACATGTATATTATTTTGATTATAAGTTTTATAGTTTTTTGGTTGTATTTTAATATGTTGTTTAAAAAAAATTCAAATAACTTAAGTTTAGAAAAAATTGAAATTTTTTTTTAAAAAATATCCTAACATGTTTGTCCTGAAAATATAAATAAACTGTAATATTTTTTTAAATGATCTCTTTGTTATACTATTTTTTTTATTATAGATATGATACATGTCTAATTTTGTTTCTTTGGAAGATAAGATCCTTGTGAATTAATCGATTTATCCTTTAACATCATTATAAAAATATAACAATTCACAAAGGGCTTAAAACATGATATAATGAATATCTAGATTTTTGTTATTTTATTGTAAAAATATCATAATTCACAATGCCTTTAGAAAATGACACCAACCATGAAAAATAATAATTTTTTTTTCAAAACTCTAATAACCGAGTATACGTATGCTTTCTCATATTCCCATGTCCATCTTGTCGGGAAAAAATATTATAATTATCGTTAATAGATGAGAACCGATAGTAGAGTAGAGTATTTAGAAAAATGGACATATGTTTTTATTAACCGATAATTATAAAACACATAAATTTAGAATGGTAGAGTATATATATTATTTAAAAAAAATTCTTTTTACTTTAACTTTTGAAATACTTAACAAATTAAATTTTGAAAATTTTAAAATAATAAATAAACGATTAAATATGTCATAAAAAAGAGTGATGATGTATTAATTTCTTATAAAACATAAATTATTAAAATAATAAAAAAATTATGATGATGTGTCATAAAGAGGGGTGCTCAGGTGTCAATCTCTTGTGAGACTCAGTCTTTATATAATAGATGTTATATATCTGTTCGTCGGCGGCGAATGTCCGGAAAACACGCCGGTGATTATATCAACGTGGCAGATCATATAAATAAACCAATCAGACTTGTCTTGTATTACCTTGAACTCTTGAAGACTCGTATCGTTTGTATATATATATATATATATATATATATATATATTTAAAGGAAACATTAAAATTTTGTACATATAATATACAGTTACACATTGCTGCCAAGAAAGAAAAAGTTAAAACGAGTTAAAGATTATATTATATAGATTTTGCTAGTTTTTACTATTGTACAGTTGTATATATGGAAAATCGTAAGAAAATTACATGATATTTATTTTATTATCACAACCCTAATCAAATTTGAAAGAGCTGAGGACTGAGCACATTACATTAATGTAGTTTTTAAAGCAATAACCATTAATGTAGTTTTGATTAAATTTGAGCCAAGCAGGTTTTTTGGTTTTCGTCTGACACTATTTTGTAGTAGTATTTTATTTTTATTTGACATTATTTCATATCACTAGTTAATTCTACATACAGAAATAGAAATACACAAAAAAACTCAATAACTTAGGATTTCCGGAAGTACAGACACAATTCAGTCGATTCATCAATTTCCACATGTTGGACAGTGATTAGGCTTCCAGGCTGATCAACATTAATTAACAAAAACAATATTATCCAATATGCATAAATGTTCAATCTGTATACTATTATTTGAGCAATGTTAAAAGAAGTTTAACCAATAGTCATGTGGTATATTACAAAAATTACCATTAGATTATAATTATTTTCTAAACAAATATTAATATGTCATTAAGGATAATTTCGTCACAACAAATTCAGTCTGACTTTGATGCTTCTATTTGATTGGTTGAAAAAATTATGTAGGTCCCACTTAATTTATTTTTATTCTTCAAAGAAAAAATACCATAATTCACATTAAAATTCAATTAATAATATAAAATTCACACAACAAACCAAATCAGTTCCCTTAATTTATGGATGAACATGTATTCTATATAGTAGTTTTAATAAAAGATTATAATATTTATTAAATACGCAAAGTAAAAATATTTTTCCATATTTATGATTTTTATGGATATTCGCATATAAAGTTTGAGATTAAAAACACTAATATGCAAGTAAAATTATTAAAACATGTTCATTATATTTGTAATTTGTAGGGTTAATTATAAATATAGTAAAATCAAATATAATTTTAAATACAAGAAATAAGTGATTAATTATATATATAAATATATTTATAATTAATTATATATAATAATATACAATTTAAATTTTTTTAAAAAATTATAATTTATTAGCAATGATTTATGTCTATATTTATAGTTTTTATTTAATAAAAAAAATTATTTAAATTTCCCAGTTTTATATGACATTCACCTAATGTGTTATAAAATTATATGTTTCATCTTAAAATGATGAAACAAAAAATATAAGAAGAAAAAAAATACTATATAAATGAAATTACTGTGATTGATTTATATTCATAATTTAACAACTTAAAATGTCATTAACCAAATGTCACATTTATATTTTATACAAATCAACTACATATATTTGTGATACATACTATGATCTGAATATAAATTTATTTTTTATATATACTTAATCCCAGATTAAATTAGTTTCAGTCCATAATAACATTGTTATATTATTAGTATTAAGTAACATATAATATTATATATAGGTTGTTATAATCTTTAATAACATGTTTAATGATAAAAAGAAAAGTAATAACATGTATCCAGTAACATGTTTAATATAAGAAAAAATTAATAAATATTTATCTATGCAAGGCGTGGGTTTTGAAAAGAATTTTTAGAAGAACAAAAAAAAGATGTATAATGCTTCTTAAGATTGACCTTAGATGAAGAGAAGACAATATCCATTATATATTGCATTTTGGAATGACAATTAATAAAAATCAAGTACACTCTTTGGGATATGCAATCAATTTGTTTAAATTTTTTAAATGTGTATCATATTACTATTGTTAATGCAAACTACAATATCGTTGTTATATATATATTTTAATAGTAAATCATATTATACATAATATATATATATATATTAATAATTTTAATTAACACAATACAAACCATATATAATAAAAATAAATAAGATAAATAGAAAGTTGAAAATATAAAATAAATATAATCTAAACAATAATGTATAATAATCTAAGCAGATATTTTCCCACGCTGTGCAGCGTGGGTTATTATCTAGTGATTATGATAATGAGTTCGGCCTATAAGGGGATCATGTCATGTGTGATTGTTCTTCTCCACTCTTACATTCGATCGTAATTTACCGGATATAATTAGAGCGGAAAACACAGAGTAAATAAATAAAACATTGGACCTTTATTTCACACATTTTAGGGGATTTATTGGTCTATAGATTTCCATAGATTTAAAATTATGTGTTACTAGATCATTGATTTTAAATTCTTGTTAAAATCATGTGTTATTTCATCCGATAATTTTTATACAAATTGAAATCCTATATAATTGTTTAAAGTTTTAATTTCGGATTTCAAAATCCAAATTGGATTTAAAATGGATTTGAAACTGAAAAATATAAAAAATTAAAATCCAGAAAAACTAGGGCTGGACAAAATAACCGTAAGCAAAAAAAACTGAACCGAACCGAACAGTAAATTAGTCATTCGGTTCGGTTTTGCTTAAAAATTCGTTCAGTTACTATTAACAAATTATTTTGGTTTCGTTTCGGTTTCGGTTTAAAACCGTAAAACAGTTTGGTTTTTTCAGTTTTTTGAATTTATCTTTTATACATACTTAGATAGATACTTGAGTTACCTAGTTTAAAAAAAATTTAACAAAAATATCTTAAAAACGGTTGCACTAAAACTCTAGATAGATATACATTTTATATATAATCTAATGTTTTTGGTCATTCATTCACAATTTATTAGAGTTTCATCAAATTGTTCTCGCAAGCCACATCACTAGGTTTGATTTATATTCTCTTTATTTTTCCACTATAATCGATTTTGAATTTTGATTTTTCAATTTTTTGATTTTGACTTTTATATGACTTACAAACTCAATTTTTTTATTTTAAGTTTTTAAGTATTATTTTTACACAATCAAAATAATCTACAAAAACCGAAATCGAATCCAAAATAAACCGAACCGAATTAATTTCGGTTAAAACTGTAAACCGAAGAAAACCAAACTGTATTTCAATCGGTTTCTAAATGATTTCATTTTTTATAAAACCAAAAAACCGTAAAACCGAAAAAACCGAACCGAAACTAAACCGTAAACCGGAATAACAAACCATGTTATTTCAAAATCCATATGTCTGATTTTAAATCAGTACTGATTCTCAAATCACATATGAATTTATAAATCTAACTAACACATAAATTTGAATTCATTGAAAAATATTATTTTATGGATCTTTGAAAAATGAGAATATCTTCTCCAAAGGTGACCTTCATCTCCAAATTATTGTTTTCTCTTTTTTTTTTCCTTAATGTGTCATTCACTGCCATTAATTTATGAATTGAGTTACAATCATTGACCACTCATAAGCTAAGCATAGAATCCTTTTGCGTCACGAAGCTAAGAATGAAATGGGCCAGGTTGTAGAAGATTGGACAACAACAAGATTTTTTGCAACTCCACATGAATATACTTATTATTTTTTTTTTTAACTGCACATGAACTGAAAAAAAACTCTCAAACAAACTTTGGAATGTGATAATTATTCACAAAATTGAATATTTACATAAATGTCATCATAAACTTCCGTTTTGTGATAATGGATATAATCTTTTGATAAATTGGACCATGAGTCATGTGGATAAATACTATAAATGGGATAATGGATAAATACGCTACTACAGTGTTGCAACATATCCAAGATAATAGAACATAGCTAAGTCATTTAGAGAGGTAAATAGAAAATAGTGAAGGCAAGAAGGAGATTGGTTAAAGTGTAACTATGATGCTTGCTTTGGTTGAGTAAAGTCATAAAAATGAGTATTGGGTGGATAAATTCCTAATTCTGTCGGCCAATTTATGCATTTGGTTACAGAGTGTTTGTTGTCATATGGGCCAAAAATATATCCAATGTGTAAGCCAGGCCGAATGATTTGGGCCGAGAAGTAGAAAATAAAATGCTGTTTTGGAAACGGTGCAACCCATGATACCCCAATGTTGTCGTTTCTCTTCATCACATTCTTATTAGCATTTTCTGGATTTTGCTTTGTCGTTTCCAAGTTTTTTTTTTTTAATTACAAACAGTTCAAGTTTTTACAGACAAACAGTTCAAGTTTAAATGGCTATTTTTTTTTATAATTCAGCCAATAGCAAATAAAAGCTTCATTAAACCAATACTATTACTATATAAATAAAGTACACAAGTAAATTGGCTGTTTCTTGCGAAGTAATTAGGAAAGTTCAAATTCTATTTTATCAAAAAAAAAAAAAAAAAAAATAGTTGAAAAATTCTAGAAAATGACAAAAAAAAATGTTAAACAACTCAAAACTTAAAGTGTCTCACAAAAGCTTTAAATATTTTATCATTATATAAAATTTTAAATTAACTACTCGGCATATTCAATTTTATTAGATGTATTAGCTTTTATTTTTGTTTTATTTTATTAGATGTTTTGCAAATTTTTATACATGTTAAATGGATTTAAAATAAAATATTAAGTTAAAGATACTTTTGTACAAAAAAAAAAATCTTAATATATGCGCTTTTAACCAAAACATATAATAAAATAGAACCAAAAAAGTATGAAGAGATTGTCAGATTTTAGTTAAGGTTGTAACAAGTGATCATGAAGAAGTTTCAATTCTGAATATATGCAAAGACATTAAAACATGGAGAAGCAAATTCGAGGAAATACGATTCGCGCATGTATCAAAAAGCAATAACGAAGCAGCACATCTACTTGCTAGAAATAATCCTCTAAAACACATTTTTCAAATTGTATTTATCCATCTGTTTGGTTAACAAATTGTTTGTACTATAACTTTATTTTTTAAAATTAATATAATTTATTTGCCGTAAAAAAAAAAAACCCAATGAGTATAACAATGTATATTATAATGATAAGATATTTAAAGCTGTTCACATTTTTCCAATCAATTGTAAGCATATACTATATTTTTACGAATAGTTTATTCATTATATATCATCCGTTGTCGCTAGAGATACCACTAACATATATATATATATATATATATATATATATGGATGGAATCATTTGTTGTAAATTTAAATAGGACAATGATTAACAAACGAAAAACCCTAAGATCACAAATGGAGGGAGAGATCAAGACACTGATCTTTACCCTTGTCACTATTAACCACATTACAATGATGATCCATAATTTGAACACGTTGTTGACCAAAATACCTTCCTCCTTTGCAATCTCTACTTTCATGGGATGAGGCCAACACGACATGAGCATCATTGGATCTAAAGATTGGATGGTCGGGATGAACCGATGGAAAGCAGCCAAGAGAGGCAGAAGTAGGGTAGCCTAAGATGGTCAAATGGTGTGGAGTTGGAGAGGATAAGAAGACAGGTAACGTGTGAAGCAAGTCATTGTTGTTGACGAAATCGTAAGCTCTTTTGGCTCTTCTAGCAGCGGTTCTCTCCTTCTTGTGTGCGTTCTGGTGACCTCCTAGGGCTTGGGAGCTATGGAACTTTCTAGAACAGAAGAGGCAAGGGAATACTCTTGATGAAGATGTGTCATCGTGTGGCTTGTTAGCTTCTTGGGTCGGCTTGATCTCTTCTTCTTCTTGCTCCTCTTCTACTTGATGGTGATGATTTTCATCCATTCTATACATACAAAAGTTACTAAGCATTAGTTTAACTTCCAATAAGTGCACAAATCAACTTGGAGACTCAACCCTTTAACCTAGAATTTATATGGAAAGGGTATGAATATATATTTATACCTTGAGTTGAAGACCAAGAAAGAGAGAGAGAGAATGAGTGTTTTGTTTTTGTTTGAGAAGATGAGTTTAAATGGGCAAGTGTGAGGATGAGAAGTAGTAGAGAAGTGAAGTTAAGATGGTGTTTGAGGAGAGTTGGAAAATGTGAAGAATCTGTGAGTGGATACATTAGTGTTACTAATAAGTGTTCTGTTTCTGTTGCAGAGCCAACTTTGGGAGCAGGTTCTTTTGCCCGTATGGGCTTGGGAACAGAGGAGATAAGAGAGTCAGAGATAAAGACAGAGAAGAGAATGAGTAAAAGGTGGTGGTGGTGGTGCATGTTGATGAAAAGAAAGAGATTGATTGGTGAGAAAGAAAGAGACGTGAATTGGGAAATGAAACTCTCTTCTTCTTTTTTTCTATCTTGAGATTAGCATTTTTGGCTTTGGGTTTGCTTCTTCTTTTAAATGGAACTCTATTAGCTATTGGCTTAATTGTAATTTCCTCTTAACTTCATCCTTTGTAATGTTGACTAAACCTTTAATGAACTTTGACTATTATCTTTGTATTTCAATTTGTCACACGAAGAATCACAAGATTAGTTCCTTGGAGACATTCAAAGACATCAATGATCTAACATTTATTGCACACAAAAAATGACAAGGATTGGGGAAGTGATGCCAAAATGACACTCCTTCCCCTTTTTGACACTTTTTAAAAAACATTTAAATTAAGAAATAAAATAAACATTTCATTACATTTTAATAAAAATAGGTTGAGTACTCTTGTAACTCTATTTTTAATAATTTTATTAATTTTTACTATAAAGAAATTAAACTTTAGAACTACACAACGATATATTCTTTAATCAAAAAGATTACTCTAAATCAACATTTATTGTGAAACATAAAGAAGACATAAAAAAAACAAAAAAAGATGGTGATGAAATAGAAGCAGAGGAGGCTCCACAAGTTGAGAAACAAATGGGTAGTCATAAAGACCGTGATGGGTCCTTACTGGTCGCACCGCTCACATTCCCTTGCAACTTGTCTCCTCCTAGTTGGCTACTTCCTCTATTGATCACTCTACCAAAAACTAGTAACCCAATTAACGAGCTTTACGTTTATGGACTTGAAAGAACTCACTTGCCACCTATAAGGCTATAAACCACCAAGGAAAGGTTTTTTTTTTCTTTTCTTTTAATTTCTTTTACGACATTGTATTTTAACAATCTGAAAATAGAATCTATTCCGGATACACATATATTAAGATAGTTATAATCGACTATTGTTCACTTATATTTTTTTTTGGTCAAATGATTTTTTATGTCTCTAGATGTTTAGGACTAGAGTTCGATGTCTTGCATTTTCTTTTGTTTTTTTACATTTTTCAAAAATGTTTGCCATGTTCTTTTTTTATTTTTTTTTATTTAATGCATGTGTAAACATATATTTCCATTTTTTTTGTATGACTAAAATGTTGTCCTTAGTTGATATCCATCATAATCATCAAAGCACTCACATTCTTGTATCAGAACCAACTCTTCATAAAAGAAAACAATAAGGTGATACCAGGTTAAGTTCAAGATTAATTTTTACTTGCGATAAGTTTTAAAATAAATTCCAGTAGACATGCAAATGACATGCTTTGATGGGTATAGGATGGTATACAGGTTGCCAATTACCAGTTAGTTGGCAGAAAAAAATCAATAATAATGAAAATTATTTGATTTCATATTTTATCGGAGAACTTTGAACATAATTCTACGAAACGGCCTACATCACACTACAAAAGAAAATGTATATTGCATCATTTATTTTGTGTATTTGCATTATTATAATTGATACAAACTGATTTTATATCATTTATGTAAGTCTCTCGAAAGTATAACGCAAAATATTTGCATCGGTTAAGAAAATTTTGAATCAATTTTGTAATTGATGTTAATATGCATAATTTACAAATAAATGATGTCAAATTTGCATCAGTAAAAATAATTATGTTAATTTTGCATCAGTTAGTATAAATGATATTAGTATTGTTACCATTCTAACAATTGATGCTACATAGTTGTGTCATTTGTTTATAATTATATTACATTTACATCGGTTGTAAATAATTGATATGATAATATTAAATTTATTTACAAGCTCTGTCATATTTAATAATTATTTAATTTATTAAAATAATTACTTGGTGATGAAATTTGTTTCATCTAAACGACTAAACCCTTAATCAATTTTATTCTAAAATGATGAGTTTATTTATGAATGAGTAATTTTTTTTTCCAAATTGTTTTAACGATGTGGAACAAATATAAAAAAATAAATTGCATCATTTTTTAAATGATACTTCATCTGTTCCATTTAATAAGATGTTTTGGCTGAAAACGCGCATATTAAAAAATCTACTTTTTAAAAAAAGTATCATTTTTTTTTTACTTTAAATCCACTTAACCAATCAAAGTTTAAGTTTTTCATAAAAACTTGCAACACATCTAACATAAAATATAACAAAAAATGAGGCTAAACCATATGATAAGATGAAACAGAGGGAGTACATATTTTCTATCATTTAAACAATTAATGTTAATTTTTATTTTCTTTTTAAGTTATAAAAATTAAGATAAATTAGTATCAATTTTAATTAATTGTTGTCAAATAACTAGTAATGATATCACTTATTGTAATTGATGTTAATTCATAAATTATGAATCAATAATTAATAAGTGACTCAAATAAATATCATTTATTTGATTAATGCACTTTAACTGATGCAATTTCTTGAGGGAAGCAATTGCCAAATTTTGTATTTTGCATTTAGACTCGTTTTTTTCCAATATAGGTTGACCATTTTACTGATCTGTTCTCTGCAGCTTCAGAAGGGAACATAGAAGAATCGTTAAAATATCTACAAGCCTACATTAAACCGGAAACGAACACATTTCTCTTACTACATGTCACTGAAGCCGAAGTGAAGAGGGTTTTATTTAGTATGCATCATAGGAAAGCTCCCGGACCAGACGGGATGACAGCCTTATTTTCTCAAAAATTATGGAATGTCGTGGGCGGTTAAATGAGACAAATATTTGTCTTATCCCTAAGAAGGAGAGACCAACAGAGATGCAAGAATTCAGACCTATTAACTTGTGCAATGTAAGCTATAAAATCATTTCTAAGGTTTTATGCTTCCATTTGAAGAGTATACTCCCGAACTTAGTATCGGAGACCCAATCGGCTTTTGTGGATGGACGTTTGATTACGGATAATATCTTGATAGCACAAGAAATTTTCCATGCGTTAAGGACCCATCAAATTCGTAAACGATACTGCATGGCAATAAAAACCGATATGAGTAAGGCGTATGATAGAGTCGAGTGGAATTTTCTAGAGAGCTTATTATTAAAAGTTGGCTTTGATCCCAAATGGGTGAATTGGGTGATGACTTGTGTCAAAACAGTCTCATACAAGGTACTCATTAATGGACAAGCCAAATGAGTGTTACCAGGGAGAGGCTTACACCAAGGGGATGATCCACTTTCCTCGTATCTTTTTATTCTCTGTACCAAGGTTCTAATCTCACATCTTAAGAATGCGGAGAAGAAAAAAAAGATCATGGGGTTAAAGATAGATAGCCATCTCGAGCCCACCTATTTCTCATCTATTATTTGCAGATGATAGCTTATTTTTATGTAAAGAGAATCCGGCAGAGTGCCGAAAAATTTTAGATATTCTCCGCCTGTATGGCGAGGCCTCGGGACAGCAGATAATTTATCAAAATCTTTCATTCTTTTTGGTGATAAGGTGGCAGAACCACGAAGAATGGAGATTAAAAATCTTACATGCATTCAACAAGAGAGTGGAATGGGAAATTACCTAGAACTCCCGGAACAGATCTGGCTCCAAAGCTAAAGTATTTGCTTTTGTATAGGAGCGCCTACAAAACCACATCAACAATTGGACGGGAAAGTTCCTTTCCAAAGGCAGTAGAAGTTTTGATCAAGTCAGTGCGCTGGCTCTTCCGACGTATATAATGTTGTGTTTCCTTCTCCCTAAAGGTCTTTGTACAAATCTTAGTAGTGCGGTTTCACGGTTCTGGTGTAGTGCCAAAGAAAATAGTCGAGGTATGCATTGGATGGCTTGGGACAAAATCTGTCGGCCACAAGCCTCATGAGGCATATGTTTCCGATCTTTCATGGAATATAATTTGGCTTTGTTAGCAAAACAGCTCTGGAGACTTATTAAGTACCCTGATTCTTTATTGGCAAGAGTACTTAGAGGGAGATATTTCCGTTATGGCTCATTTAATTTATACAAGAAAACGAGCAAATTCCCCGTCTTTCGGGTGGAGAAGCATGTGGATGACTCGTACTCTTCTTAAAGCGGCTCTAAGGAAGACAATAGGGTCAAGTATCCTCACGTTCGTATGGAATGACCCTTGGCTTCCAGAGTGTCCAGCACGACCAGCCCGTAACTTAGGGGATTCCCGTATAGAACACCTTTCGGTCTTGGACCTAATCCGTAAGGATACCAAAGAATGGAATCTGCTCTAATAAGATATCTCATCATCGCGGAGGAGGATATTCCACTAATTACAAGTTTAAAACCGAAGTTTTTTAGCGAAGACTCCTATTGCTGGACTCACACAAACATCGGAAAATACTCAGTCAAATCTGGGTATAGGTTGGCGAAGAAACATGGCTTATCAAGAGGTCCAGTTTTTCTAACGGAACCTAGCATTATCCCTCTTCAAGCCCGGGCCTGGAAACTCCATACTTCACGTAAGATTAAACACTTCATTTGGCAGGGAGTATCAGGATGTTTAGCTACGAAACAGAATCTCGTGAACAGACATGTAAGAACGGATGGCTTGTGCCCTCGTTGTGAAAGATCCGGAATCGACGAACTATCTGCTCTTTAGATGTCCGTTTGCAAAACAAGTCTGGGACTTAACTCCATTGGGTTTGGAATTTGAAAGCTCAGAATCTAGATTTTTTCCCACTCACGCACTCTTTACAAATTTGGACTTTCTCTTTTGGAGATTAAAAGCAGAAGCTATGGAGTTAGATCAAGTCTGCTACTATTCATGGATTTAATGGATGATTTGGAAAGCATGGAATTATAAGGTCTTTAATGGTCTTAACAGAGCTCCGGAGTGTAAGGCGTGGCACGAAGCAAACCAGAACTCACAAATAAATATTGTACCCAAATTACAAGATCTTAGAGATAACCCTTGCCCATCTGCATACAAATAGCATAATTAGTAGTATATTAACTGTATAACTAGCTAGTCTCTAATCAGCGCCGGCTTAGAGGGGAGGGCAAGCGGGGCGACGGTCCGGGGCCCTATACCGTGTCCTCCCAATTAAAGGGTCCGATTTTTTTATTTATATTTTTTTATATGAAAATTTAAAAATAATTTTTAGAAAATAGATTGAAGGAGGCCCAAAATTTTTTTTATGTATATGTACATATATATATATTTATTACAAAATCTACAAAAACATTGCTTATAAAATTTTTTTTTTAAACAAAATTTAGTAAAAACTCTAAAAAAATTAAATTTTAAGGGTCTATAAATTTTTTTTGCCCTGGGGCCAAGAAAATGTTGAGCCATCTTAGTAAAAAAAAAAACAAATAAAAGATGGTTTAAAAACCTAATTTTTAAAACGTTAATATGTTTTATATTCATTTTAACCAAGATTATGAAAGCTCTTGGAATAAATCATGCAGTTTATTTTTGTTTTTCTTATAACAGAAACTAAAATTCATAGCAAGAAACAACCAAACACTGCTCATTAAAACGGAAAAAATAATCGGACCACAGTCTCTAAGAGAAGCAAATATTAAACATGAATTACATCATTAGTTTACTACTCTCTGAAGCCAAAAATGTTAAAAAGGTGTCAAATTAAGCAATGTGTGGAACATCGTCGGTCGTGGTGTCATGAGGCAGACACATACACTTATGTCCCATTACAACCACATATGGACATTAGCATTTACTTCATTTTAATTATGTACTCAACGAAATTATTGTTCTAGTTATATTTTATGTAAACATTCAATTTTATTTAGGCTTATGAAATTTTGATTTATTAAAGATCTTAAGTGTTTTAAAGAAAGGTTATTGGCCTTGAAATTAGCTATGCTCCTATGCATCATTCCATATTTTGAGAAACATAAAATCTGTGTGTATAAACAATTAAAATGTATGATGGCTTCCAAAACTAATCAGTTTTTATTTCTTTATTGATTATCTATCTAATATAAAGAAAATTTATATCAAAGGTAGATAGTTTTTACAAGAATAACTAATTTAACTTTGAAATATTATGTTTGGAAAATAAAAATGGAAACAAGAAGAGAAGGTTAGGTAGCATGAAACGATAAAGAGAAGAAAGGAGGTTGGTAAGAAGAGTGGTGGAGATGCAAAAGAGTATGTGAGAAGAGTTACTTCACTCTTTCCCCCCATCTAACTGTCAACACTTTGTTTTTGTTATATATATATATAAAATTTTGAACAATCGGTTTTATTTCAACATTTGCGAATTCTCATACATTTATAAATTTATTGGAACTCTTACTATAAGCTCATTCATCGTCGGGTAACTTTCTTGACCTCTCTTACTTTTTCTTGACCTCTCTTCATATTATATTCATATGTTTTAAAAGTTTAAAAACAAAAATTAACTTTAAAAAGTCCCTTTTTTTGGTTTTTCAAAATTGATTAATCGAGATATTCAAAGTTTTTTTCTTTTATATACGACTTGAGACTTGAGAGGGCTTATAATATAGCATATGATCTTATTCAATTTTCTTTTGGAGGATACTAAATTTATCTTCCTAAACCAAATACATCTATGGTCAACCTTAACCTTAAGTTAAGTCAATGCTTTTTTTTTTTAACGGGGATGGTTTCGGGCCTTTGACCCATAAACTTACCATTGGTCCGGAGTCTATTTTTAATATGTCCAATGTTTAAATGAATGAATATTGCAACCCCTTTCAAACCATTCAAACTTACCACCTCTAAGCTCCTGCCTAGGGTCGACACCGACCGAATTATTGACATTTGGTTGTCCATTTTCTATTACAAGTCTCTGCATTTCGGATCGGATCACTTAAACTCGAATGCGAATTTAACCAAATCGAATAGTGATTATAAAATACCTAAATTATTTTTACCATTTCTATTATCCGTATTACCCGATCAATATTAATTTTTGATATTATAAATATTTTCATTTGATCTTTGCTCTCTATTACTCTACCCTTTAACCAAAATGAATAGACCTACTTGTTAGGTCGATTCTTCATACGTGGCCGTCTAAATTCCGGTTTCACTCTTAACGGCGTGAGTTTCTGTGGGGGTTTAAAACATGAACAATAAGCGATATTATCGTAACGCCGTTAATTTTATATGCCAAACGACAAGACAAGGTTGGCGACGACCCAACCAGACCAGACTGGTCGGAACGATCTATCAAAATCACCCACGAGAACAATGTTGATCCTGAAGCTGCTCATACTTAAAGTCTTCACCTTTCCAGAAAAACCAACCAAACCCAAGTTGAAATTTTCCCGGAAAGTTTTAGTATAGAAATCCCCATTTGAAATTCAGCTTCAAGAAGTGTTTGAACTGTGAGAAAGATGGAGAAAGCTACGGAAAGACAAAAGATTTTGCTTCGTCATCTTAATCCAATTTCTTCTTCTTCTTCTTCTTCTTCTCTTAATCATGAACCTTCTCTTCTGTCTGTAAGTTTAGTTAACTTAGTTAAAGTGGTTCTTGAAATACGATGAGTCATAGAGTTTTATTAAATCTTGAAATTGTGTCAAGAAGATGATTTTTAACTATGGTTTGTGTTCTCACTTTGAATCTTTTGTATGTTTAATGTTTGTTAATTTAGCCTTTGAATTGTGTTGCTGAGCTTTCCCCAATGGCTGCTTTTGGAGATGACATTGTTATTGTTGCGTAAGTCACTTAACCACATTTGAATCTTACTGTTGTAATATCGCTGAATGTTTATTGATTCTTCTGAGACTTCTTCAGGGCATATCGCACCGCCATTTGCAAAGCGAGACGTGGAGGTTTCAAAGACACTCTTCCAGATGATCTTCTAGCTTCTGTTCTTAAGGTAGCCATCAATTAAACCTTAAGAACATGGAGTTGTAGTATCTGTGATTACTCATGTTCCAATGTATTGTTCTTTAATTAGGCTGTGGTAGAAAGAACATCTTTGGATCCAAGTGAAGTTGGAGATATCGTTGTTGGTACCGTTATAGCGCCCGGTTCTCAAAGAGCCATGGAATGTAGAGTAGCTGCATATTTTGCTGGCTTTCCTGGTAACTAAAATCAAATTCTTACTTACATTGAAAGATCTCACAGCAACAAATTTGTTGATATGTTTGCTTTAACCTTCTTTTACGAGCTTAGACTCCGTGCCAATTAGAACTGTCAATAGACAATGCTCATCAGGACTACAAGCAGTTGCTGATGTTGCTGCTTCCATTAGAGCTGGATACTACGACATTGGTAAGTCGTGGCTTCATCAGAATTTGTAGTCTCTATAGCTTCTTCTCTATGTGAGATTGATTCACTCTGTTGTGAACTGTACAGGTATTGGTGCTGGAGTGGAATCAATGTCAACTGATCATATTCCTGGAGGCGGCTTTAACGCCTCTAACCCGAGAGTACGTTTATCTCAAACAATGTATAAACTCACTCAAGAAATACAGTTTTGTGATAAACTTTTAAATGGGAACAGGCGCAAGATTTCCCGAAAGCACGTGAATGTTTGCTTCCAATGGGGATTACTTCTGAAAACGTTGCAGAAAGATTTGGTGTCACAAGAGAAGAGCAAGATATGGCTGCGGTTAGTTAGTTACTCTCTTCACTTTTCTCTGTCTCTAAATTCATGTAAGTACTGATTCAGTAATAAACAGGTCGAGTCTCACAAGCGCGCTGCAGCTGCAATCGCGTCTGGTAAACTCAAGGATGAGATAGTTCCTGTTGCTACTAAGGTAGAAATAATTAGCTTCCAACTTACTTTAAAACCCTTTTGGTCGAGCTTTCTCTATAAACGATTTGTCGTGACAGATTGTGGACCCCGAGACTAAAGCAGAGAAGGCAATCGTCGTATCTGTTGATGATGGTGTTCGTTCAAACTCAAACATGGCAGATCTTGCAAAGCTAAAGACTGTCTTTAAGCCGAACGGTTCCACCACAGCTGGTGAGGAACACATTGCCACCTTTCACTGACATGAAGTGAGATCATGGATTGAAGAATTTATATGTATATTGTGTAGGCAATGCTAGTCAGATCAGTGATGGTGCTGGAGCTGTATTGCTAATGAAGAGAAGTATTGCAGTGAAGAAGGGACTTCCCATACTTGGAGTATTCAGGTAAACAATTATGGAGAGACTTGTCGACAATTTTTCACGGTTCAAGAAACCGAGCAGTTCTGATCTCGGAACAATGCAGGAGTTTTGCTGTTACTGGTGTGGATCCGGCTGTAATGGGTGTTGGTCCAGCTTTCGCCATTCCTGCTGCAACTAAGCTCGCAGGGCTCAACATCAGCGACATTGATCTATTCGAGATCAACGAGGTAGTAAAGTGTTTCACATGGGTTTCTCTGTTTCAACATAATCAATACTTACGAAACTCTCTATTGATATATTGTTAAAACAGGCATTTGCATCTCAGTATGTGTACTGTTGCAAAAAGCTAGAGCTCGATATGGAAAAGGTCAACGTTAATGGAGGAGCCATTGCTATTGGACATCCTCTTGGTGCTACAGGTTACTACTACTTACACAAGATTACCTCACCAGACTCCATTAGCATGCACCTTATTGAATTTGTCTCTATGTTTCAGGAGCTCGATGTGTTGCGACATTGTTGCACGAGATGAAGCGGAGAGGGAAAGATTGTCGTTATGGAGTAATCTCAATGTGCATAGGTATATATTTCACGTCTGAATCCGCTCTATAATTACCTCGATAGTAATCTCAATGGTACATTGTAAAATGTGAATGTAACAGGCACTGGTATGGGAGCTGCAGCTGTTTTCGAAAGAGGAGACTCTGTTGATGACTTATCCAACGCTCGAGTGGCTAATGGTAACGGTCATTAGAACAACGGAGAGAGTTCGATGGATAAGTAGAAGCAACTGAGTGTAATAAATGTGAAGCTGTAGGTCTTTCACAATGTTGAACAATGAAAAATTTGTCAGTTATGAGTTTGAAATCAACTAGTACGATTCCCATTAACAAAGAGTATCTAAAACCAAAAGTTACATTCCTTCCTCAGACAAGTCTTGACATACCAATAAATCAACACTTGCAAATCTCATTCTCCATCTTCTGGACCTCCACCTGGCACCAGCTGTATCGCAAACATTTTCAAAACCGGTTTCTTAGCAATTTGACAATACATATGATCAAATGTTTATATCAAGATAATTGAATAGAGATCAAATGTTTAGATCAAGCCACTTTTGATCTCAGAAAACATAGATAAAAAGTGTTTAGACTTACAATGGCTATGTTGTTGCCATTGAGCAGAATCTGATCAAGCTTTGTAACCCGTCTTCCTTCTGCTGTAATCTCACTGCACAATGATAGAGAGACACACTAGTTATATGCTTAAGCCGATAATCTGATACAGCCAAAACTTGAATCTATGAGATCCTATCTCCAAAGCAGCAGAAGTTTAGTTTAACGCGTTATAAATCACTAATCCGCACACCACAAACAAACTCGTGTCACGAAAACCACATATGATCCAGTCTAAATAGACTTAGACTCCATTCTATATATACACAATACATATCATTCTTCAGCAGAGCAATGAACTTTGATAGAAATTTAAAAATTACTAATCCGGTTCAATGCTCTTTATTCAGGTCAGCATTGAAACGTATTTCACTAATCCGCGCACTACAAACAAACTCATGTCACTAAAACCGCATATGATCCAGTCTACACAAACGCTATATATATACCGCATTAAACATCATTCTTCAGCAAAGCAATCAACTTTCTCAGTATTACAACGCACACGAACAAGTTTCAACAACATTCTCAGTATCAGTATTGAAAACTTGAAATTGACATCTTTGCAATCAATCAATCAATTAGTACTAAGAAAAAAAAATCTAAAGACTGAGTTCTGCATATCAAATCATTGGTTCAATATCTGCATTTTCACTTCCTAATTGTTGAAAAAATGTTTTTGACTCAAATTGAATTCTAAAAACCCTAATTGAGACTTACTATTCAGTGACATCTTCAAGAACCATGTTGACATAAACATCGAAGCCTTTGAGAATACCAACGAGCTCTTTATCTCCTTTCATAATAACCCAAATCTTCGAACCTATGCACCTATCGATTAGCTCTGCACAAACACACGAATCGGGTTAGATATTGGGATCAAATTTACAGATCTAGTTCGATTGTCTTCCATAAACGGGAAGAAGTGAGAGAGATGGTTACCTGATGGAAGAAGCTGTGAGGGATTGTTCGCCATGACGAAGAGCAGTGGCGGCAAGTGAATCGTTTTTTGATTTTCTTCTCTGCTCCGTTTTTGCTCTAAGCTTTTCGATTTTAGGTTATTTTAGACGACGATTGGACTGTGTTTACTTTCAAGAAAATTTCAAGGAAACCCTCAAACTATTTAGTCTTTGCAAGGTTGACTATTAACTATATAAAACTATCTATAAACCTCCCTTTTGGGAAAAAAAATTGTCATATGGGGTACATTATTGATAAAATGTAAATATAATACAAACAGTCAAACATGATCAAAACAAGCCTATAAAATGAAAAGCTGGCAAACGAACTAGGAAAACTCCCACCAAATCTCATAGAGAATCTTTTGGACGTTGGAGAGCACTAATGAGAACGAGAATGCCATAAAATTACTAGCGAGTCGGCCAACGACACCGTAGACAAATCGACTAACAACTCCAACATGAATGGAAAGGAAGAACAAACTAGACCGAAGATCAAAAGCAATCACTACTATCTCACAGTAACCAGCCGATGAGACGAAAATAGATTAGGGATAAGGAGAAAACCTTGAAATCCAGCTAGAGACAAGCCATGTAAGACCAACAATTCTTACAAGTGAGACCTCGTCGAGCCATGTTCAGCCACCTACAGATATAAAACTGGTAACTTCCTCACAAGAGAAAAACTGAAGGATATGAATCCACTGCACTGCCTAGAACCAGATTTCAAAACCCAAGGGAACTTTAGAGAAAGGTTAGTAGATGCCTCTGCAACGAATTACCATCCGAATGGCAAACACCATAAAGAAACCTAGCCCATATCGTACCAACAAACAAGCAAGAGGGTCCAACAGAGAAGAAGAGCAAAGGATCAAATTCACAATGCCAAGCCAGAGGAGTGTTGAATTTTGCTAACAGCGAAAGCCACAAACACCTCTAAGAAAGCCATTGCATCGAAACAACCTCACTACCACGATAGCAATCCTACAACCAGCACATCTTAAACGGAACCAACCAGAGAACATAGAACCCTAAAACAAAAGGAGAAAATAATCCAAACAATGACACCACCAAAGACCCACTCCGCATATCCGATGAAACAAAAGACACTGAAATGCTTAGCCAAAATTTAGGACTTAGAACCTTGAAGCCCTATGCAGGCCGCTTTCCATTCAGAGATTCACAACAACAACCACAACAAATTATCCACATGCATTTCTTAATTAAAATGTATTTATGCTTTTTGTGTTTTGTTTGCGGTCCACTACATGCTGGCCAGCCCTAGGCTAAAGCCCATGAAGCAAATGCTTTAGACAACTATATTAATATGTAAGGGGCATCAATTTCATGAAATTTATCATGGTGTAGTGGTTAGGCGTCCGCTTTCTATGACTCGAGTAGTCTTATGGTTTCTTGCTCTTGCTCTCGATTTCTTGTGTCCTGTCTTCGAGTTATGGTCTCTTTAATTATATGGAAAACTCCTTATTCCTAATCCTTGTAGAATTCGAAGTCGGTAGCTAGATTCTCCCTAGGATAAGTTCGCTCGCGATATTCGTTGATAACACAAAATCTGTCTTGATCTAATTAATCTCGTAAGATCTATGTTGATCTTGTCCGGTATGTTCTAGAATATTCTATTATAAACATGATTCTATCGGGTTTGCCGAAATTAGCTCTGACTTTATCCAATTAGTCTCAATGATAAAATTATATCCAACAGTTTGCTCCCTACTCTCTTTTTTCTTAGTAAGCATTTAGAGACTTGAAACGACCACACTCGAAAAGTTTTTTTTTTTAAAAACATTAAACTGATAGTTAATATGTTAATTATCCAACAGCGGTAACGTTAATTACTATTATATTAAACACATTACAATTTAAGCATTTCACATAAGACTCGATTATTAAACTTAAAGTACTACACGACAACACGAGTCCTAATCATCCTCCTCCTCAACGCCTTGATTCCACGATCACATTTTATCTTTACCTGCATCAATACGGGGAGATGCGTAAGTATTATCAAAAATACTTAGTGAGGCGATCCTCGCATCTACGAGCTATATACCCATGGTAAAATATACCCAAGCAAGTAGAACCACACAACATCCAATCAACATACTCATCAAACAAAAAAATAAAACAACATCAAACCACAACTGGATCGATCGATCTGATCGGATTGATCGATCCCCACGAAATTCACAATTATTCCAAGTTCAGGATCGATCGTTCCCCACATGGATCGATCGATCCCCCAAACAACCGGCAAAACATTCTTTTTGAGATCCTACGGCAAAACAAGGATCTAACACAAATCCAACTTATACAATTACAAAACTTCAAACAAGCTCAATGGTCACGCACTCACCTGAATCACGCACGGAAATTTCCCGACACCACGCGAGATGAATTACCCCTAAAATCCCGAACACAACCTAGAAAATTAATAAAATAATCAAAGTTAATTAAAACTTTAATTATTTCTAAACCAACAATTATTCATCAACTTTTCTCTACTCAGCAACACGTGGCCGCCCACCACCATCTCCACTCAGCCACCACCACCACATCACTTTCACCACCACCACATCACTTCCACCACCACCGCTGCGAGTACTTAAACTCCGATTCCGGCCAAATTGTTCATCGGAATCCAAATCGGCTGGTGGTTCTGGAAAGTTGACATCCGGGGCTTTCCAGTGATATATAGATCGTCTCCTAGATCCCTACGGTTCACCGGGAAACTGCCGTTGAAAATGGACGGCGGTGAACTCCGATTTGCAAAACTCCGCCTCAGGAGAACGGCCATAACTTTCTGACCATAATCCCTAATTGAAATCGGTTTGCGGCTATGGCTAGATACAGATGTCGTGTATCTCTCCTTAAAATTTCAGATCAAAAAGATTCGATTTGATCATCCGTTCCTCTTTTCTCCTAGAACTCGTCGGACATGGCTCTGATTGAGCGGTTTTGGGAGAAAAATCATATCTCCCAAAATACTCAACTAAAATCGACGAAATTTGGTTAATAACTATACAAGAGATTGATGAACTTGCCTACAAAATTTTAGCTCAAACCGAGCTCGATAGTTAGGCCGATCGTGCCTCCAAATAAGCACCAAACTCTGATGTTTCTCTAGCTTCTTCTCTTCTTTCTCCTCCTCCTTCTTCTTCTCCTTTCTCTTCTCTTTCTTATTCTCAGTTCCAGCTCATGCTTCTCACCAACTGAACTCACGATCAGGGAAGAAGAAGAATAAAAAGTCAACCTAGTTTCCCAAAATTGCAACAAAGTCCTCCAATTTTTACAGCTTTTCCATTCGGCCCCAAAACTCTTAAAACGATTTATGACACCCCCGGAACCAATCTAAATTGATTATTTCAACCCCATAATCAATTTCTTGAGATTTTTATGGTTCATAAACTAGAAAGAATTCCGAAATAATTAAATTAATTAATTTTTCGGAACACGGGCGTTACAAGACTAGTTAGAACGATGAGTAATATTTTACCAATGTTTTCTGAGTCTAAAAATAAAATTCGATTGCATAAACTGCTAAACCGATACTATAAATCAATATATATATATATATATATATTTTTAAATATGCTCGAACGTAAGATTATAAACTCATGCATATTGTTATTTCATAGTCAAACAGTAAATGTATCAAGCTAAAACTAAAGATTATTAACTCATGCATATTATTATTTAATAGTCAAACAGCCAATGTATCATTCCTAAAAGCCTAATAAGCACACGTAAACACCACACTCAATTAAAAATAAAGAGATCATGACTTATCTTTTGGGCCTTCAACAAACTTCACATTTCATGTAGTTAAAATTTTTACGTACATATGAACGACAAACGTAGGCCCAGATACCGGACATCAAACACAAATTTAAGTTGAAGGCCAAAAGCTAAGTCATGATTTCCAATCGTTGAATTTAAATTATCCAGTGGAAAGACACGATTTTAAGTTGAAGTTTGTTGAAGGCCCAGAAGCTAAGTTTGTTAAATTCGTGTCGTTCCACTGGAGAATTTAAATTCAACCTCGCGATTATCTATATGAACGGAAACGTAGGCCCATGTCTCTTACCTTTGAGCCTTAATTTTTACTGCCCATTTAGTCATAGTAATTACCTGATTTTTACTTGCGTTAAAATCTTCTCCACCTTCTCTCCTTACCCCTAGATAAAAGATAGCCATTCACATCTTCCTCTTTGTAGCGACGCCCAGATTCACACATGACCAAAAATTTAGATCCACATAACACATTATGGCTTCAAATAGTGACAACTTATCAAGCGGTGTGGTTCAAGCAGATCAAGCAGATTAAAAGCATGAATGGAAAATCGTTTCAAAGGTGGTTCTTTGGCGGACCATATGTAACACACATGTAGTTGTTACTCACCTTAAATAGATGAAACAAGTAGCTTATTGGAGAAAAAAAATAAAATACAGTAAAAGCAACCAAGATTTGTGAAACATTTTTTTTATATGCTTGATGAGGTTGTGCCCCTACAACTTCAGATGTAAGAAACCGTAAAAACATAGCATTAAATGAGGAAATATACTTTAAAAGATATTCAAAGATTTAGAATAGATTTTGTGTCGTCGGATAAGAGAACTGTTACCGGGTAACAACTGTCCAATAATAATATATGTTTAAGTGAATGAGTGCAGCTACCCCGAGTCTAACAAGATTAGCAGGTAAAAAAGAATTGAGATATTATTTGTAGAACTGTACAAAAAGAAAAAGAGGATCGAGATATTATATATATTTCACTATGTAAATGTTACCAGATAATAATTGCATCGCATTAATATATGTTTAAGTGAATCGAATAACAAAAGGTCTGTTAAGGCAGATGTAAGATTATGAATAGTTATCCGCAACGTAAACTCTTACCGTGGTAACATTGACTGGGGGGGGTATATATTTTGCAAGTGGTAACATTATGCTGGATGAAGTAAGACATAAGTTATCCGATAACATTGATGAAAGAATTGCAGAGGGGGGAGAGAACAAATGCGGGTTTACAAAAAGTATAAATTAATTTTTAAGTCGTATGTAGTCATTTCTAATAGAATAAAGTACAATAGTAAATGAATTTGCAGTGGCTAACAGTACTATTACATAAGTAAGTGAAACATCGGTTATTAGATACGACCAAATAAGAAAAATATACGGATGAGTACTGGGTAAGTTAGAACAGTAAGATATGTAACTAGACAAATGTTATTGAGTAAATCGTTGAACGCTAATCATGTACCTGATAGGCTAAACATATCGACGTAATAAAGTTTTTAGCGGGTACACTTATTAGTCAGTAACATACATGACTTTAACAAAGCGGATGACGGGAGGAGGGTTATGGATTTAATTATAAGATTAAGAGTGAGAGAACATAATCGACCTTGTAAATGTGAGAAAGAGTGTTGGTTACTACTACACTAATAATAAATGAGTGACTACTCTAATAAATATTAATTTTAGAAAAGTAAGTCTCTAATCGGTTTATCATGTAACAAAGTTATAGAGGTAACGATGAGAACAAGGTTATTTGAAAACCAATAGATAGTTGACGAGATGACTTTGCTTTTAACTTCTCTTCTCAATTTTTTTAATTAAAAATAAAAATAAAAAACAGATCTGACACACTATTATGCAATACGTTGTCCCCACACACTATCAGCGACTTATAACTGCTAATTGTTTCTCAAACATCAATAGGGACAAAAGAGTCAAAATAAAATGAATAGTCCAAAAGCTAACCGTACCAATGCTGTCACTTAATTTTGTGGTCGTCTATATAGATAGTTTCTATAGATACCCTATTTAATGTGTGTTTTTACTTTGTTTTTTTTTTTTTTTTGTTTTTGCTTTTTTCTAATATTTTTTAGTATTATTATTTTTGAAATAGTTCAAAATATTTGTGTAGGTAAATGTATCGATCAATGTAAATCTATTCCAAACAAGATTGTTATGATCCCTAGATATAATAGGAAAAAATAATAAAAATTCGAATATTATTATCCCCACAATATTCAATTATTTATACAGTTATAAATATATTTATACACAAAAAAAAAAATTACACATTTAAATAATGAAAATATAGTTCTTTTAAATTTATACAGTTAGTATGTTTCTATAATATGATCTAAGATGACAAACTGTGCAATTATGATATCTTGTTACAAATTATGTTTTCTCTTTCAGGAAGAAAATCTTCTAAAAGATGTCGTATTAAATATATTATATGATCGTAAATGCAACTTCAAGTTGACCACAACCTTATACTGTTTTTTTTATACACTCTTTTTCTTTGCAGACACTCTCACTCTCACATTCACAAACCCATTAAAAAAAATTCTCCAAGTTTTCAAAATAACATATTTTCAATGCTTTTCTACATTTTGATATTTTTCCAGAATATTTTAGAGAGCTTTCCAAGGGATATATATTAAAGTGAGGATCTTAAATTCTTATTTGATTTTACACGTGTTTATCCCTTTCATCGTACCTTATATATCAACCAGATTCAAGTTTTTTTTTCTTTCTACATTTCGGTATTTTCCAGCAGATCTTAGAGAGTTTTGTAAAAAAAATATATCAATGTGAAGAAGTTAAACTCTTATTTTATTTTACACGTTTTTAGTTTCATCACACCATATATATCAACCATATTATTCAAGTTATTGATGATTTTCTACATTTTAGTTGTTTTTCAGTAGTTTTAGAGAGTTTTCCAAGAAATATATATCAAAGTGAAGAGTTTAAACCCTTGTTTTATTTTACACTTTTTTTTCCCTTTCATCGCATTATATATATCAACCAGATTCAAGTTTTGGATAGATGTTCTACATTTTGGTCTTTTTCCCGCAAATCGTAGAGAGCTTTCAAGGGGATATATATAAAGGTGATGAGTTTAAACTCTTATTTTATTTTACATTTTTTATTCTTTTCATCGTACAATATAATCAACCAAATTCAAGTTTTTGATGGTTTTCTAAATTTTGGTCTTTTCCAGCAGATCTTAGAGAGATTTCCAGGAGATAAATATCAAAGTGAGGAGCTTAAACCGTTATTTTATTCTACACTTTTATATCTCTTTCATCGCACCATATATATCAAGCATTCAAGTTTTTGAAGGTTTTTTTACATTTTGGTATTTTCCAGCAGATCATAGAAAGATTTCCAAATGATAAACATCAAGATGAGGAGCTTAAACTCTTATTATATTTTGCACTTTTTTATCTCTTTCATCGCACCATATATATAAACTAGCTAGATTCAAGTTTTTGATGGTTTTTCTAGATTTTGATTTTGTTCTAGCAAATCTTTGAGAACTTTCCAAGGGATATATACCAAGGTGAGCAGCTTACACTCATATTTTATTTTACAATTTTTAATCTCTTTCATCGCACCATATATATCAACCAGAATCAAATTTTTGATGGTTTTTCTACATGTTGGTCTTTTTTTTTCTGGCTGATCTTAGAGAGCTTCATATTTTCCCAATTTTTTCAAAAAATATATTTATTTATTTATGTTATTATAAACAATATGTACATTATTTTATAAACATTAATTACAGATTGACATGTTTTCTTGATACTCATGGAGGATCTCGTGAAGATAAAGAACTTTTTCTCACATATTTTCGCAGATATCAAAAACACATTTGATCTGTCAACTAACATGGCAAAATCAAGTCCACACTTTGGGTAGTTGATTACATAGATATATACAACTGAAACAAAATTGAATAGAAATTATAATGATTTTAGAGGTGAAGGAGAGGAGAAGAAAAGAGATTTTATTGGATTTTATACGTGTCGGGTTAGTCGGGTTTTAGTTTGAATTGGGTTTGGAATCGTTTTAGTATAGAGATTTAGTGGTTTGGTATCATGGTTTGATGGTCTATGGGTATCTAGATTTTGAACTTTCAATTTGGGGACATTTAGATTTGGAACTTGACCCAAGTAGTTATTTACATCGAGCCCATAGTTTGAACTCCATCTGATGTTATATAATAGTTCCGAGGGGGAAATAGCTCGTCAGCCCATATTTTCCTATGAAACTACGTCATCTTGTTTGAAATACATAATTAAAATCTTTGGATAAAACAATAACATTTTGGGATTAAAATATACATATATATAATTTTATTTATTTTCATGAAACTACCATTTTCTTTTCTTATCTTTTCTCATTGTTATTTTTCTTTAGTTTCAATGATTTCGAATTAGTGGCGTTAGTGTACTTGTGTGAAAATGTATAATTTATCAATTGAATGAAATAGAAGATTTTTTTTTTAAAAAGATGATGTGGATACAACGTCATCAGAATTTTGATGTGACATTTATGTCGTATTTTATATGGAGTCTACGTAGATAATAATTAGTAATTTTGCAAAATATATAAATTGGAGTTTTAAAATTTTAAATTAGTTGTTAATTAAAATATACTTTCGCCTATTTTAAGATGAATGTATCAATTTATCAACATATGTAAAAGCTGACTTTCCACTATTTCCCAATCATATATAAATTATGGTCAGAACCGGCGGCCTGCTTAAACATTGATCAAGTCTCAGACTCTAGATCTAGTGGTCATTTTTCTCCAAAATTCCTAATACTGTCAATAAAAAAAATCGTCAAAAGTCAGAAAGCATCTAGAAGACCCATACTCAATAAGGGCTATGAGAGACTTGGGGAAACAAATCATGCATGGAGTACACATATGTTTTAGTGCGCCACATAAGCATCCTCTATTATTATATCTAAAAAAATATTTGTACTGAAACTGATATGATTTGTATTTAATGTTCTGTTCATAAATTTAACCCAAAAGAAAATGAAGGCCAAATAAATAGTTGACAACAAAAAGAGGATAAATATTAATACTAAAAGTTGAAGTAGTACAAAATGATTCGAGCAGGTTATATAAATATTAATACTAAAATGCAAGAATCCACACTCTTAGGAATGGATCAATGATTCTTTACGAAAAAGATAATACTATTAATTATGTAAAACTTGAATAGATTAAAAACAACCAAATCAATCTTGAATCTTACCAAATAAACCGTCCAGAGTCATGTGTCTCAGATTTATAAAAATATATTTGTAATAGCTAAGTATGAAGTCCGTGGACCTTGACAACAACAACAAAAAAAAGTCTCAAAGTCCGTAGAATTATTATTATTATATTTTCCAAAAACAGTTTTGCCTGAATTTTTGTGGTCCCTTGTGTATGTAAGCGGCAACTCTTGTTAACTAGTGAATACTGTCTAAAATATTGTCCAAATTCATTGTGCTTGGCTCAGTTCATTAATAACAACGATTGAGAGTGACAATGATTCTTTACCATTTTTTGTACTATATATAAATAACTTATTATTATTGATGTGGTTACTACTTAGATATTCTAATCACTTAGCCTTTAAAATGATTCAATGGACAATGAATCATTGAAATTAGATAATGAAATGAAAATTTGGAGTACTTTTTCTTTTGTCATGAAGATTGAAATGCCTTGCACTACTTGGAAATTGGAATCGAATCTTCCTGTACTATAATACTTATACTCCCAGGTTACTATCTCCTAGTAGTTATTTAGTGATACTATAGGACTTTAGCTTAAAACTATCATAAATAAAAATGTTAAACTACAAGAACAAGACACCTTTAAATTAGCTTTATTCAAACATAATCATCTACAAATTTTATTTAAACTATTGATTATATTAGAATTCAATACAAATATAATCATCAAATCAATTCAAATTTCATCAAATAATTAGAAGCTAACTTTGATAATTATGAAGTCAAAATTCACATATTTAATTCTATATATGTACATATGTTTAACTGAAATTTACAAAACCTTATATGAATTGATATGCGTCAAAATTTGATTAATATTAGACATATGTACATGAATATGTATATGTATATACATTATATTATGTTTTACTGAAATTTATTTAAACCTTATAAGAATTGATGTGTCACACACAATTCAGTATATCAATTTCTATCAACATTATAAAAATGACTTAAAAATTTATATACACATCCAAAATATCCATATTTCGTTCTCCTAAATGTAAGAAACATATATTATACTAGTAAATAAAAATTGATCTGTATCATTATTTGATCAATATTTTAAAAAAATAAAAATATATATGTGTCACAATCTAGCAAACTACTATCTCCATTTCATAATAAGTGTCATTGCAGAATTTCGTTTTTGTTTTATAAAAATATATTTTTATATTTATAATGCAGATTTTTAAACAAAAAAATTCTTCTATCTTTAAAATTTGAATTTTTAGATACAAAATATATTATTAGACTAAACAAAAAATATAACAGAAGCTTAAATATTTAAAATATATGAAAATCATTGTAAAACGGATGTAGTATAAAATTGACATGTGTTTAGGAACGTTACAAAACACATATATAACTTTACATAACAAATTTATATATTGTCATGACGATTACGTGATACATAATATTGAGAATAAAAGTTACGTTTTTTACTTGTAAATCGTACTCTTAGATATAAGTTACTGGAAGCAAGCGCCAGTATCGAAGAATAAGAAACCGACAAAATTCACCGATCCAAATGACAACAACAAAATGTAAAGGCAGTGCTAATTTTTCAGGAATTTTAGACCAAGCTTCTGATAAACTTTGATTTTGTCATAATAAGGTAAATAAGTTATATAGTTTTAGGCTTTTAGCTAAATTATTTTTGACTGAAATTGTAAAAATTGATAGGTTTCTGATACACAGTAATAGTTAAAAATATAGAATCTATTGGCAGTTATTGACAATAGTACAATGACACGTTTTTAAATTGCTCATTCATTCACCTACGTGGTAAGAAGTCTCTAAGTGACGTGGCAGTTTCTTTGAACAAAGACGAAATATTGTCCAAATTCATTTCAGACAATAACAAAGTTGGGCATATATAAGAGCAGAGGTTGTCTCTCCCAGCCTGTCAATAGACATCTCTGTATACTTAATTATTCAGAAAGAAAGAAAGAAATGGAGAGAAGCTTGAAGAAGATGACAAACTCAACAAGAAGCAATCTGATGATGAAAGACAATGAACTGTTTCATGTGATTCACAAAGTTCCTTGTGGAGATACTCCTTATGTCAAAGCCAAACATGCCCAGGTCCATATTCTTTTTCAATTCTTAATATGAGTTTTTTTTTTTTTTTTGAATCAGATTTTATAAGATTACTAGATCATTCTTGCATACGTTAGTTTCTGTCCTTAATTTTTATTTAGTTTTTCGTGGGATTTGATAGTAATGAAGATTATTTATGGTACAATATGTAATTATAGAACATTAACAAAATAAAATATATATTTTCAAAAAAAAAAGCAAAAGAAAATATTTAGTGTAGTTTAGTGTAGTTTTTTTTTTTTTTTTTTTTTTTTTTTTTTTTTTTTTTTTTTATCTATATATATATATAACAGTTTTGGTGTAATTTGGATTGATTGTGATTGTATTTTTTTCTTTCAAAAAATACATAATAGATATAAAACAAGTTTAAACTTATATGTACTTAGATAGACAAATTAATTTTAGATGTTTATCTTTATATTTTGAAGTGGTGAAAAAATCTTTGATAAATCGGGGTAGATTTTGCGTATATCTTAAGCCAAATAGCATATTTTTTAGGTGGGTTCAAAACAAATAACATGTTTTTTTTCTTCTAATTACACGCTATTTTACACAATAGCACGTAATTTTTGTAAAACACGTGCGAAATTAAAATGAACTTTTCGATTTTTGCACCGCATCATTTTTGAAAATAAGCTTCCAAAAATTAGACATCTAGCAAATTAATCCAGCCAGAAACTTTTGTATTAAATGTTAGAAAAAAAAAATAGCATCTATTTTCTTTTATATATGAATGAAAGTGACAATCATACGAAAAGTAAATCGACCTATTGAAAAAGAAAGTAATTTTACTCAATTTAATCTCAAATAATGTGCTACAAACTTTTTTTCCTTTTCCTTTTTTTTTTTTTTTTTTTTGTTTGCTGTCGGCACGGCACTTAAATACTCTATATTTTAAGTTTTTTTTTTTTTTGGTTGGTATGGAGTAATATATATTGTTGGCTAAAAATAATACTGTACGTTACACAATTCTTAGCCTAGAAGATGTTGTGGTGTTCGTATAAGAGTCACTCGTTGCACCGAACGGTCCGGATTTTCGGATTAATTCGCGTTGACTTTTCATAACAAATGGTTCAAAAAGTCTTTACATCTAAACCAAATATTCTTCTTTACATTTTTATATTGTCCCATCATCTCATACTTGTTCGAATACACTAGAAGTATTATTTAATAATTAATAATTAATAATTAATAGTATGACCTTAACGATGGTTGCAGTTAATAGAGAAGAACCCGGAGATGGCAATAGTGTGGTTTTGGAAAGCCATTAACACAGGAGACAGAGTAGATAGTGCTCTCAAGGACATGGCTGTTGTAATGAAACAACTTGACCGTTCCGAAGAAGCTATCGAAGCCATCAAATCATTTCGTCCTCGTTGTTCCAAGAACTCTCAAGATTCTCTTGACAATGTCCTCATCGACTTATACAAGGTCTTACTATAACCATACATTGATAGTTTTAAGGGTCCTTGTGGTTTAAAGATTAGTCTGAATTTCGATATGGAAACTCACTCGCGTAATTTCTTAAAATGAATAGAAATGCGGGAGAATGGATGAGCAAGTTGATTTGTTGAAGAGAAAACTAAGGCAGATCTATCAAGGAGAGGCTTTCAATGGTAAACCAACCAAGACCGCTCGCTCACACGGCAAAAAGTTTCAAGTGACCGTTCAACAAGAAATCTCAAGATTATTGGTAAATTAATATATACTCCCAAACTCGAATCGTGGCTAATATCAATTGTGTTTCTTTTACGCTATGGACTGATAGGTTTATGATTGAAACTAACAGGGGAACTTAGGGTGGGCATATATGCAACAAGCCAAGTACTTATCGGCAGAAGCGGTATACAGAAAAGCTCAAATAGTGGAGCCAGACGCTAACAAATCGTGCAACCTCGCAATGTGCCTTATAAAACAAGGCAGGTTTGAAGAGGGAAGATCGGTTCTTGAAGATGTTCTTGATTATAGGGTTTTGGGTGCGGATGATTGTAGAGCAAGGCAACGAGCCGAAGAGCTTCTGAGTGAATTAGAGGCTTCGTTGCCACGTCAGCTAGATGCTGAGATGGAGGATGTATTGGGAAACATCTTAGACGATGAGTACTTTGTTCTTGGTCTTGAACAGATGTCGACATCCACTAGTTTTAGATCTAAGAGACTCCCAATCTTCGAACAGATCTCGTCTTTTAGAAATCAATTAGTTTGCTAGTTAATTTGATTTATTGTGTTTCTTATGTGTTATAGCTTTGCATGCTTCATAGTTTTGATGGGTTGGTAAATATGTGTTTATGTGTTTCTCTTTAGTAAGTTTGTATATACAACAATAATAATGGGAACAACGAAAATAAAGTACCCAAGTTTGTCCCATAAATGTGTCATTATCCAAAAAAAAATATCTTAGACTTGGCCAAATCGAGCATGATGAGGCTTTGAGTTTGGTCAATGTTAAATTTCTAAAATCTCCAAACTGAACTCATCATATTCGATTTAGCTAAATCAACTCTTCTTCCTTCTTTTTTTTTGGTTAATGACTAAAGTTTAGTTTTTTAGGGGAATTTGTTGAAATATGATGTTTTTGATGAAATTTGACCATCTATACATTTTTTTTATTACTTGGGTATAATATACGTTTTGAATTATATAAACTCCATTATACCTTTAATTCTGAAAATTAACAAATTTCAAAACTTATATCTCAAATAGAGTTTTACCTGCTTTTTTAGAAAATTGTTTTTGTCTTTTTAAACAAATTTTCCTACTATAAATAAACTCTAAATTTTCTCTTATTAATTGGTGGAAAAAAAAACTTTTTGCTTTTCCGACGACGAACATCAAACATCGGTGTCCTCCTCACCGAAAAAATCATCTTCATATATCTCCTTCTCTGGTGAACTCCTCATCTCTGGCGAAGTCCTCTTTTTCGGCGACAGGTAAATTCGTCTTCTCTCTCTCTTTCTTCTTCTTTTTCTCTTTTTCTTTTTCTTTTTCTTTTCCTTCTCCATCACCTTTGTCTGTTAATTGTTGAATTTACTCATCTCTTTTGTTGATTCTTAGAGTTCTCTTGCTCTATAACTACTTGCATGCTAATTTATGGATGATAATTGCTTGATTAAAATTTTGTCTTTTGATAGCATGGTGGAGACTGTTTATGGAGATTTTTGTCTTTAAAAACCCCTTGGTTTGAGATTTTTTAGTACTACATTGAAGTTCTTGTGCATGTTTTAGATGTTATGTCTGAAATTGGTACGCACAATTAGAAGATGAAAGTAAACAGCTTTCAGTTATATGTTTATTCGATTTTGGCTAATTATCTTCAAAAGTATGCAAGAGTTGGTGGATTATGTTAGATTTAAGCCTTTGTGACGATGAGTTTTTGAAAGATTGAAGCGTGTGATAATCTGCTCTATTTAATTGATCTTATTGTTGCTTATTTAAAATGTAGCTTGATTATTTTGGAGTTCAAATTTTATTTGGAGTTGATATATATTTGATGTTAGGTAATGATTAACTTTTTGTTTCTTGTTTTTCTGCAGGCAAAGAAATGGAGTTACCAAAACGTCTTTTAAGAGAAGGATACGAGCCACAATCGGATAAGCTAATGATAAACAATTCATGCCGAATGCCTTTGTTAGACAAACTCAAACGTACATTGCCAAATGAGTACGCTAAGGTGATGAGTGATTCTGTCTTCGCAAATGTATTTACTATATATGAAAACGGTCTTCATTTTTTCAGGTCGGATTGTACACACGATGTTGTGTAGGCAGTTGGTAACAAAGAAAAAATATGAGCTCTGGTTTGTGTTTGGAAGGAAGCAACTAATATTTTCTATGCAAGAGTTTTATGTAGTTACTAGGCTGAAAATCAATGATGATCGTAATTATAATTTAGAGAAATGGACAGATGATAAAGGCTTTTGGAGTAATTTGCTGAAGCTAAAGACACAAATTTGGTTGAAGAAGCTGCTGGATGTGTACTTAGTGGAAGCTCCTAGTTGGGAATTAGAAAATGACAGACTTCGACTAGTGTATATTTGTGTGATAGCTGGGTTGGTAATGGCTATGGCTGAGAAGGCGATAATCCTTGTATCATACGTCCTGTTGGTTATGGATTTTGATAAGGTTAGGACTTATCCTTGGGGTCGTGTTGCTTTTGACCTTTTAGTTAACACCATTGGGAAAAGAAGAGATAAATTGAAGCAACTGTCCTACTCTCTCCACGGTTTCACTTACGCATTTCAAATACGGGCTATGGAAGCAGTTCCTCGGATTGGAGACTTATTGGAAAATTGATAAAAAATGAATTAACAGAAGCTCCTCGATGTTCTAATTGGAGTGGCGTTGCAAAAGTGTCGTTTGATGACATTACATGTCTAGAGGTCCAACCAATGGTTAGTTGAACAACATCTCTCTTGAACTTTTATTGAAACAATGAATTATTTTCGGGTTTGGTTGATCTCTAACAACAGTTTCTTGAATTTGTTTTTTTTATGTAGGATATTGTTTATCCATACATTTTCTCTACAGAAAATTATGACATATGTGAGTCTGCTGAGTTTTTGAGGGAAGATGAAATCAAAGATTTGCAAGTGGATCAGTTAAAGGCGTTGATCATGTTTGATTATGATTTTACACACCACATTTGGACAAGTCTTGAAGATGATGTTGTGGATAATTGTAATATTCAGAATACTGAACCAGAAGCTTATGTTAAAGGTGACATTGAGATTCTTCAATATGAGCAATGAGGTTGCTCAAGATGATAAAGTTGAAGATAGCGAAATGGATGGTTTGGGGAGCAATGAGAAAAAACAAGCTGCTAATGTGAAAGTATCTACATCGAAAAACCGAAAGAAGAGACAAGTTGATATTGGAGCAGAGACACGAAAAAGAAAGTTGTTGTGTCAGCGTGCAACAAAAACACATGGTTATTTAGTAAAAGAGAGTTTGAATGAAGAAATGAAGTTATTCTTTACTGGATTGTTCGATTCTTCTTTCAAGAGTTTCGTGGACAGAATTGGCACGCAACTAGAGACTTTTAAAGTGGAGATTGTCACACGGTTGGATAAATTAGAGGGGGAAGTCTTATGAATAAAGGAATTGATATCTACTTATGGAGTTACGTCCAATCCACCATAAGTGCAGAGTAAATCTAAGGTACGTTTAAAAAATATCTAAATATTGCTTATATCTTAGTGTGTTCTTTATTTTTTAAGTTGTATTATGTACCTGTAACTTTGCATGTAATCGGTTCGATCTAATCGGATATGTATAATTTTATTTTTGTACACTTTGAATTGTAAGTTTTATGTAATATGTCCTAAAGACTAATATTTTTTTACAGGTAAAGAACTTCAAGTTTGATAATATTTTTTCTCAATCTGAACATAAAAAGGTGAATGGTGAATGGTAAAAGTGGATGCAACGGCTGAATAAGGTTGAATACACATGCAAATGAATGTAGACAATGCAATGAATCTAATTCAAATAATTCATGCATTTGTCTTTGAATTTCCATCGGATTTACGCCGTGATCAGGCTGAATCACACACATATTGTTGAATAAAGGCGGTTCAAGCGCCACCGGTACCGGTAATTTCACTTTAGGCAGTGGCAGTGACGGTGGGGGAGGTGAAATTTTATCCGATCCAAACAGAAAATCCGCATCATTTGGAGGAGCAATTACTGATTTCTCCAATTCATATAGCCTAAGAACTGTGTTCAGAGCCTCGACGAAGCGATCTCGTTCCGATTGAGTCGAAACTTGAGAACCAAATCCTCCAGAAGCGGAAGAAGCCGGGAATAGAAACAAACGCATCCTCGCTGCCTTCGACGACATACGAAGCAAGCGATCGTACTCATGCATCATATGCTCAAGACTAATATTTTTTTGACAGAAAAAGAACTTCATGTTTGATGATATTTTTTCTCAATCTGAAGATGAAAAGGTGAATGGTGAATGGTAAAAGTGGATGCAACGGCTGGATAAGGTTGAATACACATGCAAATAAATGTAGACAATGCAATGAATCTAATTAAAAAAATATCAACCTTTGACCAATACCATCGGATCATCTAAAACATTTGCAAACTGTCGTCAATATAAAGTATTGTGCATGTTGGAAAAATTATATGATTATTGGATTGGTCTATCTTTTGAACATCAAGTATTCACATTATGAGGAGTTATTAAATCATGGAGGATGATTGAATGTAACATTCTTCATCGTCCCAAAACAAACGGTGTTTGCATCAATGGGGTTCTCTATTTTTGCGCTTGGTTGACTAATTTTGGGATGGATGAATGTGTTACCAAGAAGAAATGGTGCTTAGCAAGATTCGATGTGAGATCTGAAAAGTTTGATCAAGTAGTAGAATTTTTAGATGATGATGCTGCATCTATGAGAAACTATAGACATCCATATTTGATAAATTACAAAGGGAAAGCAACTGTAGCCTCTGAGACTAAACCACAAAGATTTGAATTATGGGTTTTGGAAGACGCTAAGAAACATGAATGGTCTAAGGTATGTTTCTTTATTCATCATCATCCTTTGATGAATTATTGGGGGCGTAATTACTTACGCATTATAGGCAATTCTACTCATACGGATGAAATCATTTTTGTATCGCATGACCTAAAAGATTTTTGTATTGCCTATTACGGACACAAAATGAATAGTATTCGGAGTGTTAAGATTGAAGGAAACTTATACAAAGACTATAGGCGGTTTTCTGTTATTTTCCCTTTTTTAATTACGAAGAGAGTGTTATGTTGTTGTAAGGAGACATCTTACAAAAATCTATGTTGTTTCGAGTTTTTTGGTTAGATTTGAAAAACGTTACATGGTAATGGCCACAAGCCACGAATAAATGGTGACCAATGGACAACATAATAGTCATGGATAAAGTGTAATTGGCCACGAATAAAATGGGTGAAGTGTAATTGGCCACGAATAAAATGGGTGAAGTGTAATTGGACATCTCATGCAACAAGATAAAAGATGACAACTATCAACCTTTGACCAAACAAAGACTAACCTAAGACCACAAAAAAAAATTATTCAAACGTGGCTTTGACCAAGTTTGAATCAGATTCAAAAATACTTGGCTGAAAATAATAGAGTAAAAGCAAGTTGGTAAAAACCAATTTAACCTTTAACCCTAATAAATTATCAACAAGGATGAAAAACACAAAACAACACAAGATAAGAAATAAATACGAATCTAGCAACCTAAAAACACAAAGTCAACAATAAATAAATAAAAGAATCAATCTAGACTCAATCTATCAAGAACACATCAAGAACACAAGCAAGAACAGCAAGAAAACCAAATAAGAACACAAGACTCAAATAAGACTCTAACAATACCAAAACAAGCGCAAGATGGATATGATGTTGAAAGAACAACACAAACTAACAACCTAGACTCAAAACACAATAATCTGGGACCTAAGTACACAGAAAACTCAAGCTCAAACACACAAATGCTCAAGTGGATGATTAGATCCAAGCAAACAACACAAATGACAATTTTTTTAATGGAATTTTCAAATTTATGGATGCAAATGAAAACTACAAACAAAGGAAACACAACTGATGCAATAGATTAAACAAAGATAGGATTTTTATGGATTATATGCAAAGATAGATGCAAAGAACGAAACCTAAAGCAACATGATAAACAAAATGCGATTTTTATGTTTTTAATGGGTTTAAGGGATGCAAGGATGCAAAAAAACAAACCACAAATGACAAGATGCACAAAGGCAACAAATTTTTATCATGGATATGCTGACTTGGTCGTGGTTCGGATACAAGAGGTTTTCACTTTTTTCTTGTTGCCGAAAGGATGGATTGATGGAATGAAGTGATTTAGAAGCTCAAGATCTCGGATTCACACTCTAATCTTAAGCTACTAAGTGAAAATGGAATAGATGCGGAGGGGTTTTGGAAACAAAAGCTATCGGAATCACACTCTAAACCTAAAAATCCGGTGGATAGAAGTTCTTTTGCCGAACCCGGCTCAAGACAAATCATGGGTTTCCCAAGGCATCTCACCAAGGAAGAAGAAGGAGATTCTCTCTCACTATTAATTTCTCTGAAATAACGGCTAACCTTACAATAGAAGTGTTCAAGCCTTTAAATAGGGAGAAGGAAGCTGAAACTATGAAGTCCTAACAATTGGGTTAAAAACGCACAATGCCTTCACGTAAAAAGAAGTAAAAATAGTAAAACTTAGAAAGAAAGGAGGTAAATATCCTTCCTGAGATAGAGCCTAGCACCGGTACTAGAGATAACCAATTCAGTAACTCTAGCATGGGATTCGGTACATGGGCGCCGGTATTAGTGCCTCGTTAAAAACTCCTTCCGGTAAACCAATTGGGACAAACCCATCACATGAAAAGAATACACCTCTAACGACGTCTTTCATGCGCCTTCACCAATGGTGGATGAAGGCGCCTCCTCCAAGCCTCCCAAGGCTGCTCCAATCATCCGGCCCTCGGATGTCTTCAAGGCTCCTTCTCGTGTCCGATACGTGGCTTTCGCGACTTGACGTGTGAAAAAGCTTGGAGAGTCGGCATGAAGCTCACAACTGGTTCTCTGAATAGTCTTGATGCTCTGGTGCCTTAGTAAGAACTTCATGGATGGTTCTCCCAAGGTTTGGCTGGATCGGTCGTACCGCGCGTCCGGGTAGGCCTTGTTCCGGTGCCATGATCATATCATTAAATATGAATACACAAGAGTTCCTTCAAAAAAAAGAAGGCCACATATCTCAGAAATTGGTTGTTTTTGAGGTTGATCCTATACTTAATTTATTTGAAAAATGGTTGAGATGCGCCCGATCAAACAAGAGAGGGGAACCAATGTTCATGAGCCAAAAAATGATGAAGATGTTGTATTGGTGTGGTGCAATAAAAAAGAGTAAGTCATTCTATTAGTTTTTTCAATAATTATTACAAGTTTATGCTTTTACCAATAATTTCATTTATTAAATTTGCAGAAACATTAACATGAGTCCAACTAAACTTGATGATAAATTATGGAAACGAATCATGAGACGCAAAGTGTGGCTTGGCAACGAAGTACGTATTATTAAAAATAGTTAGTAACAATATGCTATATTTAACTTGTTTATGTTGTGCTAAACTATTTTATTTAACGATTAAATTATTTACAGGAATTAGATGTTATGATGTATATATTTCGAGAGTACACATCTTTAGGCCGATTCAAGGAAGATTATGTTGGTTTCAGTAACTATATGTTTAGCAAGCAATTACAAGACGAACACACGAAGTATTTTGCAAATAAAAAAATACTCAGTTGGAGTACTCATATTCTTGCTTACACAAACGGTGAATTACCAGCTCATGGAAAGACGGGAAAAATAGGGTTTACATTTTGACAGAATTTTTGCTCCACTCTTCGTCAATGGTAATTATTGGATTTTGGTTTGCGTTAATTTCGTGCTAAAAACAGTTGAAGTCTTTGAGTGTAATAGACACGTCAATATAAGGCACGTGGAGTCATTTGCAGTCACCATCCCTCGTATTTTGAAGGAAATATGTGTAAAAGTTAATGGAAAAACTCCACTGTTGACACTATACACTATCAAAAAAGTTTCCCTCCCATCTGAATAAAATAAATCGGGATGTGATTGTGGAGTTTATGCGTTGAAATACAGCGAGTGTCATTTACTTCGCCTACGTATGGACTTGATAAACGGTAAGAACATTGGAGAAGCGCGTCATAAGATTGCAGTTGATCTTTGGGAAGCGGCAAACAATTATGTCTTCATTGATCGAATAAAGAAGTTTCAACCTCCTTAGTTGTCTTCAGATTATGTACATATTGATTGAGTTTTTTTTCAATTTTAATACGTGTTAGAATTTGTTTCTATTAAGAATATAATAGAATATGTTATTTTTTTTTTAATTTTTAGATTATGAAGTTTTGAACATGGTGTTTTGATCTAACGATTATAAATTTCTGAAATTTGTGTATTTTGGTAGATGTCTTTCAAGAACAATCAATCCAGTTGCAGAACGATCGTTCTATTATCAGAACGATCGATCCCGTCTGAGAACGATCGATCTCTAAATAAAAAAATTTGTCGTAAATAACTAGTTCGATCATTCTTGGATCGATCGATCCAGTCTAGATCGATCGTTCTGTAATAGGATCGATCGAACTTCAATAGCCGTAACATTTCAGATCAACAACATTAAACTAAGTTCGTTCGATCCAGTTCAGATCGATCTTTCTCTATTAGGATAGATGGATCTAACAATCTTGTAATATTCCAGATCGACTACATGAAACCAAGATCGATCTATCCATTTTAGATCGATCATTCTTAGTAAGGATCGATCGATCTCCCAATGCCATAACATTCCAGATTGACTACATGAAATTGAGAACGATCGATCTAACTTAGATCGATCATTCTATAATTGGATCAATCGATATACCAATGTCGTCAAATTACAGATCGACTAGATTAAACCATGATCGATCGTTCCTGGTAAAGAACGATCGATCCTCATTGAGATCGATTGATCCTAACCTCAAACAAGTTTTTGCGAACGAATAAAATTAGTATAAAAAATAGATCAACAAATAACAAACGATCATTGTGATAAGAGCAACAACTATACCTTCGAGTGATCTAAAATAAAGTATAAAATAATTCTCATTGAAAAAAAAAAATATAGTAGCTACAAAGTAAAAGATAGATGTGCAAAGATGTAGAACATCGACAAGTACGCTATCTGAAGATGTTCTTCAAGAAATATAATTTTATCGTACGACGGAACTGCAACATGCAAGTAGAAGAAACATTAAAAGTGTTAAAACAAGGCAACAACCAAGATTTTTAATAATTGGACAAATGATTAAAACTTATTCAATGTGGGATACAATAAATAGTTACTTAAATTAAATTGAAAAAAATAATATAAACAAATCGAAAAGTTTCACTAACCAATATTATATCGATGTTTCACATGTCATTCTGTTGTGTCCTTCTTTATGACAACGGATACAATTGTATCGCTTTGATCCGTGTGATCCTTGTGACGGTCATACCTTGTCTTCAACAGTTTCATGTCTTTTTTTCTCTCTACCAGGGCGCCTTCTTGTTTTAAGAGGTAGAACTTTTGTGTCTTTAACATGTTCTGGGATGCGCCATTCTTCTTCACAAACACCTATTGGATTAATAGTTTCCTCGTATAGCGATTTCAATGCGGCAGCACTATACAAATCATAAGCGTATGGCTATAGATCATCACTTATATGAAAAGCTGCCTACAAGGAATTTTCTAATGTCAAACTTCCCACATGAATATGTTCTGCTTTCTAAGTCGACAACGTAGTCTACTCTATAACCTTTAATATGTAATATGTTTCTACTCATCGGAAAGACTTTAAAATTTGTACCTTTCAATATTCTTCTAGAAATCTTTCTCCATCTTTATAGTTAAAGATTATGACTATTTTGCACTTAATTCTCTATGCTCATAAAACCATCTTGTTAACATTTCTCTGATGCTGTATAGCAAAGGAATTATTGGAAACTCTCTAGGAGTTTTCAAAGTTGAATTTATCGATTATGCAGCATTGTTGGTGTTAATGTCATATCTGTATCCAGGGAAATGACATCGAGCCCACGCTGTGACATCAGTGTCCTTAAGATAACCTCCAATCGCAGGACTGATGTTGCAAATTTTATTGAATAATTCCTCAAATTCAGCAACTATGTACACTTTTGATGTTTTAGCAACCAAATTGGCCACACCTCTTCCCTTGTAATATGTTATCACATTACCAATCAAGTGGTGGATGCAAAGACCATGTCTAGCCAATGGGTAGATTTTCCGAATATATTTTCCAATAGAAAGATGTCGATCATACACAAATGCTAAACCTTCATCATCCGGTACAACACTATTAAGTTGCCTTAAAAACCACTCCCAAGAAGAATCATTCTCAGAATCAGCAATTCCAAATGCGATTGGATATAAATTAGAGTTACCATCCATGGATGTAGCAACTAGTAGAACTCCTTTATATTTGTTCTTTAAAAACGTTCCATCAACTACAATCACTTTCCAAATTTTCTTCTAGAACCCTCTTATTGACTGACCAAAACAAATAAATAGATATTTGAATCTACCATTGCAATCTATTTCATTATTTGTATACGTAGCAGGATTCGCTTCTTGTAGCATGAACAAGTATTTTGGTATCTTACCATAACTTTTCTCCAGAATTCCTCTAACTTCGTTAATTGCATACTCACGAAACTCCCAAGCTAGGGAATAAAGTAGTTCGCATCCATAAATTTTACGAATCATCTTAATGATATCGTTCAGTTTAGGCCCTTCCTTCATACCATCATAATTATGCATAATGAGATGTCCAATTGTTTTCGATGAAAGTGTCTTACAAAATTTCTTTTTCAATGAAGGAGCACATGTATGGTTACCCACATACTTCTTGGCTTTGAAAATAGCAGACCCCTCTAAACACTTAGCACGAAGACTCCACTTACAAACCCTATCTTTGCAGCGTATAGACCACAAAACCAGATCAGATTTTGTAACAAAGTAGTCACATTTATACTTCATCGCATACATCTCCATAGTAGCTTGTAAAGCTTGCTTGCTTGGAAAATATTTTCCCTGATCTACCATCGAATCTACAACCGTATATACAACATCATCAAAAGCTTTAGATGATTTATCTTTCGAATTATCCTCCAATCCTACTGAATCATGTCTCTCCTTAACATCATCATATCCATCTGCTGAATCGTGTGGCCTCTTAGTGGCATCATCACCAGCTGCTGAATTGGGTGGCTCCTCCTTAGCATCATCGTCTCCCTCACTTTGCTCTTTATTCAAATCGAAATTGAATCTTTGTTTGAACGTTACACACAACGGTATCGTATTTTTCCCTTTAAAAAGATCTAGAAAGTTCTTCACTTGTCTATCATTCATCATAATAACATGAGGAAACTCAACACTAAGACATGTGGGTAAATATCTAAATTCCATATCAACCATACTATCTTCTATTTCATAGTCTTCTAAAACTATCACTTTCAACTCTTCAAGAGATGTTGTTGATTGCAAACTAAGTAATCTCCCACGTTTTTCTGCATCAACAATCAATCTCCACTCCTTCCTCTCAAACAATCTCCATTCATCACATGTTACATAGATAGGAAGCATAACTATGACATTAAAAAAATTAGAAAGAAGAGACAGAAAAATCTTGAAAGGAAGAGGAAGAAGAAGAAAGCGTTGAATAGGGTTAATTGTTTTTTAAAATAAACTTAATATTAATTTACATAAATGATTATTCAACTATATAATATATTTTTCCGAAATACATACAAAAATCGGAATAATTTTTAAAAATATTTATAAAATATTCAGTTTCCTTATTTTTAGATTCACTTTCTATCTGTAAGAAAAAATTTCAAAAATTCAGAATGTGTATTCTAATCTTACTAGAATATACAATCTAAATGTTTTAGAACATGTACTATTGTTAGAATGTGTATTCTAAATTTAGTAGATCTCTAAAATACATATTTTAAATTTTTTAGAACATGTACCAGTGTTAGAATGTGTATTCTAAATTTCGTAGAAGGTGAATGTTAATATGTTTAGAATATGTATTCTAAAATCTCTATTCTAAATTTATTAGAACATGAACATTTAGAATACGTATTATAACATTCAGAATATGTATTCTAAATTTTCCAGAACATACTTCATCAGCCTAAAAATATATTTAAAACTGTTTAAAATAAAAAAAAAATTCTTTATTATTTGTTAATATGTTTTTCTAAAATTTTGTTGAAAATTTGTGTTTTTGTATTGGTATGGACATTTTTGGAAAAAATGACAATTTCTCCAAAAAGGTATAGATGGATAAAGTCAAAGTTAGATGTCTTTTTTAGCCAAAAAAAATTTTCTTCCGAATTTGGACAAACTTTCAGTTTTTAAATAACATTTTTCCCCGACGATCATGTCTGGCCGCTGATTTTTAAAAAAATTAATTTACGGCTGATGTCGTGTAAGAGGTTTCTCGATAAAAATTCGGTTCATCCGGTTTAAATTAGTCTGTTTTTTGGGAAAATTGCTGGAAATGCCATAATATTAACTTTTTTTCTTCTGAAAATGCCATTTTCCAATGGGGCTTTCAGATATACCCTTTTCTTCTACTGAAAATGACCAGACTAGCTTTCATTTAATGGTTTCATCTCTTCTCTATTTCCAGCAGAATATTCAATTTTTTTCTTTTATCTCTTCTCTCTCCTTTCTTTTCATCTTCCTCTGTCTCTGAGAAAAACGCAGAAACTTTTTTTTTTGTTTTTCTTAGTTATTCACGTAAATAACTTAATCAAAGTTGTTTTTGTAGACAAACTCAAGAATAGTTGTCCACTTGTTTATGAAAGTAGATTGTTGTCTCTCCTCTGTCATTTTTTCATCTTTATCTTTCTTTTTTTCTTTCTTTCTTCCTTCTTCCTTCCTTCTTCATTCTTTCTCTAAGAAAAACCCAGAAACATTTTTTTAGTTTTTCTTAGTTATTCACGTAAATAACTTAATCAAAGTTGTTTTTGCAGATAAACTCAATAATAGTTGTTCACTTGTTTATGAAAGTAGATTGTTGTCTCTCATCTCTCATTTATTTTCATAGACAATAAACGAAGATGAGAAAATTACAATCCATGGACGAAAAAATAGTTGTGGACAAGTTATAGTACGAACATAAGAAGAAGAAGAAAATAGTGGAGATAAAGAGATTAGTTTTGATGTACAATTGGTGTGTATATTCTCTTAATACCACATTGTATTATCCAGAAGTGGATCCATCTGATTGTTTGTCCAAATTACTAAATTTTGTAGACAATAATAATGTTAAATATTGGTGGACGAAACATTTATGCATGTATATAATGTTTGTTAGACGGTTTGTCCATCGTAGTCTTGCAATAAATTTTCCAACTAATTTTTTCCACTATAAAACTTCTGGTGTAAAATGTCAAACAAATTTTTGATTTTTCACTGTACAAAGATATGGTACAATTTTTGGAGACAATTCTCACATTTATTTTTATTTTTCTTCTTATCTGATCCGGTTGTACTAAATTTTGTTTTATTTTTTCACCACCATTTTTTGTCCACAATAAATAGACTTTACTTTTTCAATACTTCTGCAGACAACAAATTCCTTCTGCAGACAATGTTCCCGTTCAATTTTACAAGACATAAACAAGAGAGTAGTTGCGTCATTTTCTCTCGTCAATGCCATAATAAAGATATTTTTGAAAAGTCCATTGAAAAAAGTATTTTTAAAAGGTGTGTTGGATTTGTGACATATCTTGTAATAAATATATATTTTTTTTGGTGCATTAAACCGAAACGTCTAACCAAATAAAATTGAATTTTTAATGATACCGACCGACACGAACGACGATCTTTCAACACAAAGTTTTTCAATGAGTTTCACCTGTCTGGAAAACAAAACGCTCGAGCAGATTCATGTTTTCCAATAGAAGTTCGGTTGGAGAAATCTATCGAAAACAAACCGGAATACTTCGGTTTAATTTTATCAAATCCTTAACCCCCTAATTTTGATTTTATGATCGGTTAAGTTTGGTTTGCGATTTTTTTCCCGAAATCAATCTCGGAAAAAGACAATTTCCATTTCATCTTATCACGACGAGAAACATCCCTCAGAAGAAACACGATCTCAATTCTCCGACAATGGAACCAGAAGTACTCAGAGACAAACAAGCCATGAGAAAATGGTCTCGAACCATAAGATCACAAAACAAGACCATTGGTTTAGTACCCACAATGGGTTACCTCCACGAAGGTCACTTATCACTCGTACGTCAATCCCTAACCCTCGCTGACGTCACCGTCGTCTCAATCTACGTCAACCCAGGCCAATTCTCACCTAACGAAGACCTCTCAACATACCCTTCTGATTTCTCCGGCGATCTCTCCAAACTCTCGGCTCTCTCCGGTTCTAAAGTTGTCGTCTTTAACCCAAAAAACCTCTACGATTACAACGGAGACGAGAGGAAGAAGAAGAAGAAGATAAACGACGGTGGTGGTGGTACTGAGAAGGTGATGAGCTGTGTTGAAGAAGGTGGATTAGGGCATGAGACTTGGATTAGAGTTGAGAGCTTAGAGAAAGGTTTATGTGGGAAGAGTAGACCTGTGTTCTTTAGAGGTGTTGCAACCATTGTCACTAAGCTTTTTAATATCGTTGAGCCTGATTTAGCTTTATTTGGTAAAAAAGATTATCAACAATGGAGGATTATACAAAGAATGGTGAGAAAATTTTGAAATGATACTTATGAGATTTTTTAAGATTTGATTTGTTTTAGTTTAATTTTGTCTTTCATTGTTGTGTAGGTTAGAGATCTTGATTTTGGGATTGAGATTGTAGGATTGGATATAGCTAGAGAAAAAGATGGACTTGCTATGAGTTCTAGAAATGTTCGTCTTTCGGATGAAGAAAGGCAAAGGGTAAAGTTATAACTCTAACAATCCTATGAATTTACCGGTGTTTTTGAATAAGGATTAAGAAAGTGGCTTACTTTGGTTGTATGATATGGTAGGCGTTGTCGATTAGTAGGTCATTGGCTATGGCTAAAGCTTCTGTAGCAGAAGGGAAAACTAATAGTGCAGAGCTTAAGGATATGATTATGAAAGAACTTGTTGGAGCTGCAGGACGAATAGATTATGTTGAGGTAAGTGGAATTGAATGTTGTGTAAAGACTCTATCTATGCATACCATTGTGTTTTTATGTGAGTAATGATTTGTGTGTGTATATGTAGATTGTTGATCAAGAGACTCTAGAAGGAGTGGAAGAGATAAAGAGGGGAGTAGTGATTTGTGTTGCTGCTTGGTTTGGAACGGTTAGGCTCATAGACAATATTGAGATCAATGTCTCTCTGTAGCAGCAAAATTGATGGTAAAACTTGGGAGAGCTTCGAAGCTAAAGAATTTGGATGTGACTAGAGTTAATGACAGATAAAAAAAAATGCATCTGAATAGTTTAGAAACAGAGAAGAATAAGCAGAATCAACTTTAAAACTATCAGCTTTTTACCATGTTTGTCTGAAAGAGAGATGAATATGATATCTTTCACATTCTCAATGTTCTCCATTAGAACCTATTTCGTCTCTTTGAGTTTTGAATTTACAGACAGTTTTGTTATTCTCTACGCAAGTAATAATGAATTATATACTTCACAGGTTAAAACAAATCCTTGCCTCAGCATGTTATCATCGTGTAAATTTACTTGCACAAGAGGATTCATATGGAATGATTTGGTAAATTAAACAAGAAGTATATGGGTAACGGATCCGGGTTCGGGTAGGATCCGATTGAATTCGGGTCTATTGGGTTTATGTATTTACTACCCAATAGAGTAATTATAAAATTTTGGTTCGGCTCTTGTCGGGTTCTGATCGGTTTGGGTTTCAGATTTAAGAACCTATAAATATCCAGAAAAAATAGGTATACCATTGGTTCGAGTATTTTCAATATTTACCCGAAAACTCAAAATATAACTTAATTACCCTGAAACAAAACAATATAACATACACAAAATTGATAAAATAGAAAATATAACTCCAAATTTAACATACAAAACAGAAAATGATAGAATAGTATCAACAAATCCAAGTTACACGAAACGAAGAAAAAGATAAGAGAATAGAGAGTAGTATTTAGAGTAGAAAAATAATATTAAATCGCAAATCCAAATATGATGTGAAACATATAACTGGAAGTAGGAAACTAAAAATCCTAAGTATTCATAAGTGACTTCAGTATCGGGTTTATTGGGTACCTCCGTATGGATATCAGTTCGGATCTGGATTTTATCCGATACCCACTGGAATGACTATATAGGACCCAATAAAAAATTTAGTAATACACATACCCTACCCAAACTGATTTTTTCGGTTCAGTTCTGGTTTGGGTTTTTCAATTCGGTTTTTATGCCCATACCTAGAATATGAACGCTAGGAAAATATCGAAACCGAGCCACACGCTTCACAAATGTCCTGCTTTTGCATAAAGAAAGATTGAAAACAGTCTTTTTTTAAAAAATCTTCAAATCCAAGCTCCTCAAAAGGGATGAAAGTTATTAAATCAAGTGTACAAAATCTAAAAGAAGGTAAAAATAAAAAAAAGATGGGATGAGAGAGGCTCGAACTCTCGACCTCAGGATTACTCAGATAGCTATGAGACCTACGCGCTAGCCAACTGCGCCACCACCCCAATTTGTTTATTCTCTTCCCAAAAATACAATTTATTACATAAAATAAACAAATTTTTCATTTCCCATTTTGTCTCTGTCAACCCCAATCCGCTTCTTCTCTTCTCCACTGCTCTTACGTATCCTTCTCCTCATCTCTTTGTTCCTCCTTAATTTGAGGTTTGTCTACTATTCTTCATTCTCGTTTATGTCATTCTCATCTCTGAAGCTGCCCTTTGACTCCTTAATTTTGCTTGTTTCTTTTGATTTCTCTTTTGACATTGTCATTATGAATCTACTAAGTTTGAGAAATCTCTGTATCTTGGCGCTAGAACTGTAATTCAAATCTCAAATTTCAATAGCTTTGCAATTAGGGTTTCTGGATTTTAATTTATAGTTTCGTTTCATCTTTTTGTGATGTAGGTGATGCTTGAGCTCAGGGATCTCTATTGAAAGATTAGGCAATGTTATAATCGTGAGTTTTAAGCTTTTTTTTTCATCAATGGTTGGCCATGTTGTTGTATCTCCATCACTATGCGTTCAGCTACGAATGCACGAATCTCAATTCAGTCAAAGAAGCTACTTCTCTACTAATCCTCGTTTAAAGATTTCTCAAAGGTTTGATCTCAAATCTCATTTTCTTGAACCATATGATTTGGTTTAGAATTAACGAAGAAAGGTTTCTATTTTGTAGGAAGTCTTTTGGGAGTTGTAACATTACATCAGGGAAAGCTAACAACAGACTCAATGTTACTACTTCTTTGAATCTTGGATCGTGTTTTTCTCGAGGAGTGTCTTCTTCTTGTAAATGTACTTGCTTGGCGTCTCTGGCGGATTTTGATGGTGTTGCTGGTTCTGGTTGGGTTCCTATTGGTGATCAAGTTCTCTTGACGGCTAGTATATTTCTTACGTATATGGCTGGAGTGATTCCTGTTTCTAAAAACTCTAGTTACTCTTCGAGAAAGAACACTGTTGTTGAGGAGAATCCCGATGTTGGAACTTCAGAATCTTCTGGTAGGTAAGAGTTTAGTCATTTTGAAAGATTTCAAATGATGAGAATTAGGTGTCTGTTGCATTTTAGCTGTAAGGTATCAATACAGTATTCACACATCTTCTTTTGTTTCATATATTGACTTTAGGGATACTGATTTTGAGGGTGATTTGAAGTCTGTATGGGAAGTAGTGCAAGGAAAGCTTTTAGATTCTTTAGACGCTATTAAGCGTGAGAGTACACTTGGAAAAAGAGTTCTTAAACCGAAACCGCCTCAAGGGAAGCCCCCGTTGAGTTTGTATGCGATATCTGAGGGGCCTCAGTTGTACTTGCTATGGTCATGTTTTCAGAAACTTGAAGAAGAGGTCAGCTTCTACCTGCTTTTCTCCAGTATTTCACTTTGAGCATATTTGTTTTCGAGAGGCTCTAATGATTTCTAGTTTGAGGGTATATCTTTTTATAGTCAAAAGGGAAATTCAGTATCAATAAAAAAAATGTGGACTTTGAGTCAAGTAATTTGCATTATTGTCCTGTTTCTAGTGTACCAATACCAGTTTACGTCACATTGTTGAAATTTTTTTTTGAGATAAGAAAATTTGAGTCAGTATCTGTGGCAAGAGCATACTGACTCATTTGATCGTTTCTTTCCTCTCTAGTCGTAAGATTTGTTATTCGAGACATTAGTTTGCTGTGATTCTTTATACCTTCTGATCAGCTAGTGTATTTGCTCTGCAGACAAACAAGATCTCTGACACAGTCAATTCCGACGAGTGGCTGGTTAGTTTTAAGCAAATTGTTCGGGAAGCATATCAAGCAGCTTGCACGGCTTGGTTAAATAAGGAACTGTCTGTGGAAAACACTGATTCTGACAATGTAAGTCGATATCATAATAACCTGTTCTCATTATTTGAATAGCAGATTTAGATACGAACTCCAGAATCTAGCCCGTAATGTGCAGGCGATTACTCCTTTGCTGATCAGGATGCTAAATGAAAAGGACGCCATATTTGACAAAATAAGAAAATCAGGCAAGGAGGATCTGTTTGCCGAATTTTTATATTTCCAAAGATATGGATCTCCTGTGAAAGCTTTCTGTTACGATGTTAGCTTCTTTCGCACACACGGAGTTGCCATTTTGGAAGACTTCATGATAACATTGGCTGATGGGATCGCTAGCATCTATCTAGAGCTCATTTCTGTAGACAGCAAATTTTCAAATGATTTGAATAGTGGAGGATTAGATATCTGTAACCTTTCTAGCCGAGCACTCCAAAAACTACGTAATGAGGTAAAAAGAAAAAAACCACTTTCACTTGTGCTTAAGGTTCCACCTTACATTTATCTCATAGACAAAGATTTTATTTCTTGTTGTTGATAGGTAGCTCTATACCAATGGTTGCATCAGAATATGGAAGCAGTTGTATCGATGTATGAGGATCGCTTTGACCTCTACATTCTTAAAACTGAGGTCATCAACAACCTCGATGGTGGTGACGATACAGAAAGCCTTAGTTGGTGGAGAAAGCTCACACTGGGAAAAACTAAATCTGCCTCATCATCACCTTTGCGATACTCCATAATCAGCGATTTCTCATTGCCCGTTAAACGAACCAAGGAGCTTAAGGCTCTATCAGGATGGTAAACCTCTCTTCTTTTTACTTTAACCACAAAAACCGAAAAATCCATAAAAATTCACATATGAGAGTTGTGTTTGATGTGTACAGGAGGTACTACTTCAGTCTATTTCTAGAGTTATCAGACATCGGAATGCCAATTATAAGAGTGGTGTTGAATAAAGTGAGTAGCATTATATCGTTCTTCCTCGTCACCTTGATCGGTAGATCAGTCGGACTCATCTTTACCGGCATTAGACAGTCTCTCCGGTGGAAGTGAAATGTTATATAACTGTGGTGGTAAATTTTTTCAGTAGACCTCATTTTTTGGTTTCCCTTTTGATGATTCTTGTTTAGTAAGTGATAAGTGGTGAAATATGATTTTTCTTTTTACTTCTAGTTTTGGCATTGACTTAAATTGCTCCAACAACATTGCAATTGTTTTTATTTTTTCTCTGCAAAAGAGTATTTTTATGTTTTCTGCAAATTATAAAATGATGTTCTTTGATATAACTCTAACTAGAGATGCAAGATCGTATGCTTTTTACATTTCACGGTAAAATATCTTATTATGTAAATTGTTTTTCAAAATTTCTCTATAAATTAATAAAATTTTAAAGTTCCGAACTCATTAATTTATAGGGGTTTTACTATAGAAGTTATTATTATTATTATTATTATTTTTGCGAATATATTTTAGTAATTTTTTTTGTTTTTTTTGTCGTCAAACCATCATTGAAATTTCATTTGAGCCCAATAGGCTCTGAGTATACAAGCGAAAAATGCAAAAGATACAACCCCACCAGATTAAGTAAAGCCCAAACCCCAAACCCAACTGCCAACCCACTAGGAGTAATGACACTTGGATAACATGTGTTAAGGCGAGGTTGCAGAAAAAGAGACGTCACCGCTCCGTCGCCTCTCTGCTGAAACGCACGGGCACCTCTGGATCAGCTCAGATCACCACCATTCGGCCGGAGTCCGGAGAAGCATAAAGAGACCATGAAAGTAAGAAATTTGCCCTCCGTTTTGCATATTCAATTGAAATTTAAAACTTCCTAAACAAAACAGATCTAAAAATCTTCGAGTAAGAGTTCCACCACCTCCACTAAGATTTCATCTCTAATCACCGCAAAGCTTAGGACTCTTTACGCCACAACTTTAGTCGGACATTATTACCGACATATAATCGGAATTTTAATCCGAACAAGTCAGAAGAAAAGTCATCGAAAAAGATCGGATTGAGAATATTTACAACAAAAAGATGGAAAATCTCTCTCTTTATGAAAGTTTGGAAGGAGAGAAGAAAGTGAAAAACACTTGTAAATTTCTCTTATCTATACTCATATACAGTTCCATTTTTCCATTGAAATTCTTTATTACAAAACATTAACATTTAAATAAATAAGGAATGAAAATTGCGGTCCATACTCAGAAGTGAATATCAAAATGATTTCCCATATAATGTTCCAAAGGAACTTCTTCTTGTCTCTCTAGAGCCATTTCTTCGGTGCAGAGCAAGGCAATCTAATCTAATAATATAATTAAAATAATCCTTTTAGAAAAAGAAGAGCTGATTAATAAATCCACAAGTCTATTAGTTTTAAGGTTATCATGTGTAATTGTTAATGCCACAAATCGAATCTTGTTTGGGGGAAGTTGAATCTCTAAATATTTGACTAATGTGTTTTGTCTAGTTTTGTTAGCACCATTGCTAGACTATGGGTTTCTCTATTTTTCACTAATGAAAAACAGGGAATTACTTTTGTTCAATTTCTATCCCAAAAAGTCTATCAATGATAACACAAAAGTAGACAAAAACATTAGTAAAGTGTAGAGATTAACTTCACTAAACTAGAACCGATTCGAGACACTGACACTTACACATGACAGCCTCAATAACACTAAGAGTAAGTGTGTTTTCAGTCCCCAGATCTTAATCTACAAATACTATAACAAATAACGAAAATATCTTTGTAATTCAGTCAATAATAGTCAATTAAATTTTGTTTTCTACCATAAAGTAGTGGTTTTCAATAGTGTAATCACTACGTCAAGCTCAAATTAAATTACCTAAAATAAAATGTTAACAACAAAATAAGAAGCAAGGGGGTTTTACTAGATCAAAAAACTATCCACCAAACTCATACCTTTATTTTATATATACCAAGAAAATACCAATGGAATTTTTTTAGATCCGCCTTACGGATAAACGGATATAGAGATAATTTTATTGGGGGGAGAGGAGGAGGGGATGATGCACTAACTGAAATTCTCCAAATAACTGAGGTTGAAACAATAGATTACAAAGGGGTTATAACTGAAAATATGAAAATATGAAGATATGTATGAAAAGTATAAAAATTACCCGGGGCAAGGGCAATTGCTCCCTCCTGTAGGATCGTGAAAGAGAAGGATGAGATTATTTTTTTGTTGGAAGCTTTTTTGTTTTTGAATTCGATTCAGTTTGATTCAATTGTATCGTATAAATACAAAGAATGAGACGAAACTCTATTTATAGGGAGGAAATGCTTCATCCCCAAAGAAGAGATAAGCTTGTGCGAGATTCGCCTTTAATTCCTTCATCCCCAAAGAAGAGATAAGCTTGTGCGAGATTCGCCTTTAATTTCAAAGAAGAAATAAGATTGTGCGAGATTCGCCTTTATCCGTTAGGATAAGATATTTCACAAATATTTCGTGAATATTATGCTTTGTTCCGAAAGGATAAAGATTTAGAAATATAACAAAAATATTTTTGACTCAATCTAGAATTAATAATTTTGATACACCTCCTACATAACCTAGCTCCACCACTGTATATACCTAAAACATCAAACTAAAATAAATGATTTACATGAAGCAAACATCATTTGTGGCTAGAGTACATATATCTCTTTTGTATTTTCACATCACTCTCCATATAATTTCGATCAACTGGTTTTGTTATATCTAAGCATTTTGAAAAATTTATAGTTTTATATATTAAAGTAAATAAAAAGGTTTTTTTGGCAAATCACCTTCGGATATCATATATTTATATGAAATGTATAAGTCGTGTATAATAAGAGCTACAATGGGAAAAAGTTATTTTCTTTTAATGATGGATTGACTAATTGATTTTTAAGAATTTAGAATGCATAAAATTCGGTTTAGGTTTAAATGGTAATTTCATTACAAAAATATAGTCGTAATTTTTTTATTTTTTTATTTATTTTTTTAACGTCTAATTGCATTGTATTAACTTGAATAGTCAATGTGAAGGTAATGATTAATACATTGAGGGACATAGTAATGAAATTCATAATCTATATTCGGTGGAAGCATCGTCGTAATTTTCTTTTGTTAAATCAAGAAAGAAAGATAATGATATACCAAAATTGTAGAATTGATATTTTTTTGGTGAAATGTCAGTTGACTGGTTTGTGAAGAAATGCATCTCAACTATATATTTAATCTCATGTTTATGCATATATAAAATATTTATTTTTGTGCATAACAATAATTTATCATTCATATAAATATTTTCTCCTGAATGTGAATGTATATAACTAGTGATTTGTTGATATAGATTTAAAAAGTATGTGCTATTAACTTTATATGGTTTCAATAATTTTGTCAACTTTTTCCATGATTAATTTATTTTATAAAATGAATAAATGATCATTCATTTCTTAAAAGAACATATATATGCAAAATTAAAGCCTCAAATAATACCTTTACTTTTTAAAAAAAATTCGTAGTCAAATAATGAATTAAATAAAAATTCGAAGAAGTCAAAATGTAATAACATACCAAAAATAATAAATTGACAAATTTTCTATGAAACACAAGAAAAATAAATGTAAATATTCATAATGTTTAATAAATCTAGATAAAAATAAAATAATGAAACGTAAATAATTAGATATATCATACATTTTCGTAAAATTTCAGAAGAATTTTCAAAAATTCACTATAAATAATACAACCAATCAAACTTTTTGATAATTTTTGTGTCAACTCATAGATAGAAACCCTTTTAAAAAAAAAGATAAACCATTTCTTAAAGAAAACAAAGTATAAATTTGTTATTGCCATCTATTTTGCAAATTACTTTGAGCAAAAAAAAAAAAAAATACAACTTCGAAGTTCGAAACAGTTGTTTATTCAGGGACAATGAGGGCTATTAAAGGTATTTGAAGAATAATAATGATGAATTTGGTAATACTATTAAAAAAAAAAGAAAAAAATATTTTTCTTCTCCTTTTTCTTTATTTTAACCCCACAAAACTCGAAAAACCTTTTCCCATTATTTTTCCTCCTCCCTTTCCCTCCTCTTCTCCTTCCTCAAAGAATTTTCCCTCCCATTTTCTCTTTCCTCTCTAATTCGAGCTTTTAGCCTCTACGAAAATGGGGAAATACATGAAAAACTCGAAAACCACAAGTGATATCGGAGTTATGAAGGTCTCTGAACCAACAACCACTGTTGGTGTTCGAACCAGAGCCGCAAAAACCCTAGCTTTGAAGCGGCTTAACTCCTCCGCCTCCGCCTCCGCTTTAAAAGACGACTCTTCTTGTTATCTTCAGCTCCGTAGCCGTCGTCTTGAGAAACCCTCGTCGCTCGTTGAGTCCAAGCAGCTTCCGAAACCTCATAAATCTGGAATTAAAGAGTCTGGTTCAAGGTCTCGCGTTGACCCGGTTCAACCGGTTTCTGTAGCTAGGGGATGTAATGGAGATGAAATTTTTGATGATTCTGTGAATGTTGAAGCTTCTTGTGGAGAGAATAGTCTCGATTTTGAATCAAGACACAGGTTCGTCATTTTTTTTTTTTGTGCCCTAACTTCAATTTTTGTGTGTTCTGTCTTATAACAATAATCTTTTTAGTTTGAGTTTTGTTCAAATAATCTGAACAAGAATGATTTTTATTTTTATTTTTTACATATGGGTTATGTTCAAATGTGAAAAGTGTTTCTTTTTTGAAAATTTTGTTGTTTGCTCAATTTTTTTTTTTTTTTTTTTTTTTTTTTTTTGTGGGATGAAAATAGATTAGTACAATGAAATATAGGTATCACATGTTTCCCTTATTGGTTTGGTTTTGATTTACGAATTTATTGAATTCTGATGTACTGTGATGTTCATTATTACTGTTCACCGTATGAAGTCTCTTTTGGTGTTAGATTAGATATTTCAGAGTTATTGATATATGTCCCATATGTACTTCATTTCAGAGATTATCAATGTAACAAAGCCACACATTTGTAATTTGGTAAAGTCAAAATCTTTCAATTGGTGAAATTATGATTAGTTTAAGCTGTTGATGATACCTTTTGAGTTCACCTTGTTAAGTGATATACCCATTGGGGATACAATATATTATATTGTAAATTTTTAACATATGGTTTTTGGTTTTTATACAAAAGTGGTTGATCTATAAAGGGTCAGAAGCTTTTAATATGTAAGATCCATATGCAAAATTGAAACTTTCCTCATAAGTGTAATACAAGTACTGTGGTGTCATGTTTCATGGGTCCTAGTGGTTTTTTGCATACTAAAGGAATACTTTTGTAGGATACTCTGTTTTTTTTGGGGGGCTTGTTGACAATGTGGGTTTTGCCTTCTCTTTGTTATTTATTGCATATCGGATTCTTTGGGACCATTTTACTCACAAAGTCTAGTTTTTTTTTGGTTTTTGTTTTAAACTTAAAGCAAGCCTTTTTTGTTATCTTCTTGATGTTTAGTTTTGGTTCATTTCTTGTGGGGATAATGTAAATCTGATTTCTTTTTTTGCCCTTTCAGTACTAGGGAGAGCACGCCTTGTAATGTTATTGAGGATCTGAAGATCATGGTTACACCAGGGTCTAGCACAAGGTCAACTAAAGATTATGCAAGGGACCGCGATATCACGGTCCCGACTGCTAGTGAATTGGAAGAGTTCTTTGCTTATGCAGAGAAGCAACAGCAGAAGCTATTCATGGAGAAGTAAGCATGTTTTGTTTCGGTTTGTTTTAGTTTTGCTGCATTACAAGAGGATGAAAAACACTCATGTGTTTTCGGATATTTTCAGGTACAATTTCGACATTGTGAATGATGTTCCTCTCACTGGACGTTACGAGTGGGTACAAGTCAGTCCATGAACTTCAAAGGAAAGCAGCAGCAAGGAAGCTCCAAAAGATATGGTGTGAAGTAAGAATGTGATGAAATTTAGGAACAGACTAACCGAACAATCAAAAATCCTTAAAACAAGGAGTGTAATCTTAAGTAATAATGTGGTTAGAAAAGTAGATTAGTGAACCATGAACCTCACACCATTTGTGTTACTAATCTCTTCAGAAGATTTTTTAGATGCTTAGTATGAAATTTTCTCATATGTTTTTTTTCTGTCAAGTATCTTTCTCTCATGCTTATTCATATCAGTATCTTATATGATGATGAATGATGATTGATGTGTGTAAGCATGTTGAAGCTTGGCATTTAGTGAAAAAATATGATTCAGATATAGACTTTTGGTTTGGGAGGTTCACGTGTGAATTTTGGTAAGTGAAATCTGAATCATATCCTCTTCGTTCAACTACATAGAAGATTGGTCCCTCCTTTTGCTTTTTTTTTTTTTTTTTTCTTTGTCTCTTATTATGAATCTGATGCACGTGATTGTGAATGTGTGTTTGAATAAATTTGAGGTTTTAATTGATTATAGTAATGTAATGTCGTGCTTTTTGGATAATGAAAAGTGGGAAAACGGCTGATTCCACCAAGAACTAATCGAATGATTTTTTGTACACGAACTTATGTAATGTAGTTTTATGGCAAATGATCTTTGTTATGGATTCTTCTTAGGTTTAAGACAATGATGATCTTGATTGATGAACCATAAGGTCCAAAACCAAATAATTACAGGAGAAGGGTTTTAAAATAAATGGACAAAAAGATGAGACAGCAAAAATATATTACAGCGTTCATTGAAAAAACAATCTCTGTAGTTTTAACTTTTTACGTTCTCTTGGGAATTGGCCAACCCCATGTGAAATCTTATCTCGAGACCAATCATTGTTCTTTGTTTTCTTTAATCTCTCGATGTGAAAAAAGTGAATGCATGAAACTGTTAACATAGATACACACATACGTACATCCATCCATTCATACATTTATACATGCATACATACATACATACATATGTATTGATGTATATACATTACACGGGCACTTGTTAGATCACGGGCTCGCTGACTACACAAATCATGTTTTTTTGGGACAGTTAGATTCGCTGACGTCATCTCTGTTACTAATGCACACTTGGGGTAAAGCTTTCTTCAGCTTGTTCGATGTTTTATTTGACCCTTATTTTAGGTTAATACTATTTGGTAAGAAAAAGCCAAAAAGAAGGAGCACTGATTACGATTTACGAAAGCCTTTTTGGCTTTTGTTTTTTCGTTTTTTTCTTTTTTTAACTCTCATTCACTTTAATTAGTAGAAGCTGAGGTGAATAGCTCGTGGCAGCCTAAATTCTCATCCCAGTTTCTTTAAATTTTCGGTAAATTAATTCATTATCTTAATTGAGCTTCACATCACTTTTACCTGATAACCTTGAACCCGATCTTTCTAATTTATCTTTAATAGTAGTTCTTGCCTACGGTCAATTCCTCTTGCACATAGAATTACTCTAGCGAACCATCAAATCCCTAGGCAGGTTGCCTCATCTTTGCTCCAACTACCGTTCTCCATTGAACTCACTATAATGATCAAGTTATTTAGATCCTTGGTTCCTATAGATTCTACCGAACCTGCTTCCAATTCCTTTTAGACAACTTCCGGTCTCCTGTTTCGTCTCTATTTTTGTTGGGGGTGTTATCAGTGGAGGATGTAGAGTTAATTTTTGCATGGGGCACAAACCAATAAAATTTAAAATTTTTGATAGTTTTTATTTATAACATAAAAGAAACAATGACGTCCACAGAGCTGGCGGTTAGTTTCCAGACATCTTGCATTTCTTTATGGTCTTTTTTAATTGGATTTTACCCAAATGTATCCTCCTCTCCAGTCCACCGTCACATATTGGAATTGGTATATTTCTGTCAGGTCGGACTAATTGATAGTGTGAGGTTTTAACCTCTCCAAGATTCAAGCTTTCTTAGTCTTTCATCCACAAGAGAAGATGCAAATAAACGGTTTTGTGTTTTACGAAACAGAAACACAGCAATATCACGAGGAGAAGAAGAAGATAAAACAAAACTGATAAACGATGCAGAGATAAAGAAGATGATGCAGAGCTGAAAATAAAGAGTAGCACACGAGAGTTTAACGAGTTCGGTGTGCTGGTGTTGCAACACCTAAATTTTGCCGGGACCTAACCCGGAATACACTAGAGATTGTTCTCAATACAAGATTTCTCAAGTTGTCCCTTATCCCTTTCTACTCTCGTTCTCCCTCTCTTCACCTATGTTCCTAAGTCTCTATTTCCCTTTTTATATTACAGAGATTAGGTTACAAGACAATGTCTCTCTCTTTACTCTCGCCCAAAGATGTACGGATCTCTCTCTTTTTCTTGGTGTAGAAAAAGACAAACATAGAAAATATAAGATCAGAGGACAACTCAACAACTAAACTAAGACATGAACCGAACCAAATTTACAACCAACATCCTAACATATAGGAATGAGCCTAAATCAAGCCCACACGATCTTTTATGAGCAAGATGTGTATCTTGCGGATCAAATATCATGGAGCGTTAGAGTCCGTTTATGAAGTGGAGCCCGTGAAGTCCGAAGAAAGAATATTCTCTAGATCTCCATTTTACTTCTTATGTTATGTCTTAGATAAAAATTAGGAGGATTTACATTATTTGGAATTAGCAATATGTTAAGACTAATCATTATATATATGGGTCTTATGGTCTTGTTTTAAAACAACTCAATAATAATATTCTATTCTATAATATTTGATATGGTATCAGAGCAGGCGATCATTGGAGATCGAAGTTAATTCTTCAGCAATAGTCTTACAATCTAATCTTAAAAGAGATAATGAGTGTTGTGATTATTGGTGAAGATGATGGAGAAGGATCTGGTGATAATCCGGATGATGAAGAAGACGTAACATGTGTGTTTTAATACATCCACGTTGGGTTTTATTGAAAGGTTAATGGATTTTAGTTCTTGTTCTTAGTTTATGTTTTTATTTTTAATGGGATTTGGGTTGTCTCACGTTGAGGTTTTAGTTTTGAATTTCGTTCCTTACAAGAAAATTAATTATGTTTTTAGTGCAAGATTTATTAGCAGGATATTTAGTGACGTGATCATAGTTTAAAGCTTTAGGGTTTCACAAGTAGTTTATTTTATGAGATTTAATTTATTCGGAAGTTTAGAAGTTCTCATATTTTTAAGTCTAGTTTTGGCTTGGGGTAGTTTGGTTATAGTTTAAGCATTACAAAAAAAGAAATTAAATTATTGTTTGGTTATAGTTTAGCCATTACGGAGGAGTTGTTTGAAAAGCTCAAGTTTTTTAGGTCAATTTTTAGTCCGAGTTGTGGACCATCCGAGTCAAGGACAAAATTGTTTATGGAGCTGCAGAGTTTGCGCCCATAGATGTTGTTATTCCCTTTACCAAGACCAAGACGAACTGAAGTTCCACCCCTACTTTAAAGATTGAAGTTTATCCAGGATTGTCGAAGAGTAATTTCTGACCCGAGATGTCTGTTGACTTGTGTTTGTCCATCCTCGATAAGTAGTCCACAACATATGTGTTCCACTTTGGGATTGCAAAGTTTGTGTTTCACGTATCACGTTTGTCGTGCATGGGAGTATTAGAGGAGCAAGATATTTATCTTGCGGATCAACTATCATGGACCGTTAGAGTCCGTTTATGAAGGGAAGCCCGCCATGTCCGAAGAAAGAATATTCTCTAGATCTCCATATTACTTCTTATATAAGTATTTCCATTATATCTTAGATAAAAATTAGGAAGATTTACATTATTTGGCCTTAGCAATATGTTAAGATTGATCACTATATATATGGGTCTTATGGTCTTGTATTAAAATAACTCAATAATAATATTTTATTCTATAATATTTGATATCTTTGGATATGATATTTTCAAAAGGTAGCTCATGGATTTAGTGTGTCCTTAGGTCTCAATGTAACAATGATTTATTTCCTCCCTATCCGGTGTGGATATTTTACACACATGTTTAAAAAAAATTTGGTTAACAATCTATCCATGACAAATGGACACTTTCTTTTGTTGAGACCACATGAAGATCGACAAAATATTTCGACAACCTCCACTAATGGGGTCTAGGGTATTGTCTGTCGAAGAGGGGCTCTGAGAACTCGATACTATGCTTACCGTTCGTATGGAATCCCTGTCAGAGTTGATAAGGCATTATTCTAAAAATACCTCATAATTCCTACCTATTTTTAACGAAAAAGTTCACAGTGGACAAATCACTTTATCAATAAGAATCAGCATTTATTTTATTTTTTCTAAATATGATATAAATCACAGGGTCGGTCCAAAGTATTAGATTGCCTAAAATAAAGATTTTTTTGGCACACAAATATTAAAAAAACTAACGGCAATTTGAACCTTAGAGCATGTCCAATGGTTATACTAACCAAGGGTGTTTAAAACAATTAATTATTTATGTTTATGCAGATTTGGTTTTTAAGACACTCTTAAGTAATTTTATGTTATGGACCCATCCAATGGAGACACCCAATAAAGGTGGCTAAAGAAAAAAAAATTATTTTTAATTATTTTTTAATTGTAAATAAAATTTATGTTAATAAAATCTTAAAACATAATATATTTTATGAAGTCTATTACATAAAATATTAATCATACATAAGACGACAATATTTGAAAAAAAATTTGCAAAGAAAAAACGGAAAAAACGCTTAATTGTTATTTTGACGTCCGACAATTGTTACAATATATGCTCAACCAAATCATTTTTCAATTGTTGATGCATTAGTTTATCACGAAGTCGAACTCGCATGCCCATCATATTGACGACATTTGTAGGCATCTCTGTAGAATACGTGAAATCCTCTTCTGAAGTTCTGTTTCCTTCTCTTAGTTCGAAGTCTTCGGTGTCAAACTGAGTGTATTCAGCTCGTTCGTCTTGTACTATTATATTGTGCAATATGATACACGCTCGCATAATATTTCCTATTTTCACTTTATCCCAAAAAGGGCTTATTTTTTACTATAGCAAATCGAGCTTGCAAGACTCCAAAAGCACTCTCGACATCGTTTCAGGCAGCTTCTTGACGTTGAACAAATAACCTTGCTTTGTCACCTTGTGGAAGTGAAATAGATTGAAAAAGTAGCCCAGTTGGGATAAATACCATCAGTGAGATAGTAACCCAAATGATATTGGCGGCCGTTGACAAAGTAATTCACATTTGGAGCTATACCATTTAATATATCATTAAAAACTGGAGAGCGATCAACCACATTGATATTGTTTAGGGTATATGGTGCTCCAAAAAATGCGTGCCATATCCAGAGATCTTGTGAAGCCACAACCTCTAAAACGATTATTGGTTTTCGAGATATATATTGCCCTTTCCAAGCGGTCGGACAACTCTTCCACTCCCAATGCATACAATCGATGCTTCCTAGCATCCTGCGAAATCCTCGTACATGCCCAATATGAAGTATCCGGTCAAGATCCTCTTGTGTGGGTGGTCTTAGGTACTCCTCTCCGAACACGTCTATTACTCCCTCGACGAAATGTTCCAAGCATGACAGCCCAGTACTTTGAGCGACGCGGAGGTATTCATCGCACGCATCTGATGCACCACCATATATATGAATTGCTGCTGTACACTTTTATAGTCTAGAGAGACCAAACCTTCTGGTATCATCTCTTCTTAATTGAAAGAAACAAAATTTATTTGTGAGTCGATCGATAATATGCAAGAACAATGGCTTCTTCATTCTAAAGCGATGTCGGAAAATATGAGGCGGGTATGTTGGAGGTTCGCCGAAATAACCGTCCCATAAGAGTTCATGTCCTTTCTCGTGGTTTCTATCAATATATTCACGTTTTTTTGTTTTCTTCCTTGCCCCCCCCCCCCCCCCCCCCGACGATCACTATAATCAACGCAAAGAACATCGAATATTTCATTGAAAGATTAATCAAAAGAATCCTCAAATGATTCTTCAAACATGTCTTCAAGTGTTTCGTCAAATGGATTATAGGAAGAAGATGACATATTTGTGTGAGATTTTTTGGTTTTGGAAATTGAGTGTATTGGAAGATATGAATATAAATAGAGAATATGATTTCTTGAGATAAGGAGGAATGAGTTTTGTAATCAGAAGTGTTACGTTTATATACACAAATTGGTCAACTACTCATATACACTTGTGGTGTTGGTGTAAAGACACACTTGTAGTGTTGGTGTAAAGACACACTTGTGATGTTGGTATAAATAGACAAAAATAAGTTCAAAAATAAGTAAACTTATTACGACATTGAACTTATTCAAAAGACAAGTGAACTTATTCAAAAGACAAGTGAATTTTTACCATAACATTATTACAAAACATAAATTTCAAAACATTGTGCCGACATTGTTACAAAAGATAAATTACAATTTATTATTATAACACATAAATTACAAAACATTATTATAACACAAACCATAACATTATTACATAACCCAAACTATAACATAACCCAAACCAAAATATTATTAAACTGAACACAGTGATTTCTTCTTCTATTATTCTTGAACCGGGGATCCAACCATTGACTATCACTAATCCAGCTACCAATCTGAACAACCAACCATAACCATTAAACATACAATAAATCAATCTGAGACAAGCATTTAACACACAAATACATTTATCAAACCATTGATCTTTAGTCATTGACCCTTCCATACCTGAACAGACAAGAACAAGAACTCAGTGAGACAAGAAGAACATGAAACACATCAACAAAAACAAACAGAAAATGAAACACATGAAATAAACAAAACAGAAATTACTAACTTATTAGCTTGACAAAATATCAGTTATGAGCTTGTCCTTTAAACCTAATTCTATTTCAGAGAGTGGTTCTGATTTGGCCAAGAGACTGTCCAGCAATTTTTTGTCTGAAATCTTATCCTTGAGAGCTAAATCCTTCTGCTTTAGCTCCCACATGGTATGAAATATGGAAGTTCAAGAGCTTCTCTTGTTGATCCACAATCCTTTTAGCTTTGGCCTTTGTTGCCTTCACATGAGGAGGACTGATAAATGAGTTTTTACACCGGTCTATCAAGTAAACCTTTTGTGCGTAGCACTTAAGGGTCGATTCCACGGAGAAACAAGAATAGCACACCAAAAATACAAGCTTCAATTCAATCTAAGCACATAGAAGTCAAGGATTTAAGTAGCAATACTCAAAATAAAACAATTAGATAAACGAGAAAAAAATTAAAATGATTTGAAACTTTAGATAATGAAAACAAGCTTTCGGGATAGAGGGATTTAACTTAGGGTGACTAATTGTGAACTAGTGGAGCATCTAACAACTTAAACAAGCTGATCCTTAGGCCTTAAACACTAAACTTGATTAATTCATTTCCATGACATTAATCACTACTCTAATCACACAATCATCAATAACTTCTATTAGCAATTATGCAACCAAAGAGCATTAATAACAAGTCTAACTAACCACCTAACATCTTAATCAATCATTCCCATGAGCTAAGCATGCTAAGCACTTATTAAGATCAATCAAGCATTTTGTCGAACACTTTGTGGGCGTGAAAATGTCAATCTTCTAAATCAACTTGATCAAGGCTAATCTAGCATTAGGAACTCCTAATAAGCAAGGATCTATAAACCAAACCTATACTCCACTAATCCACTCTCAATCACCCTAAATCTTCCTCAACCCTCAAGCTTTAAAAGACTACTCACTCTTAGCCATGAAAACACAAAAGAAATTGGTTGTTCTTTGCATAATCATAAATAAAAGATGAATAGAAAAAAAGATTAGAAGGATTAAACAAGACTGATTCTCCAAATCTCAAAGATTCATACAAAGTTTTCCAAAGAGAAACCTTAAGGTGGCTAAGAACAATCCTAAAACAAAAGCATAACCTTCCTTATTAGGTTTAGAGGGTATTTATACTTCAAAATAAAATGGGTTTGGTTAACATCATAAACCAAAACAAACTCAGTCAACCTATTCATTAAAATCTGGTCAACATTGGTTTAGAGAAGAAAAACTTCGAAGATGCAATCCTGGCTACCCGGGTCGCCAGAACTTCACATTCTGGTCTTCGCGAGTGCATCTTGGCGACCCCATCCTGGCTGGCGTTTGGTCGCCACAAATCACACCTGGGAGCTAAACATTTTGAGCCGATGCTGGCGACATGGATCGCCATAACCCCCCGCTGTCGCTAAATTGGCCGTATCTTCTTAACCGCTGGACCAAATTACTCAAGACCACCTCCATTGGAAAGCTAATTCAATTTCCTATAACTTTCATTAAGAACTATGGATTTGAATCTCAATGGAAGGCCTTCTTCTGAGTCGATCTTTGAGACACTTTAGAATGGTTATTCATCATCATTTCTCTTATTTGAATCCAAATGACCTCTCTTGTTGCATAACTCTTTCCAAAACCTAAAAAACAATAAAACATGCAAATATATGCTCCTAAACTCTAATTATGCAATGAAAACACAAGAATCTATATGAGAAATATCATCTAAAATGGTGTAAAATAGAGGCATATCAAGGACGAACCATTACCTCATCCTCTGCATTGGTCACAATCTGAGAACTTAAAGATTGTGCATAACCTTCCTCACAATTTCTTCTTTTTGCACTTCCTTCACCTCCACCTTTACTGTAAGAGTTGGCACACCATTTCTGGTCATGCCGAAGCTCATTCCAAGGGTGCTCCAGGTTGAATTTGACCTTGTGGTCACTCAAGAATATTTGGTGAGCCAACTTGTGATAATCATTATCATTATGGCCACTTTTCTTCTGACTTTTTGCAGCCTCATATGCTCCACAAAATTTGTAGACTAGATCATTTATCTTTTTACACCTTTTCTTACAGTGACTGGCCTCTCTCCTATCAAAAGTTGAAATCTTAGGACTAGCAGCAAACAATGCAGCAACATGTGCTCAAAAGACTCCTGATTTCTACTCATTTGCCACTACAACGTCCTTACTGGTGTTTAACCAGGAGCTGATGAGGACAATATCATCTATGTGTGTCCATCTCTTTCTCTCTTTACGCTCCTCAGGTAGTTCTTTCTCTAGGTTTGGATCATCAGAACACTGAGTACTAAACAGTGGAACTCTGATGATTCAAAGGCTATAGTATGGGAATAACTCTATGAAGAAATGGGTTGAGAGTTTTGGTTATCTCCTTGGCTATTTAAAAGATCCATAAAATTGGAGGAATGACTATATGGATTAGTATAATCCATAACCTAAGTTTATGTTTTTGGAAACTGAATGGAAGAGAAGAAAAAAAAATGTTCTAATAGATGAACGAAAGAGAATAAGTTATGGTTTTAGTTTTCTAGTGAAGAGTTCCTTATATAGGAAATGGTTATAGGGTTAGTGTATCAGTAGAACACAAGTACATGTTATTAATTTTTTAAGCATTCAATTACAGAGTGAAGTCTGTACCTAATCTAAAACTTAACATTCATCACACTCACAGTCATTACGAATGGTCTAAAGACTAACACGCATTCATCAAAGTCACATTGAATAACAATTACCTAAAATCTAACAAGCATTCATCACAATCACAGTTACAGTGTCTAACCATTAACTAAACACTATAATAACAAGCTTTCATCACACTGATACATAATAAGTATGATGTAGACACATACCTAATGAACATACCAGTCCTAATTCAGCTCTAACACAAGCATTTATTGTCACCTATCACTGTAACTAACGAATCAATGATATACTTAACTCTTAACCTACTCAACAAGTATCAGAAACAAGACATCAATGAAATATTACGGATTCATGTAGAAGTATACCTTGCTTCAGTGGTATGATGCCTTGTTTCATCTTAACCCTCTCTGCCATCTGCTTCTGTGATGATAAAATAACCTGAAAAAATACAAAGAGACTTTCATTAGAATATCCGGCTAAAAATATAGAGTTAAAGCAACTAAATTATGTCAAACTTTGTTCAACTGGATGCTTGATCAGTTTTTCAACTTAAAGAAATGAAATGTGATCAGAAAGTGATTCAATGATGCATGTAAAAACTATCTTAGATCATTCCATGTAAAAACAATCTTAGATGCATTCAAAGATGAATGTTAAAACAAAAAAATCTTAGAGTATAGAGAGAGAAACACCTGCTAATCTTGCGACCATGTCTTTGGCTTCTTCACTCCAGTATTAATCTCGCATCAATTACATAATTTACAAAATTAGATACAATTCCCAATTCCCAATTTCAGATTTAGCCTAAGGAGCAAAGAAGAGTAAAATCAATTCTATGAAATCCGAATTCTATATTTAGCCAAACAATAACACAACCCTAAAATCAATTAACTCAAATACCAAAATCAAAAAACTCCAATTTCGATTTCACCAATGAACCCTAAATTCAATTACGTAACCTCCTAAATTGTAGAAACCTAATTGCAATTTCATCAAACAACTCTAAAATCAATTAACTCAAATACCAAAATCGGAAAACTTCAATTTCGATTTCACCAATGAACCCTAAATTCAATTACGTCAACTCCTAAATTACAGAAACCTAATTGCAATTTCGTCAACCAACCCTAAAATTGAAGCAAAAAATCTTACCATGCAAAGATATTGTCGAATCCTTCACTCGGATGGATCGAATTTGTCTTCAAAATACGCCAATTCTCTGCAGGATCTCTTCGTCAAGGAGGATCGACGACTCATGAGGCGAATTCCGACTTATTTCTCGCCTGCAATCGATGAATTTGAGGATTCGTCTCTGTATCGTCGACGGAATTGCCACGGAGAAACCAGAGAGAGAGGAAGAGAGATCGCAAACGCGTGTTATTTTTCCTTTCCTCTGTTTATTATTCATCCACCAATCAGTGAGCGCCACATCATCGGGTCTTATGCAATCAGAAATATCTAATATAAGACATGAGTCTAAGTTTTGGGCCTAAATTTTGATTAAGTTTAATTATTTTTCTCTTAAGACCCATCATTAGACAGCCTAAATATGTGCATTATAGGTGGTCTTACAAAACCTAACAAATCCAGCATTAAACATTGCACTAAAAGGAGTTTTCATAATATTACTATTCTCAAAACTGTAGTTAAATTTTTGATGCCTAAAACCCTTATCTGTTGGGCTCTTTAGCTCATAGTCCCATCTGCATGCAGGAACAGTAAAAATGGTTCAATTCATCTCACCCTAAACATATGATCTTGGCTTTCACCGGAGCCAACATCCCCTTTTCATTCATCATTTGTTAAAATCTTCTTTCTTTTCATCAATCATTATTAACTTCACAAAACAATAGATTGGACCTTAGAGCATCATTATAGTTGATACTCTCCAAGTATCATAAAACCATTTTTTAGATTAAATAAGTATTATTTTGGTTTTATGAGATTTTGAAAGTTTATGTTTATATTTTTTTTTATTGGTGAGACTCAAGTTGGGTTCATCAGAATTAAAAAATACTTATTATTTTTAAATGTTTGAAAAATAAAAAAAAATAAACTTACTATATATAAACTTAGAAGATTATATATAAAAAAGTAATACAATAGGTTGCATAAAATTAAAAACGTTTATTACAATATTAAAAAACGTCGAATGAAAGAAAACATATGAAAATTTGATGACAAACACAATTAACTCGCTTTAATCTTCATCGAAGTTCATTTGCCAAATATGCTCAACCAAGTCAACTTTCAAATTGTTCGTGCATTCTTTCCTCACGAAGTGTAGCTCGACCGACCATCATATTGTTCACATTTGTAGATGTCTCTGTAAAAAACGTGTAGTCCACATGAAAATTCTCGCTTTCTTCTCCTCTTTGGAATTCTGAATAATCAAATTGAGTGGCATCGTTTCGTTCGTCTTCTACTATCATATTGTGCAATATGATACACGCTCTCATTATCTTCCCAATTTTGGCCATATCCCAAGAAAGAGCTGGATTTTGAACAATAGCATACCGAGCTTGCAAGACTCCAAAAGCACGCTCGACATCTTTTCAAACTTTTTCTTAATTACGAGCAAATTTATTTGCTTTCTCACCTTGTGGCCGAGAAATTGATTGGATGAAAGTTGGTCATTTCAGATATATACCAACTGTGAGATAGTAAGCCATATGGTATTGTCTTCCGTTGACAGAGTAATTGACGTTTGGAGCTCGACCTTCTAATATATCATCAAAAACAGGTGAACGGTCAAGAACATTGAGATCGTTACATGTCCCCGGAGCTCCAAAAAATGGGTGCCAAATCCGGAGATCTTGTGAAGCCACAGCCTCTAACACGATGGTGGGTTTTCCATGGCCACGCGCATACAATCCTTTCCAAGCATGGGGACAATTCTTACACCCCCAATGCATACAATCAATGCTTCCTATCATCCCGGGAAATCCTCGCATGTGTCCAATAAATAGTAAGCGGTGAAGATCCTCCAGTGTTGGTTTCCTCGGCTACAAATCTCCGAACAAATCAATAATTCCAACCGCAAAAGAGTGTAGGCATTTGGTCGCAGTAGATTCAGCCATCCGGAGGCTTACGTCTATCGCATCACATGCAACATCATATGCCATAAGATGTATCGCGGCCGTACATTTTTATAAGGCAGTTATACCTGGCTTTCCGGTAGCATCTTGTCTATGTTCGAAGTAGGGCACTTCATTGGAAAGTCTCTGAACAATATGAAGGAACAATCGCTTGCTCATTCTAAATCGTCGTCAAAATATGTGATCAGGATAAACTGGTTGCTCACTGAAGTAATCGTTCCATAATCATTCTTGCCCAAGCTCGCGTTTTCTTTCTATAGGCACTCGTACTTTCCTCTTCTTTTTGGCCGCTTGACGTTTACTGTAATCATCTAGACAGTCTCCAAAACCTTTCTCCCAGATTTCTTCGAATTTTTGATTAAAAAATCAATCAATATTATCATGAACCGTGGAAGTGTGAGGATGAGATGATGACATGGTTTTGTAAAAGAAAATTAAAAAAATAGAGCTTTTTTTGTGGGTGATAAGAAGACGTAACTTGTGTGTGATAAGAAAAAGAAGAAGGCAAGATAGAGATTTTAATTTTGTGTTGTTGTTTACGATTACAACCAAGAGAAGAAGAAGAAGGCAAGATAGAGATGTCTTTTGTGTTGTTGTTGTTTACGATTTTATTTCGTGTTGTTGTTTATGGTAACAAACTAAGATTTAGAAAATAAGTAGAAGAATGAAATAGACAAAAGAGTTCAAATGATTACAAATATATAAAAAGATTTCAATGACATAGTTTGGTACAACAACAAAAGGTGAATAAACACAAAACATTTTACACATTTGAAAATACATAACTAATTTGGTACAACTATTTTCGTACACATTACTAACACCACACAAGTCTTCAAGCTTGCCGACACTTCACCCATAAAATCTCCTGCACCATTCACTTAAAGCTGGCCGACACTTCACCCATTAAGTCTCATGCACCTTCACAAGCACAACTTAGTTTGTACTACCAGAATAGTCATAACTATAACGAATTCACGAATACATAACAAGTAACAATATGCAAACTGAAATCTGACTTACCAAATTTGATTACAACATCTCAGAAATGAGCTTGTTCTGAAGGGTGAGTTCCATCTCTAAAAATGGTTCGGATTTAGCAATGAGATCTCCAAGAATTTTTTGCTTAGAGATTCTTTCTTTAATAGCTAAATCTTTCTCCTTAAGCACCCACAAATCCTTAAGATGCTTTGCAGAACTCTCAACACTTTCATCAGTCTTTCCTCTTGCTTTTTTTTTTCCACTCTCCTTTGCCAGCGCCTTCATCACCTTAACTCCCATTGGCCTCTCAACTGTATCCTCCTCCAAAGGGCAGACTGTGTTCGAGCTGGAAGAATAGCCTCCACCTTCAGATATTTTACTGTTATTTTTAGTGACTTAAAATAGATATATTGTTAAAGGACCCAAATTAGAGAAGTTCAGGCATTGCTTGGAGTTGCTCCATGTCTTCCAGTGTTAGAGGAAGATGAATGCCTACCCCAGAAACGAGCAAAGAGTCGCGGATAAAGATATTTTTTGTCAAGGTGGAGTTTGTTATTTCTAGTGACTTAAAATAGATATATTGTTAAGGGGCTCAAATTAGAATAAGCTAACGAATGACACGGGCCGAAGGTTGTAATGTTTGAGGCATATATAAAGGAGTCTAAGGTTGTAATATTTATTCAATTAGATCAATATTAAGAACTCTAGACAAAAGGGTATTTGCTTCGAAAAACTTTCTCTTTCGATTCTCTTTCGTTTTCTTGACGTTTTGGTTAAATCCTTCTTGGATTCGCAACATTTACTTCTTTTCCTGGTTGTTATTTTCTTTATAGAATTAAAAGAACACCATTTCTGATCATTCTTTAGCAATCTCCAAGCATGCTCTAATGCAAACTTAGTCTTCTGATCTTGTAAATATAGCATGTATGTAAAATCTAGGACATCATCTTCATTCTGTCCACTACGACATTGATGCGAAGCAAAATCATAGCAACCAGCAAACTTGCTAACAGACTCGTTGATCTTGGCCCACTTTTCTTTAATTGGAAGGTTTGAGACAGCCGGACTTGCAGCATAATATGCTGCAACTCTTTTCTAGAAAGTTGCTCCTTTCTGATTATTTCCAACTATAGAGTCTTTATTAGTGTTTAATCAAGTACTAACCAAGAAATTCTCTTCAGGAAGAGTCCATCTAAACCTAAGTTCTCTACGCTTATGATCAATAGACCATCTATGTAAGTAAACCACATTCTTCTTACTCGTTCCTAAGGTCCAAAATATTTATTTATTGTAGAAGAAAAATCCAAATGAAACTCTCGGATTGGTTCAATCAAACAAATTAAATTGGCATGAAAAATTAGAATAATTGGAAGAGATCGGAACAAATTAATTCAATACTAGAAAAAAACAAATTTTTGGATTTATTTCTAATTATTGGCCACCACATAACCCAATAAATGTGATACCCATACTCTCTACACACACACTTAACCAGACACTTGCATACAAAGGAGAAAAATAATAAAGCGGTTGGTGAAAAGACCAAATCAGATTCCAAAATTAAAACTATTTCATCCTCCTCTGAACTCTCTCTTCACCAGAAACCTTCTTTGAGAGATTTGATTCATCATCGGAGATGGGTGGAGACGGCAAAGTTTTTACCTTGGCGGAGGTTTCTCAGCACAGTAGCTCTCAGGATTGTTGGATTATCATCGGCGGCAAGGTCCCCTAACTCTGATCTCTTCTTAATACTCAAATCATAATCTTAATAATCCGATTTTTCAATTTTCTGCATGCAGCTATGTTATATATCTGATTCGATTTTGCATCTGTGATTCATGGGATCCGAAATTGTTAAAGTGTTAACTTAAATTTACGATCTTTGAGTTTTTCATTGGTTAGATCTGATCTAGTGTTTGAGATTTATGTTTGTTTGTTAGGTTTGAATCAGAAATGATAAAATCATACTCTTGGGTAGATTCTTATTTTGAATGTGACACTTGGTTCTGTCTCTATGTCTGTATGATCTTATATCTGTGGATAAGCCAGTGAGGTTTTTTGTTTGTTTTGATGTGGGAAAAGTTGAAACCCACTTTACTTATGTCTCTAATTGTGTGGAATTAGAGAAGATAATGATAAAGTTTACAGCTTTTTGGTGTTATAGTTGGCGATGTCTCTCTGTGTCTGTATGATCTTGTATTTGTGGATGAGCCAGTGAGGTTTTTTGTATGTTTGATGTGGGAAAAGTTGAAATCCACATAATTTATTTTTCTAATTTTTTGAAATTAGGGAAGATAATGACAAAGTTTATAGCTTTTTTTGTGTTATAGTTGGTGTTGTCTCTGTGTCTGTATGATCTTGTATTTGTGGATAAGCCAGTGAGGTTTTTTGTATGTTTGATGTAGGAAAAGTTGAAACCCACTTAACTTATGTCTCTAATTGTGTGGGATTAGGGAAGATAATGACAAAGTTTATAGCTTTTTTTGTGTTATAGTTGGTGTTGTCTCTATGTCTGTCTGATCTTGTATTTGTGGATAAGCCAGTGAGGTTTTTTGTATGTTTTGATGTGGGAAAAGTTGAAACCCACTTATGTCTCTAATTATGTGTAATTAGGGAAGATAATGACAAAGTTTATTGCTTTTTTTGGTGTTATAGTTGGTGTTGTCTCTATGTCTGTATGATCTTGTATTTGTGGATAAGCCAGTGAGGTTTTTTGTATGTTTAATGTGGGAAAAGTTAGAAACCCACTTGATTTGTGTCTCTAATAGTGTGGGATTAGGGACTATTGTGATCTGGATCAAAGTTTACAGTTTTATATTTTGTTTATTTTGATGGTTGTATAGGTCTATGATGTAACAAAGTTCTTGGATGACCATCCCGGTGGTGATGAGGTCATCTTGACTTCTACAGGTACGATTATATCTTTAAACTCTTACAGATCTTTCTTTGTTTGTTAGCTCATGTTCTGCACATAGCCACAGAGGTTATGTCTAGAAGGAGAAACCAATTAGGCCACTTACCTTTTCTTCTCATGGGGAGGAGTTTTGAGGTTAGCAAACTTGTGTTTGTTTTCAGGGAAAGATGCGACCGATGATTTTGAAGATGTGGGACATAGTTCGACTGCGAAAGCCATGCTTGATGAGTACTATGTAGGTGATATTGATTCAGCTACTGTTCCTACTAAAACCAAGTTTGTTCCACCTACTTCAAAGAAAGCCGAGTCTAATCAGGGTCAGGGCTCGGATTTCGTCATTAAGCTCCTTCAGTTCCTTGTTCCTCTTCTAATCTTAGGCTTGGCTGTCGGTATTCGGTTTTACACCAAGACTCCTCCTGCTTCTTCTTGAAGATTGAGTTTGGATGTTAAGTGTTTACTTCTGCTGGCATTATGTGGTTAAAACTCTTTCTCTTTATCTCTGTCTGTGTTGTAAGACATCAGATATTATATTCTCTATTGTTATCAAGTGGACCTTTGATTTAAAATCATCTACCTTTGTTGTCTCATATCAATCAAATCAATTTACAAGCGACACTTAATATCACTCACTCACTCGCATACTAATCTCACTCGAAAAGCAACAGAGAAAAGAGAAGATAGAAGACGATAAAAGCGGTGAAACTTTAAACTGAGCTAATCCGTGCTTGCGCAAGTTCTCTCCATTACCTTTGAATCTGTTCTGAAAGACTGTTTTGATGGAGAGCTTGATCCTCTTGAAGAACTATGCCCAAAGAAGCTAAGTTTCCCCATTTTCTTTGAGAAACTGCTCATGAATTTGCGCGAATGAGACCTCTGCATATCTCTCTTCATACAGATATGTTCTTTCTCTAGGTCGTTAAGTCTCATTCTCAACCTAGCTAACTCGAGTTTCAGTTCTCGGTTTTCTCTCCTTAGAGACGCGTAGTTGTCTTTAGGCGACATAGCTGCGCTGAGAGCTCCGCTATTAATTCTCCATGACTGTTGTTGCTGCTGCTTTGGCTTTGGCTCTTCATCTGAGTAAGAAGAGCACAAGGAACTTCTAAGCTTAAGTTGCTCAAAGTAGAGAACTTGAACTATGGATTGTAGAGGAAGCCGCTCGTTTTGTGCAGCGTGTGCTCCAGCTTCTTGTGAGAGTTTCTGGAAGTCAATAAGTTTTGACAGCTTCTTCTTATCTAAATCTGATAACCCTTGATGTGCCTGAGAGTATAAACCTAAGTTAAAAAGTATCAACAGGGCAAGAAAAGTAAAATAGTCTTGTAGCAGCTTACCTTAAGGTAGAGATCAATAGCCCGGTATAAACCATCATGAAGGGTACGAGCATGAGGCGGTAAGGCTTCTGCAATGAGCAAGAACTTAGGAAGGTCAAGATTAGCATCGGGCGCAATCTCAGCAAGATAATTGTCTACAAGCTTTGCAACTTTAAACATGGCGCTTTGTGAAGGCGAATGCGGACTATCACATTCAAATACAGACTCTTCATCTTCGCTATCATCTCCTCCTTGCTGTGAGAAATTCACCAAGATTCTATGAACCGTGTCAATATCAAACAAAGTGTCTCCTGAGTGACGAAAAGACGGGATCAAAAGATCGTCTAAAGTCGCCATATCGAGCTGAGAACCGATCCTTCTCTCAAGATCAAGCCTGCAGGAAACTGAAGTATCAAGAATCACTGCTCTTCTAAGTAATCCAAAGAGAAAACTGATTGGAACAACGAGGTTTTCGACAGGCAAAAGCGTAACAATAGTCTCAACAATGGTTTGTTCATGTTCAGATCTCTTTGTCAGCTCTCTCTCAGCATAACTCATTAAAGAAGCTCCTATACTCTCTGGACGCACGCCACGACATTTCATTGCATTCATCACTCTTTGATACAAATCAATCCTAAGTACAGAAAGATCCTCAATCCACCAATCTCCTCCATCACTGCTCTTCACTTGCTTGCTCATATGAAGCCTCCCTGAGCTACTATACTCCAACCGTGAGAAGCTCGAAGCGATCTGTTCCGCGCAAGCCTTTGAAGCAATAGCATCAATACATCTACCTATGATATTAAGTTCGTCTGCAAGAGGAAGAAGATTCTCTGATTGTTTCAAGACTTGAACACACATCTCAAGGTTCTTGCATACAATGCTCTCAAGATACTCATCTGTTCTTGAAGCCAAGTTATCTTTCGAATACTCTTCCGTCATTTCGAGATAATCAGAGACGCAAAAGAGCTGCGCAACGTTCGATGAAGTGATCTCAAAGTTGATCCCATAGCAAAATTTGGCTGCTAATTCGAATGTTTCTGCTCCTCCTGGGAGATTAAGAAGCTCTACTTTGGAGATATCTGAATCTCTATGTTCTGCAACTATTCTTCGGATTCTTCCACTTCTAGAAACTAAAGGGAACTGAGAAATGGAGAATCAAAACATTAGGTTAGTAATAATGGTTTACTTAAGAAAGAAGTAATGAGTTTGTGTGTGTTCTAAGTATGAACATACCTTATGTAGAGCAAAGTTTCCTCCGTTTACTTCTATGGTTATATCACTTGGAACATCTCTAAAGATCCTGAAAAGTTGCAAGAAACAACATCATTAGCAAAACTGAGACAGAGCCATATAAAGACACTTGTTCTCTTGATCAGACAAACTTAGAGAACAGAACATACCATTCACTACAGCTTTGTCTTGAAGATTTAGCAAGTGAGAGCTTCTGGTGATGGTGGAGATGTTGATGGTGTTGTAACAGAAGATGCTGATGATGATGCTTCTCCATGAAGTAGAATTATCTTCAAGAACCAGAGAAAGAAGAAGAAGAAGAAGAAGAAGATGGAGTAGTTTTTTTTTTTTTTTCTCTGGCAATTTCCAAAACCTGAAAGAGAGAGAGAGATGATGATGATGAAAATGGTAATAGACTAATAGTAGTGTTGAATGAGCATTAATCATAGTATTTGGCAAATCCAAATTTTTTGTCTTTGTATTTGTTGGGTCCCTTTTCTTGTCTCTCCAAATTTTTCTACTTTACTTTCTTCCCTCTTTTGAAATTTCAAGATCAAACCTTTTTCAAGAAACATTGTCAAACTTGAATTTACTAGCCACCGTTTTCTTTGGGATAACAAAAGATTCTATACTAATTGGAAATTAAGTTAACAAAATGGTAGCTAGTGAAGATAAATTAGACAATTTTAACATATTTGAAAAGAGGTTAAAAAAAGTATTATGTAAAAGTTAGGTGGAAAAAAGAAAAAGGCTCATAAGGCTTACAACCAAAGGGAAAATGATTTGAGAGTGGGAAAAGTTAAAGTGGAAGAAAAAGGAGCGTTGATTTTGGAAATTTTATTACATTCTTAAACAACTCTTTTGGTTTGATTTGTCTCTCTTGTCATCATTTTTATTATCTTTTTATTGTTTCTTAAGGGTGAAAAAATAGTCTATTTCTAGACCCTAAGCTCTACTTCATCATTTTTGCATTTGTGTTGTGGTATATGTTTGGTAAAAAAAAATCCATTTCCAAACCCAAAATTGAAATGATTTGCAAACTATGCAAACTTCGGTGCAAAATAAGCATTCTAATCCTTGTGATTAGGAAAGAAAGATTGAATATATGTCATATTAACTAATTATTTTAATTAAATAGTTAATTTTTTTTTTTTTCTTATTATTCAAAATTTAGGCGATGTGGCAAGTTACACCGGAATTAAACAATCAAGCTTACTTTGTTTTTTTTTTAGGTTTTTGTCAATTCATATTGTACAATCAAACTTTTCAATATGTACAATGTTAAAATCATAAATCTCTTCTTAATCGTCGTCACATACTATATTTTAAAATATTGAAAAAAGCCTTACTATTAAGGTCACTCTCGATCGCCCCTCTATAGTGACGATATATTTATATTTATTCTAAATCAGACAATTTTAGAGTTTGTTGGTTGGGGTTGCGTTGTGTTGCGTCTTGCGTGTGATGTCGATTAGTGTTATTGCTTGAATCAAGTAGGGCCCTAATCACGTTCTACATTACTTCATTCACATGCTTAACGTATATAAACAGTAGAGTTATGTAACTTCATTCACATGCTTAATAAATCGAAATACATTTTCTAATGCTTAACGTATATAAACAGTAGAGTTTAGTCGTCTAATCTTTGAATAAGTTAATTAACTAAGTCTTCTTGAATCATCAACTCTTACTTTTACTTCAGTGATCTCAATAATAAACCTTTTTATGAAGAAATAACATACTAATGGTACGAGATGCTTATTCAATAAAATGATTAAAAAAAGAGAAAAAAAAGATCATCTCCGAGAAACAAAATAAAGTGAAGCGATGATGGATATTGGATAATGTTAATAACCAAAGCTGAGGATGCGGAGATGATTATGTGAGAATGATGTCTCCTCCACCTCCATTATTACTTTTCTATTTTGATTAGTGCTTTTAGATACAAACAAAAGCATTGTCGTTTTTTAGTCTACCAAGTCAAATCTTTCTTCATCCCACCACTCGTTTATAAATTATTTTGGCAACTCGGCACTATCAAAGCTTAACCAATATTCAATATTGTGTTTTGTTCTGTGTGTGTTTAAAAAAGTTTAATTCTAACTGAAACTTTATACGGTCTGAACATTTTTTATATATATAATTTGATTTTCAATTAAAAAAAATTGGAATCAAATATTTAATCGGAAATGTTATATATATATCAGAGGCGGATGTAGAAATAAATTTAATGGTGAGGGGGTATGACTAAAATTACTTAAGGATTAGAGGTGGAATAACAAATAATAAAGTGGGTATTGTTGAAATTATTAAAGATTTATATGCAATTTTAGAATTTTTACTCGGGGCAAGTGCTTCCCTCATTTTCAATATACATCCGCCACTGTATATATATTTTTTCCGACAACCAATCAAACTATGACATGTGGATACATCGGGTAAAACTTTCAACAAAAAAATTGATGAAACATTTAACTTTGTGGATGAGCGCCTAAAAAGTTTCGGGAGAAGGGGAACAAATTGATTTATCTTCTGTGAGGTTATCATGAACATGTTACTTTCTTAGGAAAAATTCAGAATCCAACCACTAAACCGATTTATGTTTGATTACTTCCATTTACCGGTAATCCAACACACACGACGCTTAGATGAACAATCTTCCACAAAATCCATTCCGAACAATATATTAAAAGTTCATATTAACTATGGCTTTGATTGGTAAGATGCATAATTGCCTAATTGCGTTTTTTAATGTGTTTATGCAACTTTTTTACCAATCACAAAAAATTGCCTAATAATAGACAATTAGGCAAAAACGCAAGATTTATTTTTTGTCTAAAAAAATACAAAGAAAAATCCATTATGCAAATATGCGTCCTTTTAGTAGTTTATTCCAATATGTCATTTTGCAAGTTTTATCCAATCATACAAAATTTTTATTATTGTTATGAACAATTCAGTATTAGGTGGATGCCCATTATCGGCCCATTAGAATGTTCTAGAATACTTGATGTACAAGCTAAAACCCTAGAGTTGTATCCCTATATATTGTCTTATGACTTAAGAATAATAACAACAACAAGAGAACAATTCCCCTATCTCTTTTGTTCACAACACGTTATCAGCACGAAACCCTAGCCGTCTGAGCAAAGATAAGTTTTTCTGTTAATATTAGGTTTTGTACGAATTCTGCACGAATTATATATTATCAATTATTTATTCATTTTTGTACGATTTATGCACGATTGATCTGTTATCTAATTTGTATGCGTTTTTGTACTATTTATGCACGAATGATCTATTGTTAATTTTGATCTGTTTTTATGTGAATCGATTTATGCACGGATTTATGTTATTGATTTTTAACTATTTATGCATGATATGTCATGAACACGATTTTCGCACAAACTACCTGATTTGTTTGTTTTCATAGATCTGTTTCAATTTTGTTATGCACAGAAAATAGTTAATTGTTAATTTGGTGAAACTATTTTACTAATGTATAACTTTATGATCTTATTTGATAGAAATTGTTTAAACATGTTAAATTACATGTTTATCATTCACCACCTTCTCCAGTCATCATCAATGGTGTCTTCAATCTATATGTCTCCGCTATCAATCGAGATAAGTACTCATTATTTATATTTATCGACACATGGTTTTATTATAATTTGAGATGAATTATTCATGATTTATTGTATTTGTGATGCATCTCAATAAACTGGCATGTTAGTTTAAAATTATGATAAACCTTCATCATTGTCAGTTCGTCACAATTACTAATAATTTATTTATTGCTCTATCGCTTGTTTGTCACATAGATACATGCATATTTAAAGTGTCAGCATATTATTAATATATTATTTTGATAAATCTGCATCAAACTTATTTACACGAATTTTCTACTAACAATATGAAGAACCAGATTTTGCACGTAAATTTATGCATGATTTTTATACAGAAAATGATTAAATATAATTTTATAAACAGTTTGCATAATTTCGTTTTTAATCAATTTTTGCACAAATCCAATTTTGATTCGAGTTTTGTACGAAATCAGTTTTGTGCATAAAGTTTTGTTTTGTACAATTTTTGCACGCTATCGTTTTTATTATGCTATGTATAATATTTTCTTTTGTACGATTTTTGCACAAAAGCGTAAACGAACTGACCATGATTCATAGTTATTAATGTATTCATGATTCATTAAACTATTATTTAATCAAATATTGTTTTGCTCCAATTTCTCACAAAGTTATTTTATTCAAATTTTTGGAAAGATATTATTAAATCCCGGATTTTAAACAGTTATTATATCACAGATTTTGCACAGAACAGTTTTAACCAGAATTTTGCAAACAATATGATTTTGCACAGAGTTTGCACGGATATGATTTCACATGAATTTTACAGAGAACATTATAATGATTTAGCACTGTATTTGTACTAGTTATTTGATGTTTATTTGTTATCATGTGTAATCTGATTTTGCACGAAATTTGTACATGTTTATCATCTTGTCTTGGTTACTGAAATAAATTGATTGATTGATTGAGAACTTAGTTTCATACCATAATAGTAACAAACTAGTGTATTTTGCTTATTACTTGAGTTATTATATATGTTTATTATTTATTTGAGATTTAGTTATATATGTTACTATAAACCAGAAGTTTACTGTGAACCAGAAGTTCGTGAAAGCTCACTGTTTGGCAAACCGGTCATGCCATTCCGGTTTTAGTGATGATGTAACCTTTTGGCTTTTTACCGCCCAATAAATTTGGATACTATCGTTTTCTGGTACACCGTATACAAAGAGAGTTGGTGGACTGATCACCCACTAGCAATCCGACGTTTGCGAGGTATTTGGTTAATTGATAATGCTGGTGAATTCTATCGGAATAAGTATTAAGCATCACATGAGGCCATTGAATTATTATGAGATCTCCCCATTATATTGGTTTTGGTCAGGAACCCGGTAATACTCATCTTAAAGTTTTGAAATTGTTATATAAGTTGCTCCACCACAGCAATCTAAGATGGGACCTCATTGGAAGTTAAGAAAGTATGTTGGATATGAACTCCCTTGAAGAGGAGACTGTTATTTCAAGTGAGTCAGTATTTCCAACATAAGGGGGAGATAATAAACAGCTGGAAAAGAAAGAATTGAATTATCTTGATCCTCGTAATATGGAAGAAAAGCCCAAAAGATAATTCATTAATAAAGTTTAGCGTATTAATTACCAGACGCTTACTGACCGGAATAATGTGATAAAATCACATACCAGCTGTGCTCCAAAATAAAAGAATGTTATCAACTGCAGATAAGTCTAAAGAGCGCATGAAGTATGATAGACTTATTGGTTCCCAAAAATAAAATTCCTCGGGAGAATAAAAAGAGCAGATAATAAAAATGGCAGGACCGAGGTAGTAAAGATCTCCAGAAGAGATATTAGACATGAAAAAGAAGGAAATCCAGTTACCTGGTAGATAAGTAAGAGATTTCAACTAGTTGTCATGTCTGGAAATATGGAACCATGAAACAAATCGACGTCGTAATATTTGTGCATGCAAGGTAGCAGTTGATATAGAGATGAAAATCGAGGATCAGAAAACCGCGGTATATAAGTTTTATTGAAAAGTGTACGTACACAAAGTGATGATTGGGCCATCATTAAAGATAAGTAGTTGGACCAGTAGTCCGTGAACAAGTGAAAAAAAAAAGGAACGAAAATTGTGAATTTGTGAGAGATACATAGTGGAACTCTCTTGTGGTGGATGCAACGACTTTTAGGTTCCTAAGCAGTGGCAATATAAGAGAAACATTTATTTAGTCCCAAGATTGAAACTGCATGAAGCAACTCAGGATATTTAAACCGCTAGAAGCAGGCGGAAGGATTTAAGATGTCAAAAGCAGCTTAGTTAAAGCTTTAACTACCTAAAGTAGACAATATTTCTTGACTACGTCTGAAATCTTTCACTAAAAGTGATTAAGATAGTGACAGATGAAAATATTCTTCTGGAAATTGCAAAATCGGATTTTGCACGAGTTATGTATGTATATGAGTATTCATGGCATTTGCAAATATTATATCAGGTGATGCTCGAAATTTGCACGAACCGTGTTTTGCACGATTCAGATTATATTGGCTGCACGATTTTTGCACAGATGAAAAGAGATGTTATCTCAAAAGTCATTGGAGGATTTTACATAAGAGATGTTCGTATGTGTTTGGTCTGGATGTACCATACTTAAATTGCTATTTGAGTATTATTAATCTCTTTCATGATTGAAAGATGTGATTTCATATGGCAAGAAGAAAGGCAAAATAGTAACTCTTAGAAAAGAGGATAAAAGTTTGGAAGACTATATGTAAAAGAGAATTTGGCTTGAAGTCTGAATAGACGAGACATAATAGTCTATGTGAAAATGATGCTATGAACCAGAAGTCCGATAATCCTAGAGATTATATGACATTAGTAAGAGTTTGTGCCTAATGCTCTACTTACAGCAGTCCCTGAAAGACTATGTATATGATCAGAAAATATATCTTGAAGATGATGCTTCCAGGGGGAGCAATATGATTATATGTGTGGTTGCACTTTTTTCCTTTATCATGGTTTTTGTCCCAATTGGGTTTTTGCATGAAAAGGTTTTTAACGAGGCAACGATGAACACACAAATGATAAACACCTAAGGGGGAAATGTTGTAATCCCAATGATGAAGGTTTATCATACATTAATGAGATCGCCGGAAGCGAAAATATAATGATCAAGATGAATTATTTATGAGATCAATGAACTGCAGAAGACTACCAATGTACGTAGACTGAAGATTCGTTCAAGTGAAGATTTTGCAAGCTTATTTATCAAGACAGTTCAAACTGTTATTTTCAAGGAGTTAGTTCACTAAGACTGGATCACATCGTCTCAAAGATCAGTGATGTTTTCATCAGGGGGAGTAAATGCGCGCTGCACTCTTTTTCCCTTAACTTTGGTTTTTCCCACTGGGTTTTCCAAGTAAGGTTTTTAACGAGGCAGCATCTCAAGCGCATTGGATACCAACTTATTATAATGGTCATCCAAGGGGGAGTGTTATGAACAATTCAGTATTAGGTGGATGCCCATTATCGGCCCATTAGAATGTTCTAGAATACTTGATGTACAAGCTAAAACCCTAGAGTTGTATCCCTATATATTGTCTTATGACTTATGAATAATAACAACAACAAGAGAACAATTCCCCTATCTCTTTTGTTCACAACAATTATGCAATTTTTCATTCTGCATATTTTCATTCTGCAATTTTTTATTGTGCAATTATGCTATTAAGCAATTATGCATTGTTACCAAGCAGAGCCTATGTGTCATATTTAAGCATCACGGAGGACAAGCGATCACAGAGGCTCAAACCCCTCCTTGTAGCGATAAACTGTTTAGAGAAATTTTAACGGGTTCGTTCTAACACATAAATATTATCTTTGTATTGGGATAATTTATGTTTGGCACATAAAAACTGAAAACATAAATATTATCTATTTATATTTAAGATAACATGTGTCATAATTGTTTTATTTATTTTTTTTAAACATAAACAACTAACTTTCATAAAATAGTTTTGCAAACGAAAACTTGACAAAAAGAAACAGCAAACGAAAACAAAATATTATCTTTGTTTACGTTTAGGTGTTTGCATTTACAAATATCAAAGAAGATTTCCTTAAGATTTTAAAATTGTAAATTCATTTAAAAACATACACGCATATGTAATGTAAATGTAAAACATACACGCAAACAAACAGTCGAAGCCTTGTTCTAAACCAACTTATTGTTTTTACTTTTTAATCATTAACTATTTGTTCGTGAATTCTGAGTTTAATAGTATGACGCTGAAAGTCACGTTTCAACGTTTTCATAGACAAGTTAAAAAGAACAACGACGGAAATTATGGGAATCCTTATATATTTACTCCCGGGGATTATGGGAATTCGGAAAAAAATGATTATCATAAGGAAATAAGAAACAGAAGATAATTAAAAAATAAAAAGTAGAAATAGAAAAGACAAGGAATCCGATATCCCATAGAAAAATTGAGTTCGACTCCTTTAGTCATTCTCATAGTTGAACAAATAAGGGTCAATGGGTTTGCCAAAAAAAAAAGAAAAAAAGAAAAAGAATAAGGATTGTTGTGCAAAGAAAACAAAAAGAGGAATGAGGCCAATTAACTTGTGAATTACATACAATAAATACGAACGTGTAAAACTAAATATCTAGCATATGTGACTTTATTCGGAATCTCGTTAAAACAAATAGGATATTCGAAATTAGTATATCCAGATCCAATACTTTATGTATAATCATGATTTACTTCAGTTATGGTTCCAAGGCTCGTCTTCTCGCTAGTTACAGTTTGGTTAAATCAGATATGCTCAGCCCGGTAGCCGATGTCGGTAAAAAGCACATTTTTCTTTTAATGTTTTCTTTCTCTCTTTCATGAATGTAATAGTCTGAATGTTTCTTCAATATAATACCAGGAATTTTAGTAAAAGAAAAGAAAAAATTGGATATTTTTGGAAAAATATTGAATTATATGATATTATTTAACATGACTAATAAATACATTTTAAAGTTTATATGAATTTTTTTTTACGGCAAAAAGATAAATCCATTAAGTTTTCAGGATGCATTTATCCTCAAGAGAGAACTAATCATATCCATTGTATGATAGTTTACATGAGAAAAATTCATATCTCATGCTCAAGCTTTCTTGTAAAAAAGTTCACACAGACACTCAACGTACGTGATAAATAAGAAATAGAAAAAAAAAGAAAATTAACAACCATTTACAAACTTGTTTGACAAAAAAAAAAAAAAAAACCGTTTATAAACCATCTTTTATAATTTATTTCTTATTAATATTTAAATGTTTGCAATATTATAGCAATTTAGCTAGTTTTATAAATACAGATCTAGAAACCTGCATGCATGTGTAGTGTTATGAATGAAAGATCTATGGTCGATGATGATGGGGAACTTTAACAATAAATATAGAAAAACAAAATAAAAAGACAATAGACATGAAACGAAAGGAGATCCTTTATGAACGCATAATCTGTCTCCTCGCACGCGTTTTGATTGCTTCGTGCATTTAACTCTTTGATTGTCATTATTATTGTTTGGTCTCCTTTTCTTTTTGTATATACAAACAAGCATCCAATGCACAACACATAATAATACAGTGAAGTCATCCTAACATTTCACTTGGACCTAATAGATATAGTGAATCAATGGTTTACATTGTTGGTTTAGTTGGTTTAGCTAGTTATTTATCTCTCATTAATCATGTATATATAAACTCTTTTGTACATCTTTTACAATTTAATGAAGAGAACTTATTTACATCTGTTTACTAAAATGGTATCAGAGCTAAGCGATCGTAACAAATTTTTTCCGATCCCGTAACAAACTTCTCCGATCATCTCCGATCATCTTCTCCGTTCATCTCCTTTCAATTCATCTTCATCGATTACACTGATCGATTCTCATTCATCTTCATCTTCCGCATTCTTTTCTTAAACAGATTGTCACTCTTCATTCACTTTTGAGCTACGATTCTTCAGATTTGAGCTTCATTTTCTTCGATTAAAGCTTCAATCTCACTTTAATGGCGAAGAAAGGAGCTAAATCACGAAATCGAGCTGCTTCTTCCGATCCAGAATCTCCAATTGCTTCCAGAACATCTCAATCACATGCAAATGATGATATTCGAGCTGTCTCTGTCAATCGGAGCCACACGGATGCTTCTCGTCATCACGATTCAGCTACGAAGACTCGATCTACTCCAGATTCCTTCGATAGCATCAATGAATCATTCTCCTTGCATGCTTCGGATTCCCCTGGTTTGTCTCTTGTTTCACAGAAATTAGATGGACCGAATTATAATAGCTAGAGCATAGCGATGAATATGGCTTTAGTTTCAAAAGATAAGTGGAGCTTTGTTGATGGAACTTTGCCTAGGCCAGATGAATCTGATTTGTTATTCAAGATATGGAATCGTTGCAATAGCATGGTCAAATCTTGGATTCTCAATGCTGTTAATCAAGAAATATATGATAGCATCTTGTACTTTAACGATGCTTCTGAGATTTGGATTGATCTGATGAAGAGGTTTCACATCAGTAACTTACCTCGTAAGTATCAGCTGGAGCAAGAGATATTGACTTTCCGTCAAGGATCTATGTCTCTTTCTGCTTACTATACGAAGATGAAAACTCTTTGGCAGTGTTTGGCAAATACCAAAACTCAGAAACAATGTAAGTGCAATTGTGGAAAGGTCGAGGAATTGCTAGATGATGCTGAAACGAGTAGAATCATTCAGTTTTTGATGGGATTAAATGATTCTTATGCTAATATTCGAGGTCAGATTATTAACAAGAAGAATCGACCAAGCTTGAGTGACATTTATAATATGCTTGATCAAGATCAGAGTCAAAGAACAGTTGGTTCCACTGCAGAAGGATTTGTTACACCATCTGCTTTTCAAGTTTCTGGTAACAACACTACAGATGCTGGTGCCGAACTTTCAGGAGGTGTTAATGCAGTGAATTATCAACAGAAACCTCGACATGTTTGCACTCATTGTGGAGCAGTAGGTCATCTTAAGGAGAGGTGTTACAAGCTACATGGATACCCACCAGGTTGGACAGGAAAGAAGAAATTTAATTCAAATCCAGTCCAGTCTCAAACAGTTTCTACAAACTCCAATCCTTCAGCTACACTCTCTACCAAATCTGTCTCTGCTCCTAGTACAAACATGACAGCTCTTCAGGGTATAGATTCTGCATTGCTCAAAGGATCCATACCAGCTAAAGAGACTTTGACTACAGATCAGATTCAAGACCTTATCTCGTATCTTAGCACAAAGCTTCACACCTCTAGTACTCCTACATTAGCTGTTTCTCAAGCTTCAACTTCAACTTCTGTACCAAGTATCTCACAGATATCTGGTACTTTTCTCACTCTTTATCCTCCTACCTATTATGACATGCTTACTTCTAACTCAACTGAAAATGATATCTCTTCCAGTTCATGGGTTATAGATTCCGGGGCTACTCACCATGTGTCAAACTGTCGATCTAGGTTTCTAAGTTTTAAGGATCTAGTTAACACTTTTGTGAATTTGCCTAATGGAACTACAGTGAGCATTGTTGGTATAGGATCAATACGTTTGAGTGATAAAATCATTTTACATGATGTTCTATTCATACCTGTTTTCCGGTTTAACTTGTTAAGTGTTAGCATGTTGACTAGAGATTTGGATTCAATTGTTAGTTTCACTTCCACATCTTGTTTTATCCAGGATCTTACTCGGGAGTTGATGCTTGGTCAAGGTAGTCAGGTTTACAACCTTTATATTCTGGAATCCAATAAAGAACAATCTACTTTTGAAATTTCAGGTAGTCTTGTACCTTCTTGTTCTGCAGTTTCAGTAGATACTCATGTATGGCATACTCGCTTAGGACATCCTTCTCAGTCTAGGATTGATATACTTAGTGATGTATTGCTTTTACCGAAAAATAAAATCAATAAAGAAAAATATTGCTCAATTTGTCCTCTTGCCAAACAGAAACACTTGCCTTTTCATGGAAATCAAAACATTAGCACATCTTCATTTGACTTGTTGCATATAGATACATGGGGTCCTTTTGCTACAGCCACTCATGATGGTTATAGGTATTTCTTAACCATAGTTGATGATCATAGTAGGGCTACATGGATCTATTTGTTGAAATCAAAATCTGATGTTTTACATGTTTTTCCTGATTTTTTGACATTAATTGAAACTCAATACAATACCAAAGTTAAGGCAGTTAGATCCGACAATGCTCATGAATTAAAATTCACAGATTTGTATCTAGCTAAGGGCATCATACCTTATCATTCTTGTCCAGAAACTCCACAACAAAATTCTGTTGTGGAACGCAAACACCAACACATTCTTAATGTAGCTAGAGCCTTGATGTTTCAGTCTCAAATTCCATTAGAGTATTGGGGGGATTGTGTTCTAACTTCTGTGTTTCTAATCAATAGGATTCCCACTCTAGTTTTGGATAATAAAACACCATATGAACTTTTAACCAATAAAATCTCTGATTACATCCAACTTAGAACTTTTGGATGTCTTTGTTATGTGTCTACAACCCTTAAGCATCGACATAAATTCCAACCAAGAGCAAAAGCTTGTGTTTTCTTAGGATATCCTTCAGGTTATAAAGGTTATAAAGTTCTGGATTTGGAGAACAATGTCATTTCAGTCTCTAGACATGTCATTTTTCATGAGGATATTTTTCCGTTTGTTTCTTCTACATTGACAGAAGAAACCCGGGCCTTCTTTCCTCATCTTCCTTCTCCTGCAAATCCTGATGAATCTATGCACTCTGCAAATTCATCATCTGATGCATCTCACAATCCTGATATGACATCTTCTGAGAATTCCTTGCATTTGGCATTAGATTCTCGCAGACCTACCAAACTCCCAGCATATTTGCAGGATTATCACCTAAATAATACAACCTATACTACTCCTTATCCTATCTCTGATTTTATTTCTTATAATAGACTATCAATTTCTTTTTGCTCTTTCATTCAAAACATCACCCTTACCACTGAACCCCGAACCTATTCTGAAGCTAAGAAATGGCTAGTGTGGTGTGATGCTATTGGTGAGGAACTTGGTGCAATGGAACGAACAGGTACTTGGCTGGTTTGTCCCTTACCACCAGGCAAGAAAGCTATTGGTTGTCGGTATGTTTTCAAGATTAAACATAATTCTGATGGCACCATTGAGAGATATAAAGCTAGGTTGGTTGCAAAGGGATATACTCAAGAGGAAGGTATTGATTTTGTGGATACCTTCTCTCCGGTTGCAAAACTTACCACTGTCAAGATTCTGTTATGTGTTTCTGCAAAGTTGAATTGGCATCTAACTCAGCTGGATATCTCAAATGCGTTTCTCAATGGAGATTTGGAGGAGGAGATTTATATGCAATTACCACCAGGTTATGAAGTTCCTGATAATCAGAAGTGTGAAGGGAAAATGGTGTGTAAATTGCAGAAATCAATATATGGTCTTAAGCAAGCTTCAAGACAATGGTTTCTGAAGTTTTCAGCAGCCATTTGTTCTTTTGGGTTTGAAAAGTCTTATGGTGACCCCATCATGTTTACTCGGTACAGTGATGGGATTTTCATCGTGATATTGGTGTATGTAGATGACATTATCATTGCAAGTAGTGATGATAGTGTAGTTCCAGCTTTGGTAGAAGGCCTCAGTTCTCAGTTCAAACTTCGGAACCTTGGCAATTTGCAGTATTTTCTTGGCTTAGAAATTGCCAGATCATCTCAGGGCATTTCTATTTGTCAGCGGAAATATGTTCTTGAGCTGTTAAATGACACAGGTTTCCTTGGAAGCAAACCATCTTCTATTCCAATGGAGCCAAATCATTCTTTACACAAAAATGATACACCTTTGTTGCCGGATGCAGAAATCTACAGGAGACTGATTGGAAAACTTCTATATCTCTGTACAACAAGACCTGATATTGCCTTTGCGGTGGGAAAACTTTGTCAATTTTCATCAGCTCCTAGAGAGATACATCTTCAGGCTGCTCACAAAGTCTTAAGATATCTCAAAGGGACTATTGGCAAAGGATTGTTTTACTCATCAGACTCTGATCTCACTCTCAAAGGTTATACAGATTCTGATTGGAATTCTTGTCCCGATACACGACGATCTGTTTCAGGTTATTGTATGTTCATTGGTGATGCACTTGTCTCTTGGAAGTCAAAGAAACAAGAAACTGTTTCTTGTAGCTCTGCAGAAGCCGAATACAGGGCCATGGCTTTTGGCACCAAAGAATTGATCTGGATTGCTAAGATCATGAAAGAGTTTCATCTCCCTACTTCTGATACAGCTATCTTGTTTTGTGACAATACAGCAGCGCTTCACATTGCTAAGAATCCTGTTTTTCATGAGCGCACAAAACATGTGGAGAACGACTGTCATCTTGTTCGTGAGAAAGTTGAAAAGGGATTCTTGAAAACTCTTCACGTCAAGTCAGAACATCAGCTAGCCGATACTTTGACAAAACCACTATATCCTACTCTGTTTCATAGTTTGATATCCAAGATGGGTCTTCTCAACCTCTACGAAGCTCCATCTTGAGGGAGGCTAATAGATATAGTGAATCAATGGTTTACATTGTTGGTTTAGTTGGTATAGCTGGTTATTTATCTCTCATTAATCATGTATATATAAACTCTTTTGTACATCTTTTACAATTTAATGAAGAGAACTTATTTAGATCTGTTTACTAAAAGGACCTGCCTTATCTACAATTACAAAGCTCAAAGCTTAGCCCAACCACATTCCACTTGGACCAGCCTTATCTCCAAAGCTTAAAGCTTAGCCCAACCCAATTTGAGTTTTTTTTTTCCAAACTATATTTTAATATATATAGTCTGGTCTACTCCAACGAAAGTTGGCAAGTTCCAATGATCATCGAACAATTATCTACTTGGGGAACAATTATCTATTGGACTGGTCAATCCAATGAAACTTCATGAATAATTATCAATCTCTGTCAAAGACTCAACATGAAACCATCAATTTTCATCATAAGATTCATATTTAACAATGTAATTAATCACCTAAATTTAACAAATCGCGAAAAAATTGAATAAAGATGCGATTTTATTAAAATAGAGGGGTTACACAACAAAAGAAGGTAAAGGGTTCTTTGCTAAGATATCAACCTTTGAATTCATACATGAAGGAACAAAATTAAAGCTAATTTCTTTAAATTTAGTCGATAGAAAAATGATATCGTGTAGAATCCCATAGAGCTCCTTAGATTAAGTTTTCAAATTGAGTGCTTTGATTAGCGATAGCGAATCTAAAGCAGTGAAGTTTTTTGAGCCCCAATCTCTGGCTCGAAGAATGACGAACTGGATGACTTTCCTGAACCTATTGTTGCTACTTGCTAGTCAATACAAAACTAATTTAATTTCTGATTTTTTCTATGTAAACTCTTCTCTTTCTAATTGCGCAACCAATCAAAAAGTGGTATTTTGATTAATTATTTAATGTATGGTTAAAAAAAAAAAAGGAAAATAGTTCTGCAAAATTTTTGAAGTTAAGGAATAATTTGATCATTTTACATAATTATTTTTGAACATTTATAAATTATGATATTCTCTAGATTATTTCCGTAAATTTCACATTTAATATTCATATTAATTTATGTAAAATTTCCATCGGTGATATTCCCCTCCACAAAATTCTGAAAAAACACAGTTTCATTTCTGTGGTCCTTATGTTACTTTCATTCTCGATAGTAACCAGTGGCGGACCCACTAAGAGCATAGGGTGGTCACATGACACACCTAAAATACTTAAAAACATCTTAACTCACTTATATGTTGAAATTTTTTCAGCAGATTTGGTACTCTCATGGGTATTTGACCCCTAACCAATGATCAATTCTCCACTTTGACACTTTAGACTTTTTTTTTTTTTTTTTTTTTTTAATATTTATGGTTTTTATTTATTTTATTTATTTAAAAAATATTATTGACCCATGTAAAAAAATCGTCTGGGTCTGCCAATGATTGCAACCACCGTTTCACCGGCTTTTCTAGCCGAAACTCTGGTCTCTAACTCTAATTGCACTTCCATCGGTTCTACCGAAGTAAAGTACCGAAGGAAAGTTTTTCAAGAATAAAAAAAATTAATATGTTATTTATATTTATTATATTTTAATTTGGTTTTAATAAATGAACCATTAAATGCATGACATGTGTTACTTTTTTTCTTTCTATACAGAAACGTCTCTCCTTCTTTCATTTTTTTTTTAATTAATATTTTAACTATGGATATCTACTTTAGATACCCTGATGGACATGCCCTAAGGTAGAGCACATATATGTTGCCACATAACTTCTGATCATTAAGAAAATCTCTTGAAATGACTTTGAATTTCTTCATCTTCCGATTATTCACACTTGTGATTATCTAAATTCTGAGTTCTGACTCTAAAATTATCTAAATTCTATTTATCATCGCGATTATAGGCGATTGCGATAGGTTAATTTTTTTATTTTTTAAATCTATAATACCATAAAAAAATTTACAAACAAAAAATTTTAAAACCAAAATTTAGTTTTCTTATAGAATATTATCATATTAAAATCTTAAATGCTTTATAAAAAATATATTTTATATATAAAAACCTTAGTTATTCTATAATATATTTAGAAATAATTTTAAAATTTTTTGATTATATTAATACAATTTTGTTTTCTTATAAAAATTATATGTTATAAGTATATTTGAAATATTTTATGTTAAACCGCAACTGATGTCAACGAGTCCGAAATTCTTCGCCAACGCACATGTTTCTAATTGTTAAAATAGTAGTGTAGATCGCTTAATAACGCTTATAACCGCAACCGTCCGCTTTCGCAAACTCTCGCACTCACAACCGCAACTGCTGCGTTTAAACCAGTCAAACTCTAAGTTGTAAAAAAGAGAAAAAAGCGAAAATCCAAAATTAGGAATCAAAAAGCTAAACCACGATAAAGCAAAGCGATAAAACCTTAGAATAGATAACCACAACCGACATGCATCTCTTCTAAACTCCAATAGAACCTAATTTAGCTATTTATCGAGGAAATCGTGCAAGGACAAACCAACGATTAAAAAACCTCCTATATCGAATCAATATACCACTCAAATTAGGACCCCAAGGCTTTATAATCCGACAAGATTACTCTCATATGCGGTTAAGTCTATAATGATTTTGAAACGCTTCAATAGAAACATGTTGGAAAGATCAAAATTGATCAATTCAGAAAGTAGATACAAAGAACGAATACGGACCATACCAAAAAAAACTAATCTCAGCAGACTAAGAGAGACAAAATATCGAAACTTGCTAGACTTCAAAGAGAACTCCAACAAAATAGCGAAAATACTACATGGGCAAATAAAGAGAAAAAGAAAAGAAAAAATGCCCCACCCTGCTCCATCCTAGAAAAAAACTAAATCCTAACTGAGTGTAAAAATGGTAAATATGAGCTTGATGTAAACCGCTTGGTCGAAGAACAAAAAAGCCATCATAGAAAGGCAAATTTGGTGACCCCAACACCAACAGACCGATGTGCTACTCGAGCCGACCAAGGTTGAAATGAAGTTCACACCAAACACCATAGCAACCAGCAAGAAGGAGAAAAAAAAAAAATGACATCGAACCAAAACCACCGAAAACAAACCATATCAATGTAATTAATCACCTAAATTTTACAAATTGCAACAAAATTGAAAAAAAAAATTGACATGGAGTAACCGAGTAATATATATTCTAGGTTATTTTAGTAAATTTCCCAGTTGATATTCATATTAATTGATACAAATTTCCCTCCACTTATATTTTCGCTATATTCTCCAGTCCACAAAATACAGAAGCAAAAAAAAAAAAAAAAAAAAAACAACACAGTTTCATTTGTGTGGCCCATATGTCACCGTCGTTCTCAATCGCAACCACTGTCTCACCGGCTTCTCTAGCCGGAACTCTGGTCTCTAACTCAAAGGTATTTTAATTAGTCTTCAGTTCATCTTCTTATCTCCCTTCTATTATCAATTTAGGCTTATCTTATGCCCATAAATCCTAATTTGCTTGATCGTATAGTATTTTCTTGGTTTTTTATTACGATATTGTTTGGAATTTTGATTATCTTAATCTCTAGTTCCCTAAGATTCAGTTCCATTGATTAGTGAAGGACGAGTGAGATTATGTCTTTGATTAGTATTGTGTCTGTTGTTACTGTAATAATCCTAAAATTGTTTTTTTTTTTTTAAGCAATACTAAATTGAAAAAACAGAGCCACATACGTATAAGCTTGAACGTTTCTGGTTAATGTTTTCATTAAGAGACTATAAAACTAATCCTTTGTTTCACAAATCAGTTAACTGTGTTTCCTTCGTTTAAATTTGGTTTTGTAGACTATTTTGTGTAGTTTACATTGGAAGAACAATGATGCTACCAAGACTCATAGGAATCTCAAGTATAGAGTTTGTTCTGTTTCTGGAGGTTATAATAACACATCTGTTGAGAATGTTCCATTTCCTCGTGATTACTTCGAGCTCCTTAACCAAGTAAGTAATAATAAGTTGTGTATCACTATTATCTTGTCATGTACTGATGTTCAACTTCATTGTTTAGTTATGCAAAATTGCTTGTAAAAGCTCCTAAAGTATTAGGTAGGTGATGATGTTTTTTTTTGTTTGGTTGACATATATATAGGCCAAAGAAGCAGTTGAATTGGCTTTAAAAGATGAGAAACAGTTAATGGTGAGTTTTTGCAATGGTTGTTTTTTTAAAATGGTATATACGAAAACTCGGGTACTATTCGTGATCCGAGGAGACCCTTTTTACAGGAAATTGAGTTCCCAACCTCTGGTCTTGCATCTGTGCCAGGTGATGGTGAAGGAGCTACTGAAATGACTGAAAGTATTAATATGATACGCGAGTTTTGTGACCGCCTTTTAGCTCCTGAAAAGGCTAGAAGTACAAGAATTGTATGTATTTCTACTTGTTCTTGTTATCCAAATAATGATTTAGTTTCAACATCTTATCAGAATCCTTCTTGTTTCAGTTCTTCCCGGAGGCAAATGAAGTCAAATTTGCTCAAAAAACCGTCTTTGGAGGAACTTATTTTAAGTTGGACTATCTAACAAAGCCTTCTCTTTTTGAGGACTTTGGTTTCTTTGAGAGAGTAAAAATGGCGGATCGAGTGAAGCCAGAAGACGAACTGTTCCTTGTCGCTTACCCGTATTTTAATGTCAATGGTAATTTTCTGAAAACACTTGTTAAACAATGTATATATCTGTCTCAATCCTTTGTTGTTTCTCGTTTGCCAAACTCAGAGATGCTTGTAGTGGAAGAGCTCTACAAGGAAGCTGTTGTGAATACTGACCGTAAACTAATCATCTTCAATGGAGAACTTGACCGCATACGCTCGGGTTGTATCCTTTTCTTTTTCTTCTCAATCAATGAAACAACGTAGACTCTTTTCCATTTGTATTACAACTTGAGAGCTGACACAAGAGAAGAGACTCTTTTGTTTCCTTAACTAAACAAAAGACTATCCGAAGTTCTTTTACCCGAAACTAGCTGCGCTAACCGAAACACTTCTTCCGAAGATGGAGACAGTTTACTACATTCACAATTTCAAGGGACAAAAAGGAGGAGTCCTTTTCAGGTTTCTGCTAAAAACCTGCAAATTTAATCTCATCTTGTTTCTTGATCTTTTAGCTGAATTGGGTTATGTTTTCGAATCGGTTTAGATGTTATCCAGGTCCATGGCAAGTCCTAAGGAGAACAAGGAACAGTTACATTTGTATTCATCAGCAAGAAGCCATGCCTTCTCTTAAGGAAGTTGCCTTAAACATTCTTGCATCCGCTTGAGAGTTCTTGTACTGAAACTTGTTCATGTAACTACTTGTAAGTAAATGCTAAAAATTGATGAATTTTTTTTGTGATATTTGAGTTATTCCATAGTTTATAAACAGATTCGTACCTCTGAAGCTAAAACTAGAGAAGATAACAGAACTGGAGTTTAGTGTTGTTCAGAAGTCAACGGTTCTCCATGAACTTGGCTCTACATAGTGGTTAGATTTGAGTATATACATATAATAATATTTGAAGAGAAATTGAATTTTTCTTAATCTGTTTGTTTCCAAATACTTTTTCATCAAAGTTAGTAGACTATCAAAGTTAGTAGACCTGGGCATTTGGGTTGGATTTTTCGAGTTTCTGATAATTCGGTACTAGGTATTAGGTATCCGATCGGGTAATTTATAATTTCGGATCAAATTCGGTTCAGAATCCTTTTGGATCGGATTCGGTTCGGATATTGTATTTGGATTTCAAAAATTTTGGATCCCGATTTGAAAATATTTTTTTATTTAAAATTATCTAAATAAACTAAAATACCTAAAAATTCGATAATATCCAAAATAAATAAGGCATAAAATCATAAAATAAATCATACCCGAATAAGTCAAGTCTCCTTTTGAATAAAACAAGAATTCGTTTTAGAATAATTTATCTCACATCTGTGGCAGAACAAGAATCTATAGGTTCGTAGTTCATGATTTGTCAAGTTATTTCATAATCTATAAATTATATTTATTCTTGCATTAAACAAGGAAAAAGCCATCTAACCGAATAAAGATGAATAAGTGTACATGTTTAGATTCGAGAGTGATCTAAAAATAGAGCAGATATGTGAAACGAAGAGGAAAGAAGAAGAAGACCGATGAGAGAAACCAAAACAATATCGTTTTGTGGAAGTAGTTTAGGGATTGTTGAGTGGAGGAAGATGAGGCAGAGATTTGTTCAGAGTAAGAGAAGTTCATTGTCATCGTCGATTTCGATGTCTTCGGCTTCTTTGGCTTGTAGTTCGTCGGTTATGGAGTGGGCTAGTAGTGTTGATGAGGCGGAGTTCAGTGTCTTCCTAAATATTATTGAATCATTTCTAAATTTTTAAAAAGTGTGTTTTCAATTTTTATTTTATGTATCACAGATTACTCAATTTAGTGAGGGATATTGATTATATATATATATTTTTTTTTTCCGCAAAAGAAGAGATCTTCTATATCAGTTTTCTTCTGGGTATAAACCTCAAGAAGAAGCAACCAAAAACACCATCAGATGTAGATAAAGAAAAGAGGTTTACAAGCCATGAAAACAGAGAAGAAGAGCTACAAACAGAGCAGTATCTCCGCTTTGCAAGACCTGAGGCCGAGCAATAGCTCTTAGTAACTTGTGCTAAAGCTACTCCAACAAACTCTTTCATACCGATCTCCATCGGTCCACGCTATCGTCTATACCGCTTCGGATTCTAGCAAGTCTTGTAGCCATAGAGGTCCTCCATTCGCAATATACGATTGATAGCTATGGTCCTCTGTCACACTCTTTGCTATTTGACTAGCGCACTTGTTGGCGTCGTCGGAGACTGTGTCGAAGTGCCACTCCTGGAACTTGCTTAACTCCTTATGAATCTCAATCAGGATATGTTGGAACCGTGGCCAATTCTGAGGACTTCTAACCGCTTGCACTGCCTCTCTTGATGATACCTCGAACATAACCGTCTTCTGCTTCATATTACTTACGCTTTCAACAGCCCAATGAATGCTTAGTAATTCTGCCTCAGTTCTTGAAGAAGCCTTTGCATATGCTCGGCGGCTGTGAAAGAGGACTCTTCCTGTGTGATCACGTCCTATCCAACCAGTACCACTGTTTCTCCGGGGATGAAGCCATGAGACTCCAATGTTACATTTAATGTAATTCAGCGGTGGTTTGGTCCAGGCCTGCTCTCGTCCAATCCTTCTTTCAACCTGGTTGGTTTTGGCTTCCGGTTTTTTGTTGGTCTCATGCCACAAAGATGCTTCTTCTTGTGCCTTGCTAAGTAGAGTAGCTGGTTCTAACCTGGTTCTTTCAAAAATCAAGGTGTTGCGTGCTTTCCACGTATACCACATAATCCAAGGAATAGGTATTCAAATCTCCTCGGGGATGGTTTTATCCTCACACACAGCTACAAGGTGATGTAGATTAAGCATGACTGAGTTTTTTGACCATCCATTTCTTGGAACTGGTATGCCTGCATCTGTCCACATCTGTGTCGCTGTTGAACAATGAAACAGAACATGGCATATGGATTCTTGTTCCTGTCTACACGCCGAGCACATAGGTTCCATGTAAATTCCTCTAGTTTGTAACCTATCAGCAACCGCCAGTGCTCCCGCCAACGCTCGCCATAAGAAATGCTTGATCTTTGGCGTGGTCTTGACTTTCCATAACTTACTCCATAACTGTTTTTCCAACGGCGCTAACTGATGACTTGGCTCGTCTTGGTTGCAGTTAAGGAGGTCCGCTAGCTTATACCCGCTCTGAGTAGTGTACAAACCGTTTTTTGTTAAACCCCACACCAAGTTATCCTCTCGGTTTTCAACAAGTTTAAGTTGTAGGATGTAGTCCACATCCTTAGCAATGAATAATTGTCTAATCCGATTCTCCTTCCATTTCCTCAAAACTGGGTCCCATAGGTTCGATACAGCCCCTATCCTTTCTAGGACACCATGTTTACTTATTAGCACCCTTGGTGTTTCATCCAAAATCCAGTTTTCAGATTCTGCTTGAGTGGTTGAACCATTCCCAGGAAGCTTAAGCATACCTTTAACTAGTAATTCCAGACCGAACAAGATACTCCTCCAAGCGTAGGATGGTCTAGTTCCTTTACCACATTTCAGAATAGAAGATCTTTTGAAATACCTTTGCTTGAGAATCCTTGATAGCAGAGAGTCCGGCTGTTTCCATATCCGCCAAGCTTTGATGCGGACATCAATCCGGTAACTGAACTATCTGACGAGGACACACATGAGGGGCATACTGAAGTGACAAATATTCAAGAGAAGACTCAAGAAGGTCCAATAACCCGAGCAAAAGCCAAGGAGTTGAATATAGGATCACACAACAAGCAAGTAGCGGACCAAGTGCATCAAGTGGAGGACGACCATGTCATCAAGATTCCAGAAGTAGTTGGACCTATCACAAGAGCTAGGAGGGATAAACTAAGAGAAGAATTCAATGTATCCATACAAGCTCTACTCGACACAGCTGAAGATGTCCCGGACAACGGACCAACCATAGACCTAGCTGCGATGACTTCTCGTCCAAGTCAGGTACGATTTGTGTTTAATTATTTCTGTTTCCTTGCAGGTGATATGGCCTCGGCCTAGTGGCTCTAGTAAGCCCACAATGAGTCTAGTTCGAGTCCCAGCAGAGTCTTTTATTTTATTTCTTTTATTTTGTGTCTGTAGCTACACTTTCCATATAAGGAAACAGCATGTTGTTTCCATTGAGAGTGTGTGTCGTTTTCTTTTATTTTCGTACAAGTCCTGTTGTTTTTGTTTTGAGTCGCAACCCTAGAGGTTGTAGCCGTAAGGATCAAACTATAAGATCCCCGGCCGTGTATCTTTTTATTTACCCTACATCAATAAAGAACCGAATTTCTTCTAGCTTGAAAGTTGCTGAAACTTTTGTCTCAGATCTTGTCTTTGTGTGTGATTCACAAAGCCACGATTCTTAAGCTGTATCAAGGAGCCTTTCACACTCCCTGTGGTGCTTATCGATCCACCATCACGACCCCATCCATCCGGTTTCACAAGAGGAGCTTCGAGCTGCTTGTCTAGCCGTCCACACCGGTTTTGTGAGTTGTAGCGGAGGAGGAGCTTCGAGCTAACTTCGTTTCCACTTCAGATCCGGCTCAAAGACTAGTTCATTTCGAGTCTTATATCAAGCTTGCTTACCTAAAAGGGCTTGATTGAATCTACCAATGTATCTGAACCCAAGTCCACCTTCCTCTTTTTTCCGACATAGTTTTTGCCAAGCAACCCATGGAATTTTCCGCTTATCTTTGCAGTTACTCCACCAGAATTCAGTCATAGCTCCAGTGATCTTTTTACAAGTGTCCTTAGGTAACATGAAACATGACATTGCATATACCGGTAGAGACATAGCAACCGATTTGAGTATAACTTCTTTCCCCCCTTGTGATAATGATTTAGCAAACCAACCGTGAAGTCGTGACTGGAGCTTTTCCCGTATAAAGTTCAGCAAGTCTTTTTTTGATCCTTTAAAGCATTCTGGCAATCCCAAATATGTACCCTCGCCACCCTCTTGAGTAATATCGAGTTCCCTTTTAACCTCCTCTTTCCTCTCATCTGCAACCTTCGATCCAAATATGATAGAGGACTTTTGATAATTTATAACCTGGCCGGAGGCCTTCCCATACAAATATAGACATTGTTTTAATTCCGTACTCTCTTGTCGGTTCGCTTTGCATAGCAACAGGGAGTCATCAGCAAAGAGGAGGTGATGAACAGAAGGCCCTTTGGCGGAAGCTCTCACCCCGGTTAGTCTACCTTGTGCCTCTGATTTATTCAAAATATGGACCAAAGCTTCTGCGCATAAGATGAAGATAAACGGAGATAACGGGTCTCCTTGACGTATCCCTCGTTCCGGTTGGATAAATCCATGTGAACTGTCATTAATGAGAACTGTATACGACACCGTGCTCACGCAATACATGATCCATTGAACCCATTTCTCATTGAAACCCATCGTCTCCATTATTTTTTGTAGAAAACTCCACTCCACTCTATCGTAAGCTTTGGACATATCAGTTTTAACCGCCATATATTCATTAGCCATCGCCTCCCTTGTTCTAAGCGCATGTACCATTTCGTGTGCTATAAGAATATTGTCCGAAATAAGCCTTCCTGACACAAACGCTCCATGTGTTTCCGATATTAAGTCCGGCAAAATAGTCTTCATCCGTGAGCACAATATCTTCGATATGATCTTATAGTGAACTGAGCAAAGACTGATTGGTCTCATCTCAGTCATTCTTGTTGGATTTGTCACCTTTGGGATGAGGCATATCTGGGTGTAATTCCACTCTACCGGGAAAGTCGAGGAATTGAAAAATCCTTGGATTTCCTTAGTCACCTTGGGACCAACGATGCTCCAAAACTGTTGATAGAAACTTCCTGTAAGTCCATCCGCCCCTGGACATTTACTTCCATTAATACTAAACACCGCTTGTTTGACCTCCATAGCCGTGACCGGGGCTGTAAGTTGGTCATTCATAGCACTTGACACCTTAACACTCATTCTGTCCAACAGGTTTCCACAATCATTAGGCGCTGTGCTCTTGAACATTTCCCGAAAGTACTCTGTTGCTATATTCCCTTTGGATCCCTCATTAAACTGTTCCACTCCATTCTTGTCGATCAGCATATGTACTATGTTCCTCACCTTTCGACTTTTGACAGAATTGTGGAAGTACTTGGTATTTTTGTCGCCAGCAGCTAACCATTGTTCTCTACTACGTTGTTGCCAATAAAGCTCTTCCTCATGATGTGCTTCCGTCAACGCTTGTTTAGTTTGTTTACATCCTGATATTTTATCTATATATATTGGAGTAATGATTTGATTTTGTGTCTTTCTAAGTATTTATGAAAGCTATCCTAAAAATTAAGGTGTCCTTTCAAAATATTATTGAATCCTTCCTAAATTTTTAAAAATGTGTGTTTTCAATTTTATTTTATGTTTTGTCTTTATGTATCAAAGATTACTCTATTTAGTGAGGGATATTGATTATATATTTTGTTTACATCCTGATACTTTATCTATATTTATTGGAGTAATGATTTGATTTGATGTCTTCCAAAATATTGATGAAAGCTATCCTAAAAATTAAGTTGTCCTTCCTAAATATTACTGAATCATTCCTAAATTTATAAATGAGTTTTTCAATTTTTATTGTATGTTTTACCTTAATGTATCACAGATTACTCCATTTAGTGAGAGATATTGATTTCATTTTGTCCACATTCTGATATTTTATCTATATATATTGAAGTAATGATTTGATTTTGTGTCCTCCTGAATATTTATGAAGGTTTTCCTAAAAATTAAGGTCTCCTTCCCAAATATTATTGAATCATTCCTAAATGTAAATAAATGTGTTTCTAAATCTCTTTTTTTTTTTTTTGGGTTTTGCCTCAATATGTCAAAGATTACTCCATTAGTGAAGGGATAATGATTTCATTTTTGTGCACACCCTGGTGTTTACCAATACCCAGCCTTATATATATATATATAAATATATATATTGTTATGCTATTGTCGAATGAAAACTTGGCTTATTGATTACACGCTCTAATACTATATCAAATGTCCCATTTTCGAATCCTGTAGGGCATTTGTGTCCTGTTTTTTATTTTTATATTTTATTTTTTATTTATTTTAAGGAAATCTAAACTTTTTATGAAAGGTATCCTGAAGTTCAAGGAATTATTTCTGAATTAGTAACATTCACAAGGTGAGAAATTAACGATTTAGGGAGGCCGTTCAAAATAGTATAGAGTTCTTCGTGAATTTTCAAATCAAGCATGTATCTCCCGATAAGCTTATCAATGAGATGGCTACCAACGAATCCAGCTACACCGCTGACAACGATCCTCAGTCTCTTCCGTCCAATACCGATGGGAACACGACCGGTTCTACCTCCACCGCTGCTGGAATTAAAAGTCATCCTAAAAGACATGAAATTGTTGACGGCATACAAAACATATCTGGTGATTAGCGAGGTGGACGCGGCACCTAAACGGGAGAGAGAAGGCTAGATGTTGAAGAAAGTGGATATGATCAAGATCCCAACGAGGATGAAGAGGAGTCGTTGTTCGCGAAAGAGGTAGTTAAGCGATCTGGGATGCTTCAAGGTCTTGGGAGGGGGGGGATAAAGACTGGATTGGCTCATGCGAATCGTTTATTCGTCACGCTTCGAGCTCATTTGCTTTTGAAGCTTCTTCATCGTTCTCCGATTAGAGCTCGTCGCCGGTAAAAATGAGATCTTAGAAATCTCAATTTCTGCAGAGATAACGAAGAACAATCGAGAAAGATGGAGACTTTTATTAAATACTAGATGATACCCGCGTGGACACGCTGATGCATTTTATTATATATTTTTAAATTATAATTAATACTCCTTCCGTTTCAAAATATAAGTCATTTTGGGTTATAACACGCATATTAAGAAACTACTTTTTCTTTTAAAAAATATTACTTAATATATAGAAAAAAAACAATTCAACCAATTAAAAGAAAATTGTAGATCATTATTGGTCACACAATATTCAATAATGTAAAAAACTACCTAGAAATATGAGAACGTCTTATATTTTGAAACAAAACAAAACTTCTAAAACGACTTATATTATGAAACGGAGGGAGTATAATAATTTAAATAACATGTATATTATTTTGATTATAAGTTTTATAGTTTTTTTGTTGTATTTTAATATGTTGTTTTAAAAAAATTCAAATAACTTAAGTTTAAAAAAAATTAGAAATTTTTTAGAAAAAATGTTCTAACATGTTTGTCCTGAAAATAGAAATGAACTGTAATATTTTTTTAAATGATCTCTTCATTATAGTATTTTTTTTTATTATAGATATGATACATGTCTGATTTTGTTTCTTTGGAAGATAGAGTCCTTGTGAATTAATCGATTTATCCTCTAACATCATTATAAAAATATAACAATTCACAAACGGCTTAACACACGATATAATGAATATCTAGATTTTTGTTATTTTATTGTAAAAATATCATAATTCACAATGTCTTTAGAAAATGACACCAACGATGAAAAATAATAATTTTTTTTTAAAAACTCTAATAACCCAGTCTATGTATGCTTTCTCATTCCCATGTTCATCTTGTCGAAAAAAATATTATAGTTATCGTTAATAGATGAGAACCGATAGTAGATTAGAATATTTAGAAAATGTACATATGTTTTTATTAACCGATAATTATAAAGCACATAAATTTAGAATAGTAGAGTATATATATTATTTTTTAAAAAATTCTTTTTACTTTAACTCTTGAAATACTTAACAAATTAAATTTTAAAAATTTTAAAATAATAAATAAACGATTAAATGTGTCATAGAAAAGAGTAATGATGTATTAATTTCTTATAAAACATAAATTATTAAAATAATAAAAACAATTATGATGATGTGTCATGGAGAGGGATGATGAGGTGTCAATCTATTGTGAGACTAACTCAGTCTTTATATAATAGATTTTAATTAATTATTTTGGTTTTTTTTAGTATTAAATTAGAACGTGTGTGTTAAATTTAGAAAATAAGAGAGTGTGTGCTAAGTTTGGAAGATAAACTTAATTTGGTGTCATTTATGAGAATTGCCCTTTTTCATTTAACTCAAAAATTTTAACAGTGTTGATAATTCATTTTTTTGTTTCCACGTTGAGTAACAGTCATTATGTCTATGATCATAGTCAATTAACAATTATTGTTTCTAGTTAATAAGGAAAATAATGGGCTGATAATGTTTATATAAGCCCAATACGGTTTAATGAGACCGAACACAATTGGCTTTCTCTCATAACGGTCACTAAACACCTTTTTCAAGCTGCTTATTATTCAAAAACGGTCATTAATTTCCTCTTTGCCAGCTGTGTTTTTTTCTCACGTCTCATTGCCAGCTGTATATATATATATATATGTTATTTGGTAGCGTAGCTGCGGATGGTTCTCATAATTTTTCTTTCCTTCTTCTCTCGCTCTCGTTTTTTTTTTTTTTTTTTTTTTCTCTTTGGAGCGATTCAGAGTTTCTTCAAAGGCTGATGATCATCACCGTAAGGTTTTAAATTTTTCTTGTTTATGTTTAATTCAAGTTTTGTGAATCGAAAACCCTATTTTTGGATGTTTGTTTTCATCGATTTTTAGGTTTTTTTTTTCGTTTTATTTTCGCGATTGTATGTTTAATTGATTTAAAACCTCTTTTTCTCAGATTCAAAGTTCCAATCGCGAATCTTAATCCCTACTTTTTTTGGTTTGTTCTTACATCTTGATATTTCTATTTCAAAATTGCGTTACTCTTTTAAAACTTTACGTTTGCTGTTTCAAATTAAGGTTTTCAAATCAAAAACCTATTTTTTTTTTTTGGATTTGTGTTTTCTTCGGTTTTCAAGGTTTATTCGTTTCTTAAGATTCAAAATTCTCCTTTTTTAAAATTCGTAATTTCAATTAATTTTTCAAATTTGCAAACTAAAAAGTCTTCTTTACATCTTAGGGTTTTAACTCTATCGATTTTCGTTTCTTATTAGATTCGAAATCTATTATGAAATTCTTAACTTCGATTGATTTTCAGTTTTTGCAAAACCAAAAAAAAAAAAAGCCCTCTTTAAATCTTAGAGTTTTAAACTCGATCGATTTTTTTTCAAAACTCTGTTTTCGATTTAGTTTGTTTAAAAAGGTTTCAGCTTTCTTAAAACCCAAAAGAAAGGGACTACAACACATATAATTGTTGCTTGTCCGGTTTCTAATTTGGGAAAATTGTCCCGTATCGTCCGATGTTGCCTTACAAAAGCAAATATATATATATATGCTTGAAACGTCCCTAATCAAGTAAGACTTGTCACATTTGTCCCAAAGAATGAATAATTCAATATCTCTGCTGGGAAAATTATATAAACTTCAATATCTCTGCTGGAAAACAAAATGATATAAACTTCAATATCTCTGCTTGATGTCAAGGAAATTCAATATCTCTGCTCAAAACTCTAAATCTAACTGAGCAGGGGCAGCATGATATAATATTCTTGGAAGAAAATTGCATAAAAGGAGATGTTGTTGGAGTTGGAATAACATGATAAACCCATAAATTCATTATCTGCTTAAGCTCTATAACTACATGAGCTGGGATAACATGAGATAATATTCATTATTCTGCATATTGGTGGATGAATAAGACTTGTATGATGGTGTTGAGATTGGAAAATTCAATTGTTGGCATGGGACAACATGATAACTTTTGATATTATGAATACTGATGGAGGGAACAATGTTCTTTCATAAGACTTGTGTAATAATGGTGTAATAATGTCCCGTTGATAAATTTGATTTGTCTGCTTAAACTCTATATCTCGCTGAGCTGGGACAGCCTGATAAGTATTCAATACTCTGCACATTAATGGGAGAATTTGAATTCTTGAGCTGGTAAGGGACAACATGAGCAGAACATTCTAAAATGTCCTAAATTTTCTTAAATTCAGGTTTCTGCTTAAGATAGATCTTGTTGGACTGGGACAGCAAGATAAACCATTCAACACTCTGCATATTGATGGGAATATTATTGCCTTTAAGTGGTGTCATGAGATTGGAAAATTCATGTTTCTGCATAAAGATTGGGAGAAGTTCAATATTCTGCTTAAATCAGCCCTTATGCCACATGGTTGATAAATTCAAGATTCTGCATAAACTCTATATCCTTTTGAGTTGAGACAACATAATATCTTTTGAAAAGATCATAAGAATGGGAAATTCCAAGTGTTTGCACATATTGTATATTTGTTGAGCTGGGCAACATGATTGTATTATTCAGTCTTCTGCTTAAATCCAACTTTATAATATGTACTACGGTTGGAAAACTCAAGTTTCTGCATAAAGACACCGTGATATAGAATTATTCAAGATTCTGCATATTGGTGAGGGAATAAATGTTCCTTAAAAAGGCATGTCTAAAGATAATACTACTAAGATTGGAAGTTTAATTCACTGTGTAAACTTTGAATCCTCTCTGGATTGGGACTTTATGATGAAGGACTTGATCATTCAAGCCTCTACAAAATACAAGAGTTTGACGTCTTCTCAAAGAGGTATGTTTTCATCTTTAACTTGATTTTTTTACTTGTCTTTGTAGGTTCTGCTTCTCTTCTCGAAGATTTGCTTGTTTGACATTGGTATAGCAGAAATGGTAAGTTCATTTTTATTTTGCTTACATTTCTTGGAAAAGTTAGGTAACTGAAGAATAAATATAGCTCCACTTGTCTTACTGTGTTCTAAGTTCTAACCATATATTTTTAGTGACTAATTCTTAACAGGGTAATCGAGATATTGCAGGAATATTAAAGTTGTGATTTTCACAAGAATTTCCCTTTGATTATGTTTGTGATTCATTGGTTGATTCTTTCTTTTGATCATGTGAAGTGTGAGAACTGTTTAGCTATGAGCCTATATCTCAATAACGTTCTTGAGTATATTTTACACTCATTGATTAATTCTCAGGTTTGATTTTTCTCTTTAACTCTCCAATTGTATGCTGTTGTGTGTTTTGTTTGAATTGTCGTAGTAATAGGAGTTGTTGGAGAGTGTCTCCAATACTTTATAGGAAAATTTTAGTTAGTTTTTTTGTGGTAACTTTTGGTTCACAACATGATTAGCTTTTTTTTTGGTTGGAACATGATTAGCTGAACAAGTTTGGTGTTGCCTTCGACACTATTGTTGAGCAAGTATAATTTTTTTTGGGGGCCAAACACTAATCTTCTTGTTCTATTCTATTATTAACTTCTCATTGCCTTGACTTATTACAAGGATATTGTAGGAATTTAGTTTGCTGATTGACTCATCTTTTACTGCTAACATACACCAAACAAAACACGCACGTGCATACCAACACATACACTATACGCAAACACAAACAAAAACCAAACACGCACGTGAAAAACACCAACAAAAATATAAATTCTTATAACTGTTTGGCTATGAGTACTAATTAGCTTGTGTTTTCAGCTTCATAAGAACCAATAACTAAAATGTGTAGATAATTTTTTGTCTTGGTACGACTTCTCTGTATACCTCTCCAATTGTATAACGTTATTGAATTGTCCTAGTTGTGGGAGAGTGTCTCTGATCCTTTATCAGAAAAGTTTAGTTTTTATTGTGACTTAAGGTTCACAATAGGATTAGCTGAACAAGTATTTTCGTAAATTCTATACATGCTTGACTTATTAGATAAATAATTTTATCTTATGAGATTTCTTGCCTTTTTGTGTCAATTCCAGCAATTTTTGCATTGCTTCTCTGATTTTAAATGTTATTAATTGTTGGATGCGTTTGAATTTTATAGTAGCAAGAGTATGTCTCTAAGGTTTGAGTCAGTCTTTTTAATGGTTTCTTAGATTTCTTTTCAGAAAGCCACAAAGACATGTAATGCATATACTGTTTAGAAATTTCATATACAGAAAGGTAAGTACGATCATGATTTTTCAACATCCTATGGTTTTTTTTTTTTTTTGCCTGACATCAATATTTTTGTTCTATTTATCTTTTACACATGTTAGGTCATTGATAGAGTAGGCCAATCTCTGTGTGAATCACTTAAAATTTATATTCTCTTTGTCTTTGACTTATTATAGGGAAATTGAGATACTGCAAAACTTGAATTTATTGATTGATTGATTACATATTTCCCACTTTTTATTTAAGTTGTAAGTGTTTGTTTAACATTATTTTCTAGATGGGTGGTTTGATTAGGACTACGTTAAAACTTCAATTAAACTAACACATCTTTTACTGCCAACACTAATACAAACATAGATGCAAATACAAAATATACTCAAAAACATGAACATCGTATACCAAACGCAAACACTCACGTGAAAACCAACAAAAACACGAAAGAGAAGACATATACTAAACGCAACACACAAAAAAAACCAAACACACGCATGTGAACAATACCAACAAAATCTAAATACAACACAAATGAAAACCATCATACAAACACCAACAAAATAATCTTACTAAGGACAAAAAAAAAACAACAACATGTCTCTCTTTGTGAACATATTTATATATGAAATTATTGGTTAATGAAAAGATTCTCATATATAAAACTCTCTCTATATCTAGTATATAAGGGATGTTGGCTTAGTTTCGGCCCAACAAAAGCTTAAACATGTGAAATTTTTATCTTTTATCTTATAAAACACAAGTCACGTGGCCAATCAAATTATGCTACATAAACTTTGATTTTAAATTTGAATTAAATTACAAATATCAAAAATAAAAAGCAAATGAAGCTAAAATTAAGGAAAACAATTTGGAAATTTTTAAAAAATCGTGATGCTTTAAATCAGTTATACAAACAAAAAAAATACAAATTTTTAAAATGATATAGAAGCTAAAAATAATGAAAAGATATTCAAAATAAAAATTAAAAGATATATATTTTATTTTTTCTCTGTAAATCATTTTTTCTTTTCTTTTTTCATGATCCTAAAATCGTTCCCACTACATCACGTTGAAGTATATGCCATTATTTATAACTTTTTTTTTTTTTTTGTTACAACTTCTTTTTCTCTCTATTTAATTTGTTCTTACTTTCTAATCTTCTCCATTGTAAATCTTTCCAATTCTTCTTTCTCTCATCTCTATATTTATTCATTCAAATTCATTTTTTCTTTAACTCATCCTAATTCTCTATGTGATTCATTCATGTTTAAGATGCCTTTAGATTATAGTAGTCTTTCTCAACTAAATTCTTTTTTAAAAAAGAATGGAAGATTAGAGTTCTAATATCTCGGACTTGAGATTTCCATCTTAAAGATGCTCATGGATCCATTCTCGTCATGAAAATTATTCTAGTGGATGAAAATATATTAAACGAAAATCAAATATATGTTTTTTTTTATTTTTTTTTAAAACTGTTATTTGTGGTTTTAGAGTATATATCATGTGAATTATGAGTAGAGTATTTGAGTTAAATAATGTAATTTAATTATTAATATCGAATATTATTTAAGTGTTTTAAGTTTTGATTATGAGTTTATGAAGGTAAATAACTTTAATTATTTAAAAATGTAAAACATAAGTAAAATAAACATTAAATTCAATTTTTTTTCGTAATGGACCATGGCCTTTTACATTTAATAGTCAAATATATGATGTACAAATGTCCTGCGAAATCGGCATGAGTAAGTAGTTTGCCTACATCCTCTCTACTTGAGTTTGCGGGTAGGCATTTGCAAGGGCGGATGTAGTGAGGAAGGTACGGGGGCACGTGCACCCACTAAAATCTTGGTAATGTATATTTTGTATAAGGGATCTTAAGTAATTGTTAGAGAAGAAGGCTACCATTCTTTTAGTGCACCCAGTGAACCCACGTTCGAAGCCCCACTTTTCATTCTTTTTAGTTTTATACTTATTGGGCACCCACCGAAATAGTTGTCTAGATCCGCCCCTGATTTGTATAAATCATTTTTCTAATTTATTAAATATATTTAAAGCTAAAGGTAATTAATATTAATAATAAATAAATTTGAACATAAATACACATATTCTTTTAAGAAAAATTTAAAACTTGGTTATTAATTTACAATAGTACACATTATTTTAAGATTTTAATGCTATATATTAGATAAATATATAAACATATATAATTACATATATTTTTTTAAAGCTCGCGGATAACCCGCAAACTCGCGGGATTTACTCGGAAAACCAGTAATTTTGGAAATCCTATCCCGCGAAACCCGCTTTTTTTGGATTAAAAGTTTTAGACCTTCACCCATCCTTCGGGCTTTGGTCCATATTGATATGCCTAAACTGAACCTTTTAGGATTTAATTTATGTTTTAACCCGTGCTAATGCCTAAAAAATGAAAATTTTTATTAATATAGTAATTATATTTTAAAATGTGCAGCAGTGTTAGTAAAATTATATTGTAAAATTATATATATGACCTTATTCATTTGTTTTTAGACAGTATAAATGAATAATGTTTATATCGTAAATTGTAAATGTAAAAAAAATAGGATTTGTAATTTAATGGATATATAAATAAGGATTATAATATTTGTAATCTAGTAAAGTGGGTATGATAATTAAAATTTATATATTATTTTTTATGAATCATGAAATATGCGATTAAATATGTTATTGTAAGTTTAGTATTCATTTATATTATGAAATAAAGAATATTATTTGGTGTAATTATTGTCCTATATAGAATATGTTAGTCCAATACTGATAGTAGAATAATTCTAGTTTAAATTTTTGTTTATTATATATACTAGGTTATCGCGCGGGTTTTCTTTAAAACAACTTCTATCAAATCTTACTTTATTCTATAGACTTTAGTTAGTTTTAGTGGAAACCAAATAATTGTTGATAAAGTTATCCTAATCTGAAAAATCAAGATAACAATAGTAAAAAACTTATCCCAAACTTTGACATTCTTTTCTCCCAAACTTTGACATTCTTTCATAACAAAAACAAAAGTTTATGTAGTTTAAACCATGAGGACATCTTTTATTTTAGTATGTCCTATGAACCTCAACAGAACTATAGATGTAATCGAAACTTATTCCAAATGTTTCTTTTGCTCTAATTCATATTTAAACCATGTGGACATTTTATTCTTTTACTCTATCCTATGAATCTCAAGAGAGTTTTCCATCAAATTTAACAAATAACTACAACTTCACATCGTATATTTTGAGAGTAGAGTCAAGTTAATAAAAATTTCTATACTGAAACAAAAAGGTAAAAAATAAGAGGAAAAGAGATGGGATTATGCTGGTGAGACCAATATTTCTAGATGAAAGAGATTATTTGATTCAAATTTGTTCAGGAGTTAAAGACCCAACACCAGTTATAATATTTTAATGGTACATAACATACCTACTAAATCTAATATATAAAATATTGTTTAGCCTGAAACGATCAAGTAATTGCTAAATTTCCACATACTATGATCCATTCCATACCTAAATATCAGTACATACCATTTCCTCGATGATAACACCGTGGATGCCACTATGAACGATTAAATGTCAAAGCACGCCATTAATCCCAAAAAATAACAATGAACGAGCATTCACCCTTTAAAAAATTTTAAAAGCTGTAAATATCTCATTTGGAAAACGGGGAAAATGTAACATACGGTATGTCATCTTTTGGTTTTCATGTACCAATTCACCTACCGAAAGATTGACCAAACCATTGTTGAAAGAGAGAACAGTAAGAAAACCAAAACCAATAACCTATTTCTGTAAAGACTGAAAACCAGACCATGAACCTCGAATCATTGTCACTGCTAAGAACTTGTGAGAATGCACACCTTCTGGATCAAAAGTGGGCCCCTTAACAAAATGTAACAACCAGAGATTAAGAATTTGTTGTAGTTAGAAACATTTAATTTTTTTAATTGGTGATATTTGTTTTTTAACACCCATAAGGAGTCAAATTAAATAACGTTGTTATACCTCAATCTTATCAAGCATTGGTGGATCAGAGCAACAATCCCGAAGCTGGAGCTAATCCTTCGTACATATTAGAACCTAGCTTACTCGCCAAACTCTATAGAGAAAGAAGCATGCCTCTGAGAAAGGAAATCCAGATTGAGTACTTGCTTAGAAGGCTTGATTGATGTTAATCAAAGAATGAAGCATAACAATTATGTTGAACTTAATTCCCAAAACCATAATAACAGTAATGAGTATCATATTGAAAAGGGAGAGAGTAGGATGTTTGAGTAGGTAAGCCTACCACAGTATGGACCTTTTTCAATTAACGTTGGGAATATGGTTAACTGAAGAAAGATCGAAGAAGACCATCAAACATGTACTTTTGTCGAGGCCACACATCTTCCACGCCGTAGTATTCCCCTCTCCAATAACTGTATCAGCAACGCTTGGGCCTTTCTGCAATCGTTCAAATAGCATAGCTGTTAATCTATCTACCATTAATTAAAGACAGAAAGATAAGCTTCTGAGCAAGAGTAGCTTCAACCTTTTGTAATGACACGCAAGGTCCAATAATTCCTTGGATTTTTATGTCCTTCGAACAGTAGATCTCAAGTGAACCACTGAAATGGTGTTTTGAAAAAGAGTAAGAAAGCTACTAACCGAAAATGTCTTTGATGCAACAGACATGGCAACATTATTTGAAAGTCTCAATTAGCATGCGTGGACAAATAAAAGAAACAGCAGCTCACTTAAAAACAAAGGCCGAGAGACTGTTCGCCATCACCAAATACTCACTTGAAGGAATCCTTGTGTGCGGAAATAAAGCTTCAGACTTGAGCTTTCTTACACTCAAGCACACAGCAACAACCTTTAAGCTTAAGAACTTCAAACAGAATGAATGCAAAAAACCAGAAACTTGAAGATGATGCAGAAACAGAGATGATGCAGAGCTAAGAAAGAGATAAACGCGATGCAGAGCTGAAAATGTAAAGGGAGACACAGATTTAACGAGTTCAACGTCACCGGTGTGGTGACGCCTACATCTCGCCGGGAAACTTCCCGGAAATCCACTAAATCAACTTGGAAAAATACAGCTTGTTCTCTCACCCTCTCTTGGCAAAGCCAAACTCACTTTTCCCCCTGTTTCCCCTCTCTGGTTTTTCTCACAGCTCACGCATACATGCTTCAGACACTCTCTCCTCTATTTATAAAGACAAATAGGACAAGACTTAAAGCTAAACTTGCTCACAAAGCTTCCTTGTAACTTCCCCAAGTACGGTTCACTCTTATTGGCTCTTTTCAGTATGGGTCTCGAGCTCCACTCTGAAAAGTAACCAAAGAAACTTAAATGAAGACTTGTACTTGAACCTTCCCTATCCATTAGAGTGTTTGCTTAATCCTTGTAAGACTTGAGACCCTCTGTTGCAATCAGACTGTCTCCTTCTTCTTGTTATTCCTTTTGTCTAAGCCACATAAGCTCCACACCTTGAATACAGAATGGCCAAAGCTTTCTAATAAAACAACAAGTCCTCCACTTCTTTCAAACACAGCTTTCATTTCAGCAACACCAATCTAACATTCAAAACACAGAAAAAAATAATCATGGTCCAAACTAAAGCAGAGTTTAACAGAATTCCATGTCAACATGTAAAGTTAGAGTAAACAGCAAGAAAATTCATCGAAAAAATCTTCCACTCAAGCCAGAAAATTTGTTCAAACAATTTGTTAAATTCAATTGAGATTGAACTTGTGAGCAATAACACAAAAATCCACGAAATCAATCTCGTTTTCAGAATCTTCTATATTCTTTTTTTTGGTTTTAATAGAATCTTCTATATTCAATCCAAAATCAATCTCGTTTCTAGAGAAACTTCTCAATTTAATCGAAAATCGAAATCTAACTTTTGACAAAACACACAGAAAAGTCCACAAAATTCGATCTCGTTTCCAGAATATCTTATAAATTGAATCCAAAAAGTACAGAAATTGAGATTTAGCTTTTGACGAAAATACAAACCTGAAGAATCGATGAAGATTATCGCATGAAACGGAGAAAGATGAAGTTGGTTTTGATGCTCCGAAGATAATGAGCGATACCGAGTCTGTGGTCAGGTAAGAAGCGAGGAGCGGATGAATGGAGATGTCGGAAGGGTGGAGGTTTGAGTTTGTTAATTGTTAATATCAGAACGTTTCAGAGAAAAGAGGAAGGGAGAAGACGAGACGGTCAGTTTTCAATTTTTTTGAAGTTTTTTTTTTTTTTAAATTAAAAGAGACAGATGTCAGCTATAGAAAGAGCCACGTGTCAAGTCCTGGGAGAGTGTCATTCAACTTTTATATAGTTGATTTGGTACAATAAGAGTCGTGCGTAGATTAATAAATTTTTACTGGTACAATAAGAGTTATGGGCAGATTTATTTTTATGATAAAAGTCTCCATATGAATTAAACAAACAAAAAAACGTCTTTGATGCTGTGAATTAAGAATTAAGAATTGAAAGTGGACGTATAAAAAATAAATTGCGTCAAAAATATCGAATACACAAAAAAAAATGGATAACATATAATGGGAAATAGATTAAAAATAAGATGTTGAACCAAAAAGAGAAAAAAAAAAAACAGAAAAAGGAAAAAAAGATCTAAAAAACAGAAAAAGGAAAAACCATGGGTCTACGCTGGTATTGGTCTAGTTGAAACAAAGGTGCAGAAGTCAAGTCAAACAAAGAGGCTTCACTGATTGGAAAATTATGAAAAAGCGAGTTGACGAGTAGATCTCAACGAAGCTTCATTTACGTCTCTTCATTCATTTCAACGAAGTATATATATATGTTATGAGATATGTCATGAGATAGACCACTTAAGATCATCATCATGGCTACAAAGACATCAAATCTACTTTCTCTTCTCTTGTCTTTCATTCTTACGCTTCTCTTCATCACTTCTCAAGTTGGACTCACTGAAGCCATATACACCGATCAACGTTAGTATTGCACTTATTTTCATTTTTTCTTTCCATATTTTTCTTTTGGTTTTATAAAAGAAGCAGCTGCTAAATACAGTAAAACTTCTATCAATTAATAACATTGGAACCTATGTATTTTATGAAATTTTATTAATTTATCATGTTTATTAATTTATAGAAATGATATTTGGGTGAAATTATAAATTTGGGACAAGAGAAATTTATTAACTACCGAAGTATTAATTTATCGAGTATTAATTTATAGAGGTTTAACTGTATATCATATCGTAAATTGTATATATCACCTAATGCATTTGTAATGTTCTCAGTTGTTGTAAATTATATATTGAATAGAGAAACTTATTAAACAATCTCGTCAATGTTGTGAACAGGTCAAATTGGAGGCCCGTCTAACCCGCAACGGGGGCGGTATAACCCGGGGCCGTGTCGCTCGCGCTCTTCCCCCGGCAGACCCTACATTCCTTGTTCTAAATCGGGAAGAGGAAGAGGCCAATAAATGGAGTGCATACCAATGATTATATCTTATATGTTTTCACTTTTTACATACGAATTTGTAATAAAATGTTTATCAAAATAACTAATTTGTTTGGTGCTTATGTTTTTCTATCATGTGTATGCTTACTTTTCACAGACACAATCTCTTAATAAATTCTACATGGAAGTCAAATTGAACATTGTAGTTTTTGGAAAACATGTTACTAGTCAAATAAGACTCGCCAATTAAGCGGAATGTTATTAATTCAGTCATGGATTTTAAATCGAATATAAATCGAAACATAATACATCTTTATTGAACCCTTGATTATATATTATGCATTAAAATTTGGTTATATTGGATTATATTACTAATAAATAGTGTTTCAATTTTTTTAAAAGTTAAGTGTTGTTTAATTATGATTTGAAACTCTTCATTAAAATTTGGTGCTGATCAACATGAAATTAATTTTAATACCCACCCATGAATAATGATGATAATTAGAAAAAGTAGAACTCGGTCTTATGCCAAGGATGAGAGATAAATTTTCAGGAGTAAAAAGCTCAAATAAGAGGTGATTGTGATCTCCCTTTTCAGGGATCAAGTGTGACAGCACTCCAGGCGCAATCATGGAATCTACCAACCTCCCGAAAACTAATGTACCTTGTGTGGCAAATTATATCAGGATGTGTCCCATCTTGTCAACGCTTGATGGATAGGCACATTGGCCGAGACAGTTCGTGTCCGCGTTGTGGAGAGGAGAAGGAGACGATTAATCATGTTTTCTTCGAATGTCCACCGGCAAAGCAGACTTGGGCTCTCTCGCAAATTCCATCGGCCCCAAACATCTTCCCTTCATCCTCGGTTTTTTCCATCTTAGACTATCTTTTTTGGCGAGCAAACAGGAACGGAACTGCATCATCATTTATTAGAGTGTTCCCATGGATCCTCTGGTTTATATGGAAAGCCCGTAACTTAAAGATTTTCGAAGACAAAGACACTCCCCCTTTCGAGACCCTCCGTTTGGCCGAGCAAGAGGCAGAGTCCTTTAGGATGGCAAACGTACAATCCCAAGCTTACGAGGCAGTTCTGGCACTACAAGGGTCTCGCACAGAGCATGGCCCCCACGGTGAGATAATCTGCCAACTTGATGCATCGTGGAAGGGTTCGGACCATCTAAGCGGTCATGGCTGGATTCTTTTTTCCAGTTCGAGGGTACTGTCATTGGGTCTTAAAAGCATTAGGCGAGGTATCTCTCCTCTTCATGCTGAGCTTGATTCTCTTTTGTGGGCGATGAGGTGTTTGAGCAGTATAGAATACAAGGACATGGTGTTTCATACGGATTGCAAAACTCTTCTCACCATCACGGAATCTCCCGAAGACTGGCCGGCGTTTGTTTCTGAATTAGATGATTTCTTGTCTCTTAAATCTCTTTTTGAATCTTTCTTGTTATTTTTTATTCCTCGCTCTTTGAATGTCTGTGCTGATCTTCTCGCAAAGAAGGCTCAAGCACGGGGTTTATTATTTTCCTATGTAACCTCTCAATCTCCGGACTGGTTTTCCCGTGAGGAAAGCCGTTGTCTGAAAGCTTAATAGATGATTTCTTTTGCCGTAAAAAAAAAAGAATAATGATGATAAATGCTACAAACTTTTAATTATCTACTAAACTATTAAAAAAGACCCAATCTTAGAGGGTGTTTCCAAACACTCCAAAAGTATAAAATTAAAAAATTTATGTCTAATCCTATATCCAAACACCCATAAAGAGAAATATTAATTCCAGCAAAATTAAATTAAACACTTTATTTACATCTTTTTCTTTCTCCTCTTTATCATTTATTTCCTTATCTAATGTTACAATATTAATACTATGAATTATGATTCTCCTATTACATTTGTTAGATCTTATTTTTAAATTATTTAAAAATTATTATATAATACATATAATAAATAAAAAATTAATTTTTTTCTCCATATATTGTGATTCAAAATTTAAAAAACGAACATGTATTACTTAATTAAAGAAAAAGTGTGTTTAACATCTCGCATTGACTAAAATTTTGGGCAATGGTTCAGAGTAATATTATAAAAACATAAAAATGATTTTAAATGCGAATGAGAATGAAACTTGACTTATCATGCATCCAAATTTATTGAAATGTTTTATTCAGTTTTATCCAGTTCATTAGTCGAAATAATTTAAAAGTCCCACATTGACTATAATTTTTGTGCAACAGTTCAAAGTCATATTATAAAAAAGACCAAAATATTTTATATACAAATGAGTAGGAAACTTGACTTATCAGACGTCCAAATGTTTTTAAAACTATTCAGTTTAATCCGGTACTTATTTGAAATAATTTAAAATAATATTTAAAATTTATAAATTTATTCGGTATAACTCTATTAAAATATTAATAATATTTAAAACTCTCTTAAAAGTTTAAAATACTATTAATACTAAAATTATATAATATCGACTAATCAATAATATATATAACTACTTATTTATAATAATAATAAATTATTTTGGAACAGTTATTTTAAATACAAATAGAATAAAAATTCCAAAATAATCAATCCAAAATGGATAATTATATAACAATGATCGATTATATGATGAAAAGTTTCTGACAAGTATAGGACAATACATGTTTTGTCCCAAAATAGGCAGGTTTAAGACAAGGAGAACTGATCATAAAATATATAATAAGAAATATAATTAATATTTTCAATATTAGAACTACTTACCAAATATTAAAATTGGTTTAGATATGACTGACAATTACATATGATTGATAATTGTATTGGTTTTTTTTAGTTCAGATTAATTTAATATTTAATTCTGTACGATTTGGTCTAAAATGTTTGAATGAGAGTATAGAACATCATTTATTTGGCGTATGTTTGATTCAAATAACAGAAATTTGCTATTGTTACAGAGAAATAAAACAATTTGATGTTGAAAGCACGTTAGATATATTATAAAAAATAAATAAACAAAAAATTACAAATATATATTAAAACAAATAAAAATATTTATAAACATTATAAAAAAAGCCAAGTTAAAATTATATAAACAAAATAAAAATATTTATTAACAATCAAAATAAAAACAAATATAATTTATATCAAATAATTGACCCGCGGTATACCGCGGGTACAAATCTAGTTGAAGATTATAAAACATAGATCATCAAGTTTAAGTCATTGATCGAATAACAACTACTCCCGCCGTTTCAAATTAGTTATCATTTTAGGAGTTAATTTTCATTTCAAATTAGTTATCGTTTTAAGTTTTCAATGCAAATGTTTGGTAGAATTTTCAAATTTGTCTCTATTATTTTAATGTTTTGACCAATAAAATCTAATTAAATATAAATTAATTAAGGATAAAATAGAAAAATCAATTGTTTTCTTAATCTACGTAAAACAACCTAACACGATAACTAATATGAAACGGAGGGAGTACTAAATTTGATTAATAAATCACAAATGATATAAATATTCAAAGTTTTTTTCTGAACAACATAATTTTAAAACATAATTTGCTTTAATAACCTCTTATGATATTTCATTTAGTTATTAGTAGCGCTTATATATATATACTCTGAGTTGATAGAAATATATTTTCCATGCTCACCATAAACTCATAGTTATGCAAAACAAAATTTTTTGAAGTATACTGAAAACTTGTGAAAGTTTTTGAAAATGTCTGGAAATTTTCTGGAAATTTAGGAATGTTATTATTTTTATAAAAATGTCATATGATATTATATAAAACTAGATTGAGAATACGACTCTTGGTAGAGCAGTAGATGTAGTGAGCAGAAGCAGTATGTAGCATAATCTGTATGTTCTTATTAATGTACATATTTAACTGATTGATAGAGTTGTGAGTGGTTAGATATAAAATTACATAAATATAATCTGTTATTGATATGCACAATTATATATATATAACGCCAATCAAATATATTGATATTATAAAACGTTTTACAAGATACAAAAAATATAATCTGTTAACACAAATAAAAAAAATTGAAACAATTTCGATGAAAGAGTGGAAATAACCTTTGCTAACCACACGGAAGTCTTACTGGCTAACATATGAAATATATTCTTTTCACCCTTTGTATACTTTTTATTGCCTAGCATCTCTCCGATTAAACTCCAAAATACACTCAGCATTACATTGACAGATAAAATAAATTCAAATGTTGTTGGTGATGAATCCGAACCTTGTTTTCTCCTTAAAATCAAAATACTTGATGGTTTGGCCAAAGAATCTCTATGTTGAGAATGGTATAAATACATGATCGGTTATTGGTCACATAAAGAGTCATACCTTTTATTGAATTTCTCCCTGAAATCAAAATTCTAGATCAAACTTCAAAATTCTAGATCAAACTTCCAAAGGCTTCGCCCAAGAAGTAAGAAGCCTTTGGTTACTCGTCAAGAACAAAATAATGGCCCTCGAAACACAAACACGAAAGCTTATGTTTATGGTTTCTTTCTTTTTTTTTTTCTTTTTTTTTCTGGTGTGGAATACTCATGAATTCAACAAAATGCGCAAACATTAATCTGTTCGCTCTTGGATTCAGTCTAGAAAACCTTCATTTGGATGTCTTTTTGAAACTCGGGTTCAAAAAAAAAATTGCCTAACTATTGTTGAGAGGGTATTTCCCAGCTGGAGTATGATTACCAATGATGATTTTCATCTCCTTAGTCATGTTTCACAACCTCATCAATTCCCTTTATTTCGACATACTCTCTCAGATATATTAAAATCATTTTATTTATTTTTGTAATTTTTAAAAGGTTAATTTGTTTTTTAAACAGATTTACTAATATGTTGTTCCGCGATCAATTTAGATCGATCTGCCGTCGATATACTAACTCAGTGACCCGAAAGGTAAGCCGGTTCGCCATTCGGGTCAGTTTTAAAAACATTGATCTTTTTTTTTGCAACAAGCCATTGATTTATGACCATATATTAATGAGTTTTCTGCAAAAAAACCATCGTACTTTAATTTTTTTGCATGAATGATATTCACCTCAAAAGTCACCCGCTATATAATCACGACGTGTATTGTCGACGTGGTATCGTCCACTTCAGTCGCGAGACTAACGGCAGCACAAAAAACGACGTCATTTTCGGTGTTTTAAACAGCACGATGTTTTGATTGAATTTTGTCGTTTTCCTTAAACAAAAACGGCAAAGCTTTTGAACATCTCGATTTTTGGGTTACAATAGGGGGAAAATTGAATTGGGGGAAAAATCTAATTTAGGGTTCTTATTTTTTGTCTCTCCATCTCTTTCGGCGATTGGCGATAGAAGCTTCGACTCTGTTTAAGATTGAAGATTTCTGGGGGTTGAAGATAGATTGAAGCTTTGAAGAGGTTTATTGAAGCTTTCTGGACCTCGAAGCTTCCTGGGAACTCGATTTAAGCGCTTTCTGGGTTCGTCGTGTTCATCGTTTGATTTCTAGAGCTTCGATGAGTTTTGATTGAAGATTTATGGAGCTTAAAGACAGCTGGGAACTCGATTTAAGCTGCTTTCTGGAGCTTTAAAACAGCTGGGAACTCGATTTCGTGTTCATCGCTCGCGATCTTGTAGATTGAAGATTTATGGAGCTTTAAGTCACCTGGGAACTCGATTTAAGCTTTATGGGTTCGTCGTGTTCATCGTTCTATATAACTTACGATTGAAGCTATTTGGAGCTCGATTTAAGGATCTAAACCTCGTACTAGTGGTAATGATTCCTGAATCTCTATGTAACATTTGTCTTTCTCTCTCGATATCAGGATTAGCAAGTTAGAGATTCATCATTTCATTTCCTTATATTCTTTGTAGGTGTTAGAAGATGAGTTTTGATATATTCATTCAAGCTGGTGGTTACTGGGGTGTCGACTGCTCTTACTTAGGTGGTGAGCCTTATTAGTGTGGAAGTCATGTGGTTGAAGGCTTCACAATAAGAAAAGTGTTATCTCTGGTAGCTACTTTAGGCTATGAAGACAATATGAGCAAGTTGAGCTGGTTTCCACCTAATAAGACAGAAAGAGAAGACATTGAAGAAGATGAAACTCTTTGGAATGCTGCTCATTATGGGATCGGATCAGGAGCTCTAACATTGTATGTTGTTAGGAGTGATTATCCATATATAGAGATGCGAATGGTAGGAGGCAGAACTTTTTCTGATGATGATGATCCTGAAGTAGCAGATGGTGATGATCAAGTAGTGGGTTTAGAGGATGAGCAAAATGAGGGTAATGTTTACTATGGTGATGGGGATTCGAGTGGTAGCTCAGATGAGGAATGGAAAGAGTTGGATGATACCAAGTACAAGGGTTTTTTCTTACGTCAGGAATATAGGACCATATAAAGTTTTAAGAAGGCTATCACCAAGTAGGCCTGTCAATTTAATCAAAAAACAGCGGGCCCCGCCCCGTTAGACCCGCCGCGGGGCGGGTGCGGGTCGATTTTTTTTTTTCAAATTGTGGGTCGCGGGTGCGCGTCGAAATATAATTTAGTGGGGCGGGTGCGGATCATCAAATTTTTTAAAACGGGTTTGCGGGTACCCGCATTTCAAAAAAAAAAAAATTAATTAATTATTATTATTTTATTTATTTTAGTAGTTCAAATTTAAAAATATTATAAAAATATATATTTTTATCCAAATTATTATTTTATTTTATTTTTAAATTAGGAATTTATGTTTTTTAATACAAAAAATTATTAATAAATATTAATTTTACTAAAAAAAAATTAAAAATTAATTTTTTATTTTCGTTTAATTTGCCTTGTGGGCTTGGGAAGTATGAGGTTACCTACAAACTGGTGGATAGGTTTGTAGTACACCTAAGGATTGAAGTGAGTTGTAGTTGTAGGTATTACCTTGTAAGTGGAATCCCTTGTTCTCACATCTGTTCTGCTCTTAGGCTAGAGAGAAATGCTGAGCAAGACTCTAAAACATTGATTAGCTCTTGGTTTACCACAGAGAACCTTAGGCTTTCTTATCAAAAAAGGTATGGAACCAGTTAATGGAATGAATCTTTGGAAGGTCACAACAACTGAAAGGGTATTGGCACCTTATTTTAAGAGTCATGGAGGTAGACCACCAGGGAAGCAGCGAAAGAAAGAGAAGGGTGAGAAAGGACCAACCAAAGTTGCAGGCCAATTGGGTAGAGTTGGTATCAAAATGGTAAAGTCTTGAAATATGTGTTGTTAAACTATTGTGTTATGTGTATATTTTTCTGTTAATGTGTTAATAGATTAGTTTATTTGTTCTCACAGCATTGCAGCAACTGTGGTAAGGAAGGTCACAAAAAGACCAAATGCAAGAATCCACCAAAGCCAATGCGTACGAAGAAGCCAGCAGGTAGGCCACGAGTGAAACCAATTGAGGTAGCTTCTACTAATTGGGGTTATGGTGAAGGTGCATCATCTTCTCAGCATGTTGCTCAAACAGATGGGTGGGAGCCATGTGGTACATTAATAGGTGGATCTCAGCCTCCTCATACTGCTTCCCCTTCTCATATTGCTGCCCCTTCTCTTCCAGAACAAGATCTTCCAAGCTTGTCTTCTGCATTGCCAGAAAGACAGAGAGGAAGGCCTCAAAGGAATGAGAACCTTCACATATCATCCTCTTAGACTCTTCCACAAGCTCATACTTCAAAAGAGACCCACTACGACAGAGGTCCTATTGATCTTCCAACAGTAAGTTCCTGTATCTTTTCTCAGTTGGAGTCTATAATTACACAAGTCTTGTAACTTTCCAGTTTTATTATGTAGGAGGGTTATGGAATATTCACAAGTCCAGCTACAGGAGATGACTATATCCAGGTTGGGAGATCTGTAATTGATTTGACAAACAACACAATCTTACCTAGCACACTATACAAAGCCAGAGAGAAGAAGAAGATCAAACATGCTACAAAACGTGCTCGTGGAGGTACTGGGCCTGTTACTCGTGGAGGTGTTACTCGAGGTACTGGACCTGTTACTCGTGGAGGTGTTACTCGAGGTACTGGACATGTTACTCGTGGAGCTTCTGATACTACTCGTGGAGCTTCTACCGGTGGAGTTACTACTCCTGGAGCTTCTACTCGTGGAGCTTCTATGCGTGGAGCTTCTACTCGTCGAGGTTATGACACATCTCAGCCTCGTGTGATGTCTCTATCTGAACTTGCTGATTATGTGCGAAATCGTGAAAGTCTATCTCAGCCTTGAACTATGTCTTCTTGTCTTTTGTACCTTGATCTATGTCTTTTCTTTTGTACCTTGATGTGAATGGTAGGAGGCAGAACCTATGTTGTTTCTGTCTTTTGGTTTGATTTTTTGTACAATTGGGTTAAGTAGAACTTATTAGATAAATAGTTTATGTATTTGTATTGTGTTTTATGGTACCAAATTCACAAAAGTTTACCAAAATATTGCTAGAAAAGAACGAAAAATGAGAGTTCAAGGTGGTTTTCACCTTGAACTTGAACGAAAACAAGATAACAACAACACCACCACCAACATCATGAACTAAAAAACCAAATATGGTCACATACGATAACAAAAAACCAAAAAACCAACAATTGCAACACTTACAATAGTCTTCTTTAAAGTTGCCTTAATCGATTTTACTTCCTATTCAAGATTCTTTGTCTTCTCCGCAGCCTTCTCGAGTTCCTCCATTAACTGCTGAGAAGAATGAAATAGTTTGGCAAAGTCTTCAGTGAGAGTTTCCTGGTTTTCTGAGAGAATATCATACTCTTCCATCTTAGCTTCATTTACCCATTGGAAAACATGACCATCATTTCCCTCATATCCATCAATGCATCGATAAAACTTCTGATTTGGATTGGTTTTGGTCTTTGCTACGAGAACTGTACTGGGCTTTCCACATCTGCATTTTCTTGGGATACCCCTCACCGTGTAAGACCGAGTTGAACTAGACGAGTTATTGCTCATTCTATACACAAAATTGAATAAGATGAATCTAAGAAAATCGCCTAAAACTCAAGCTTCTTTAAATCAAACAAACCAAATCAAACATACCTTCGTTTTCTCTTCTACTTCAAAGTTAGTTTCGCCTTTTTTGGAGAGAATCAGAGATGAAAACTAGATTTGATTTTTTCGAGAGAACAAAGAAAAGAGAAAGGGATAGATGTTGTCTTTCATTTGGTTTCTTTTAATGAAACCAAATCAAAACGACGTCGTTTAATAAAGGTTAACATATTCCAATAAAAGTCCATTTCCTTTAGATTCCATTATGTGTCTTCTAATAATTAAAAATTAAATTACAGTATTTAAACATAATCAAAATGTTGACAAATAAACAAAACATAATCAAAATGAATAGATAAAGGATTAAGGGGTTTTAAGGGTTTCACACACACAATAATTAGGCTACCAGAGCGACATAACAAAAACCAACCCTATAAGTTTTTGAGACTTCTACAACACCAACACCCCCCCCCCCCCCCCACAATAATTATATAAGTTTTTGACACTTCTATAACACCAACACACACTCACACACTTCAAGAGACTTCTACTTAAAGAGAAGAATCAAGCAGGCTACCAGAGCAACATAAACAACAATGGCAACCAGAATCTTCATATCCTTCAGCTACGTAGAAGTACTTTCAACCTCTAAGCTCAAAGCACAGCGCTGGAGGTCCTTAACCTTTACCTTCAGCTCTTCAACCTGAGCCTCAACAGCTGCAGACAAGCCTTGGAGGCGGTTGACTTCATCCCGGTTGTGGATAACACTGTTCCACATCATTCGGGGATCAACAAACCCACCTTCAGAATCAGTGTTGATGTAGCGAACCCTATCCTCCTGACTTTCTTTCTCCATCTTAATTTATACGAACTCTTCCATCACATCATCATCCCACCATTTCCTTATATGGCATCCCCCACCCTAGAGAAAATATTAATATCACAATCAAAATCACGTAGACATAACAGAAACCAAAATCAACTAATAATTTTCAAAATCAAGAATACAATAAGTTCAGGAGATTGAAACTTTATATAGCTGATTGAACTAAAACTACCAATTTCACATTCAAAATCTATCAAAGAACTCAAATTTCACATTCAAAATCTAACAAAGAACTCATCAAACCATCACTCACCTCTCTATTCTTGCATGCATATTACCTCTTTCTCAGATTATCACTACTGTCAGCAGAGAGAAGAACTGGGCTTAAACCACAGTAACATGTCCGAGGAATCCCGTATTGTCTGCTGGTTTCCCCATTGGATTCAACGGAGTAAGCCGCTTCAGTGGATGTCCAGCTGAAACTAAATGTACAACCCATTTTCTTCACAAATTTCAACAAAACCCAGAAATCGGTCGATGAAAAACTCAAAAATCATTCAATCGACTACATCAAGAAAAAGTGGGAAACTAACCCTTAAATCGATGGTTTCAAAGCTTCAATCTATCTTCAACCCCCAGAAATCTTCAATCTTAAACAGAGTCGAAGCTTCTATCGCCAATCGCCAAAAGAGATGGAGAGAAAAAAAATAAGAACCCTAAATTAGATTTTCCCCCAATTCGATTTTCTCCCTATTCGAACCCTAAAATCGAGATGTTCAAAAGTTTTGCCCTTTTTGTTTAAGAAAAATGACAAAATTCAATCAAAACATCGTGTTGTTTAAAACACCGAAAATGACGTCGTTTTGCTGCTGCCGTTAGTCTCGCGACATAAGCGGACGGTGGCACGTCGACGATACACGTCGTGGTTATATAGCGGGTGACTTTTGAGGTCAATAGATTGACTTGCACAACTTTGAGGTGAGTGTTATTCTTGCAAAAAAATTAAAATACGATGGTTTTTTTTGCAGAAAACCCTATATTAAGTATAGTTTTTTTTTTATCGTCTATTACATCATTATTATTAGAGATATCTGATGTAATCCTAATATGATGACTATAAGTCGACTATCTGCGGTAACTGCGATTACGATGAACAACTTTGCTAGACATGACGCAAATTCTCTTTGACATGCAGTTTTGTATGTACGACATCCCATGATAGACATGCTCTTCCTGCAATACCACGACGGAAGATTCTATCTACAACACTTTAGAACTTCTTAAAAATTTTGCATATTTTAATCTGCAAGAAATGACATTTGTTAGGATTCGAACTTCAGATTTAACGTAGAAGACGTAGAACCGGGACAAAAATATTTTCACACATTAATTATAATTAATAATTAAGCTCATTAATTATGATGCGGCAGTATATTATTAAAAATTAAAAATTTAAAACAAGAGGAACAAATAAGAAAATGACGAAAACAACCTCAAAACCCTAGGTAGAAAAAACAGTCCTCGAATATAATTTCCCGAGAAAAAAATCATTCGCCGCTCAGCTCTCAACACAGTTTGGTGTTAGCGAAAATGGTGTCAGGATCAGGGATATGTGCGAAGCGCGTGGTCGTCGACGCGCGCCACCACATGCTCGGCCGTTTGGCGTCGATCGTCGCTAAAGAGCTTCTCAATGGCCAGAAAGTTGTCATTGTCCGGTGCGAAGAGATTTGCCTCTCTGGCGGACTCGTTCGCCAGAAAATGAAGTACATGAGATTCCTTCGCAAACGTATGAACACTAAACCTTCTCATGGACCTATTCACTTCCGTGCTCCTTCCAAAATCTTCTGGCGCACTGTTCGCGGGTTCGTAACTCAATCGATCTCTTAACTTAGATCTGTGGTTTGTATTCAATTCGTGTTTGTGATCTTGAGTGAATCATTTTGTGGTTCTGGGGGATTGATTTCGATTGATAAGTATGCCAAAAATCTGATTTTGAAGTGATGATTTGAGCTGAGTGATATAGTTGCTCTGTTTTTTTGTTTTTTTTCAGTAGAATTACTCATAAAGACTGATACTTTTTTGTTTTGTTTTCTTGATTTTTGAAGTAGTGATTTGATCTGAGTGATTTAGTTTGATTTTGTTGTGTGTTTTTGATTTTTTGGCAGTATGATTCCACACAAATCGAAGCGTGGAGCTGCTGCACTTGCTCGTTTGAAGGTATTTGAAGGTGTTCCAACTCCATATGATAAGATCAAGAGGATGGTCATCCCTGATGCTCTCAAGTTTGTTCCTTTTTTCTCTCTTCTTTTGGTTTTATTAACTTTTGATTTCTGGCATTGATGAGCACGCTTATGTTTATTCAGGGTTTTGAGGCTTCAAGCTGGTCACAAGTACTGTCTCTTGGGCCGTCTATCTTCTGAAGTTGGGTGGAACCATTATGATACTATCAAGGTTTGTGTTGTTACCTTCTTGTCTCCATTGCTCCTTGACCACTTTGATTACTTGTACTAGTTGATTTGAGCCTTTTTGATGATAGAAAAAGAGATGTTTAGTTAGTAGAATGTGTCTAGTTTTGTTCATAAAGAGTAATATTTAAGCAAACATTGAATGAATACACGTACTTTAGCTACTAAGGACGTGTTTGCCATTTGTTTATATTCTTCTTAATCAACTACTTGAACAAGTTTGATTTGAGCTTTTGTAATGAAAGAAAGAGATGTTTAGTTGCTAGAATATGTCTAAGTTTTGTTCACAAAAATAGCTTTAGCTACATGAATGTGTCTACTTTTTTATACACAGAGTTTAAGTAGAAGGAATGTGTGTTGGTGCGTTCTTGAGCTATGTTTGAAGCTTTGTGGGTGTTTGATATAATGTTGTCCTATGAACAGGAGCTTGAGGCAAAGAGGAAAGAGAGATCCCAAGTGGTTTATGAGAGAAAGAAGCAACTTAACAAACTTAGAGTCAAGGCTGAGAAGGTTGCTGAAGAGAAGCTTGGAACACAGCTTGATATTCTTGCACCAGTTAAGTACTGAGCTCATCAGTTGTAATTTTTGTCTTCATGTTTTGGAGGCCGACCTATGTACTTTTTTTTCTTTTTTACTTTTTACTTAGGTTGTTGTATCTGACTTTATCCTAATATTTTCTTTCTTGAGTTTCCATTTATTTTATATTGCGTTATCAAAATCTCTTATTAAAATCACAAAAATAAACCGCTTTTCCGAATTTATTTTTTGTTGTAGGAATTAGATAACAGTATATGGAAATTTGTTAGCAAAAAAAGGAAAAAGTTGTGAAATATGGAAATTTGTTGTCGTAAGAAGGAAAAAAATAATTAAAAACGTGTCGGCAAGGAAAAACCGATTCTAGCTACAGTTGGAGAAGTTATACATCGTTATAAATACACAAACTCGCACTACTAAAAAATTCATTAACCTATTTCTTCAAAAGCAAGACACTACTCTCACTTCGAAAGCTTTTATTAACCTTCGTGTTCTACCGTAAAATTCATCATCATGTCTTTGTCTTCAAGAACCATTCTTGTGGTTTTGTGTTTTCTGTTCGTGTTGGCTCCATGTTTGACTAAAGCAACAACCGATGTAGTAGTTCAAGCAGGAGGATGTGGCTCTCACAAGTTTAACAACGGCAAACACTTTCGTTCTTGCATCAACCTTCCGGTGTTAGACTCGTATCTACACTTCAGTTATGTTCGAGAAACCGGAGTGCTTGATGTTGCATATCGTCACACCAAGATCGAGTCTTCTAGTTGGATCGCTTGGGGTATAAACCCAACGAGCAAAGGCATGAAAGGTGCACAAATTCTCTTGGCTTACCGTAACTCCACCACCGGATTGATGCGCGCCTATACTTCCTCTATTACTGGCTACTCGACTAGGCTTCAAGAAGGTCCACTCAGCTTCAGTGTAACACAACTATCCGCTGAATATCTCAATGGAGAGATGACTATATTCGCTACTATCGTGTTGCCTTCTAACACAACCGTCGTGAATCATCTATGGCAAGACGGTCCCTTGAAGGCAGGAGATAGACTTGGGATGCACGCCATGAGTGGAGATCATCTTAAATCCATGGCTACTTTGGATTTGTTGTCCGGACAAGTCACGGCCACAAAAGCAGCTAATGGGAACGTTTTGCTAGTCAAGCGAATCCATGGACTAGTGAATGCGGTGTGTTGGGGGATTTTAATGCCCATTGGAGCCATGGCTGCAAGGTACATGAGGACCTACCAAGGATTAGATCCCATGTGGTTCTACATACACGTAGGTTGTCAAACCACCGGTTACTTCGTGGGTTTATTGGGAGGGCTAGGAACTGCAATCTATATGGCGAAACACACGGGGATGAGATCTACGCCACATACCGTGATAGGGTTGTTTCTGTTTGCTCTAGGGTTTCTACAGATACTTGCGCTCAAAGCAAGGCCGGACAAGGACCACAAGTATAGAAAATATTGGAATTGGTACCATCACACTATGGGATATTTAGTGATTGTGCTAAGCGTCTACAACATCTACAAAGGCTTAGCCATCTTGCAACCAGGAAGTATATGGAAGATTTCTTACACTATTATCATTAGTATGATTGGATCGTTTGCGATCGTGATGGAGATTTTGCAATTTAACAAGAGATGGGGTAACTTGTGCTGCAAGAAAGCTGAAGACCTAGAAGCTGATCAAACTGCATCCAATGTCTAGTTTTGTTTTAAGGTTGTCGTTGTTTATAAGCATTCGTGTATTTGTCTTGACATTTCTAAGACTAGTTTGTCATGCTTTGTTTTTACTTGAACAATAATTACTTTGAATGGAAGTTCTTCTATTAGATAATCAAACGAGAATGATCGAAATTTTTTAATGGTTTTTACATTGCTATGACTCGTTTTGTGATTGTTTGCGTTTAGTATATATTATGAACAACGTTTGAAAAAAACTAATTCTGGTATATATAAACAAAAATTAATCGTTTCCCCTTATTTATGTATAGTTTTAACTATAAATCACAGTTTATGATACAATAAACTTCAAATCCAAATAAGGCTTAATCTATTCATTTTTCGACTAACTAATTTAGTGTTAGACTCATAAACATCTGGTAATTAGAGGTTTTTTTTTTAATCCAAATAGATATAGTTCCGATAAATATAATATTACTTTAGTTTGAATATGATTTTGTTCAGTATATTTTATATGAAGTATACAAGTAAACAATCAACTGCTAAACCTTTGAAGAGATATGTAATGATATTTAAAAATGTATCCCTTTTCTCCTTATATGAGAAAATAATTTTCGTTTTCCTTTGTGGTTTAGGTTTTCTTTTTTTCCTCGTCCCAAACGTATCACTCCCAAGCTTTAGTATTTTTAAAGGGAACCACCAAAAGCCAAATTAAGAGCTTAGCTTCTCTCAACGACGATAGGGACGATGGCTAGAGACTCAGTCCAGTATTCCTCCATGTCCTAATAATTTTTTTATCATCTAGAGTTATTATTTATTGCAAATTATGAGAACTGTTACATAGACAATTTTACCACGGATAATTCTTTCCAATCCTTATTAGATCCACGAGAAACAACACTTCTTTCTCCATGCTTTTGATGGACACACTGATGATACTTTTTTCTCTACGTAGAATCACGGCAAACGACTCTAATTGTACATCGCTCGAGACCTCTTGTAAACTTGTCTCCATTAATCTGTAAATTTGTTAATAAATCGCAGTATCTGATACTCGAACCTCAAACCTCTTGATGTATAAGCATTAATTAACCTTTAGTCAACCAATGAGCCAAAGAAGCTTCCACTGTCCTAATAAAATAATTAAGGAGCTCAATTTTTTTTCTTTTAATATAAAAAAGTTACAATAGTAAAAAAGTGTTAGATTGAAAAGGGAACAAAAAATAATTATATATATATATATATATAATTTTATTTTCATTAAAAAATCTGAAAAAATTACTCATAAAATTTTATAGAAATTTTTTTAGTAAAAAAATCAATAAACAAAATAAAATTGAAGGGACAAATTTTTTTTTTTACCTTAGGGCCCAAAATTGAAGTAAAATAAAAGTGTTTAGCCGGCACTGCCTCTATCTTCAAAAAAAAAAAAAAACTCATCTCCTCTATAAAGCTTTTGACCCATTTAAACTATTAATCCATTAAATTAAATGGATAATGCGTTGACCCAACTTATTTAGTTAAATGAGTTGGGTCAACCCATTTGAACTATTTTGACACCCTTAAATATGTAACTATGTATATAAATTTATATTAGTAATATTAAAAATGTTATTTTCAATTATACCAGTATGTATAAAAATATATCTCTCAAGATAGTTTAATGTATATCATTATGAAATTATGTACCACAATATTTAGTGTGGTATCATAGTTTTAGGAAAATATTAATCTATTTTCTGATCTCATTAAGTTTTAGTTTTATCTCTTTAAGTTTACTTGTGATATCATACTATGTTTACCGATGTATTATCTTCGAGTGATATATTAATTTATATCTTGAACGCCGAAATTTTTTTTATATATCTTGATATTATATTAATGGTATTCTCACGTAATATATGAATATATAACATGATATATAAACATACGACATGTTATATAAATATGTAACAAGATTTAATTAGTATAATATATTATGATATATTGATATTCAACTATGTATATAAAGATATATTAATAATTTTATTTTCAATTATAGAATTATACATAAAAATATTGCAAGATAGTTCAATATATAGCACTATGAAATTATGTACCATGGTCCAACTGTTTCATTTGCGTAATGCTTCTTTAAGAAGCTCAAAACTCTAATAATACCACTAAAAAGATGAAGCTTGAAAGTCGAAAAAAATTGACTAGCAAAATTATAACGATTAGTGAATGTGTTTTAATCGGAAAAATAAAACTAATTTAATAAACCAAAATCATTACTTAAAATTTAATGAATTTGAAAAGAATAAAAAAATAATAATCTATGATTTTTTTTATAATGAAGAAAGAGAAAAAGATGCATATGGTGGAAGAGAAAGAATAGTGTAGATGTAAGTGACAGTGTAGGGTTATTTTTATATTTTCATCACCCATTCTAACATCATCAAAAATTATGAAAATGCCACTCCCCACCCATTTAATTAGTTTTTATTTCTCTGGTATGAAGTAAAATTAGTCTAAGAACTAAAACATATATATTTTAGAAGTTTTAAGTTAAGTCTTGAATATATAGACTTGAACCCATTAAGCAAATAATAAACAAAATAAAGTTTATTACACCTTAATTCAAAATATATGTTAGAAATAACATTATAACATAGACAAATACTTGAGACTTTTTATTTAATAATACTACTAGAATTAAATAAGAGTCAACATGAAATATTTGTTTCCTATGTGCTTCAATTAATTTTTTATTTTATTTTTGAAAATTATCCAATTTAGCCTTGAAACGACCGCACTCATTTTTTTTTTTTAAAACCAATAATTAATATTCCCATAAATATTAATTACTTCCTCAAACAAATATTATTTAACTACTCATGAATAATATTTACTCAATAATTAATATTCCCATAAATATTAATTACCACCCTAAACAAATATTATTCAACTACTCATGAATAATATTTACTCAATAATCAATATTCCCATAAATATTAATTACTTCCCCAAACAAATATTATTCAACTACTCATGAATAATATTTACTCAATAATTAATATTCCCATAAATATTAATTACCACTCCAAACAAATATTATTCAACTACTCATGAATAATATTTATACAATAATTAATATTCCCATAGATATTAATTACCACCCCAAACGAAATACCCTTTTTAAAACAACCGAAAGGATATTAAAACGATCGATCTTTCCAGAATACGATGACTTGAGTTGAGAGTCGAAGTTGGTCTGTATAGCCACCTTGGCTTTCATAGACAATTTATGTTGTCTATAACGGTTCTCGATAACGAGAAACCGGACTCGAGATCGATAGATCATTTATCCAAAAATACTAAATGACACAAATCCTTATAAAGCGGAAGACTCATAAACAAACAACCGAGTTCCTAGATCACCCCCTCTTCTTCGTCATAATTCCACGGTCACACAAACTCTTTTCCTGCATCAAACAAAGGAGATGCATAAGTATTTCAACAAATACTTAGTGAGGCAATCCTCCCGTTGATATGTATATATTTTAGTGCATTTTACCTTTTGTTTTCTTTGTGTTTTGTGTATAATTTTATGATTTCAATAAGCAATGTAGCATCTTTAATGCTATATTGAGTTTTTATGAGTTTTAGTAGCTGTATATTCTATTTTGCACATTCTACTTGAGTTTGTGTTTATATTTCAGGTTTCTCGGGACTTATGGAGGGAGGCGAGGATGGATGAAGACAAAGGAACGAGAAAAGAAGAGAAAGGCCACACGATCGGTTTGCAACCGATCGTGGCAACCGATCGGGAATGCGAATAATTCAAGAGCAAAGCTACACGATCGGTCTGCAACCGATCGAGAAAACCGATCGGAGATACGCGATCGGTTTGCAACCGATCAGGCAAACCGATTGCCGACACTTTTTCTTCACTTTTTCCTATCCGACCTAACCCTCTATAATTACCCTTTTTCTGTAAAAAAACGAATCAGACTTGACTTTGAGAAATAAAAAAAAACACTTTTCTCTCTGATCTTGGTGTTCTTCATAGCTTTTACAATTTTGTTTCTTAGATCTTTCTCATGTTACTTGTTTTATCTTAAATCTTTTTATATATTAATGATCATGTCTTCGTTGTCTATCTTTTGTACGGTTTATTTTTGTGATTTGAGCATGTGTGAGTAGTTGACTTTTGGGCTGTTGGTATGGTAGATTTATGGTGTTTTAATGGCTGTTTGTGATATTTGATTGTTGGTTTATGTTTATGTTCATGCATAGATTGTTTTTAATGCTAGATTTGAGCTTCGCAAGAGAGATTTCTTGATCTTAGATTATCTCAAACCCGGAAGGTGTTTTGAGATAATCCGAGCTATCTTTGCATGCATTTAATAAATCTTAGCCAATGGAAATTGAGTTTTAAGAGTTAAATGATGGCCTATGTGAGTTTGTGTGCATTGTTTATGAGTTATTCGGTTGCAATCGGAAGATTAGCTAATTCGGTTAATTCGTAAAAGGTCTAGTATCACGGGAGTGGACTTGGCTAGTTTAGCGACTCGCGTCATAGGATAAGGCATAAATTGTTCATTGAATTTATCATTTATCATCCCGTTATTCGCTCTTGTCGTATTACCGTACCAACGGTCCATATCTTTTAATATCGTAAAAACCGTTCATTTCGTTAAGTTGTTTTGTTCTGCTTGTTATTTGAGTGTTTTAGAATTCTATGCTTTATTTGCTTTCTTAATTTAAATTGCCTTACTCTGTTTTAATTATTAGTTTGTGACAAGAAAAGAAAACCAAAACTTTGTATTGCTTAGATTAAGTAGTGTCTTGTATTCTTAGTGAGTTGTTCTTATTTCCCTGTGGATTCGATACCTAAAGTACTCAACGTACTAAAGGGTTATTTGATTGCCCGAGGCCTTAAAAACCTCCATATCAAATTGGCGCCGTTGCCGGGGAAACTAGCAATAGCCATTAGGATTTGGACTCTATTTGAGACTAAGTTTTATTCTTCGAAACATTTAACTTGTGTCTTGTCTTTTCCTCTTTGTTGAAGGTGCATGAACCTGAGAAGCCAAGGACAAGAAAACTTGGTCGATTTTGTACCGGATATAAGAAGACTTGAGCGAACCAATACTCGAGCTAGAAGGGAAAGAGAGAGACTAACAAGAACACTTGGAGTAAACATGGAGGACGAACCCGAGGTTCATCAAGAAGAAGCTCAAGGAGCAGGGGTTCCTCTAAACCCACCGCTTCACGCTGCTAGAGTACCGAGAGTGATAGGGGCATACGATGCTCCCCAAACACACGGAAACCGCAGTGGTATTCGTGCGCCTCCGGTTGACAACAACAACTTCGAAATCAAGATGAGCGTCATCAACATGGTTCAAGGGAACAAATTTCACGGGCTACAACTTGAAGACCCTTTGGACCATCTTGACAACTTCAATGACATATGTGACTTGACGAAAATCAATGGCATTTCGGAGGATGCATTTAAACTGAGATTATTCCCTTTCTCTCTTGGGGATAAGGCAAGGCAATGGGAGAAGAGTCTACCTCCCGGATCAATCACCACTTGGGCAGAATGCAAGAAGAAGTTCCTTGAAAAGTTCTTCTCAACTTCAAGAACGGCTCGGCTTAGAAATGATATATCGAGTTTTACTCAAAAACACAATGAGAGCTTTAGTGAAGCTTGGGAGCGGTTCAAGGGTTACACCAACAAATGCCCTCACCACGGATTTTCTGAAGAATCATTGTTGAGCACATTGTATAGAGGGATAGCTCCAAAGATAAGAATGCTATTGGATACCGCTAGCAATGGAAGTTTCTTGTCAAAGAGTGTTGAAGAAGGCTTTGAACTCGTGGAGAATCTTGCACAAAGCGATGGGAGCTATGGTGAAGAATACGATAGAGCTCCGAGAGGAAGTGGGGATAGAGAAGACCAAAGAAGTAAGGAAATCAAAGCCTTACACGAGAAGATGGACAAAGTGCTGCAAGCTACCGAAAGATCCATAAACTTTGTTGGGGAATACGATGGAGTTCAAGCTTGTAAGGAAGCCATATACGAAGATAGCCAAGAATTACAAGAAGAAGTGAATTTTGTTGGAAATCAAGGAAACTATCAAGGAGGATACAACAAAGGGTACAACCCAAACTTTCAACAACAAAATCAAGGCTATCAACCGCGACCTTTCGTACCAACAAATCCTCAAAGACAGAACTTTGCACAACAAAGGTTTGCACCCAACCAACCTTACCAAGGCAATCAAGGAGGATATCAAGGGAATCAAGCTAGATTCCAAAACAATCATGGTGGATTTCAAGTCAACCAAGGAAATTCTCAAGGCAAGGCACCATTCGTCCCCAACAATCAACAAGCATTCAGGCCAGTGGGACAAGCGAGCACATCTCAGCAACATGATACAGAGATGAAAGAAATGAAGGCTATGTTCCAACAAATTCTGGTTGGGCAAACTAATAGTTCAAACGATTTGAACAAGAAGATGCTCGAGATCCATAACAAGGTAGATAGAGCTTACAATGATCTCAACGCCAAATTTGAACATCTAAGCACTCATGTCAAGGGTCTAGACAACCAAATAGCTCAAGTTGCATCAACTTCAAAAGGGCCGCAAGGAACCTTACCGGGGAAAGCCGAAGAAAACCCAAAGGCGTATTGTTTGGCGATAACTTTAAGAAGCGGGAAAGAGCTACCGTCAAGGGACAAGGGGAATAGCAATGAGGATGCCTTAGAAGAAGAAATTGATGAAAATTCCACGAAAGAGGTCCACGATCGGTCTGCAAACGATCGGGAAGACCGATCGGAGATACGCGATCGGTCTTCAACCGATCGGCAAGACCGATCGGAGCTGCATTCCAAAATTCTCGAACCGGAGATCATCGCACATCAACCACAATCATACGAACCGAAGCTACCATTTCCCGGAAGATTCAAAAAGCAAATCTTGGACAAAGCTTTCGAGAAGTTCAAGAGGGTAATGAAAACGGTTCAAGTTACTATACCGTTTTCAGATCTTATTCTGGAATGTCCTACGTATCACAAGCTTCTCAAGGACGTTCTAACGAAGAGGAGACAAATCGAAGAATCAATGGTAGTGATCAACCATGAGTGTAGTGCTATAATTCAGAATAACTTGCCTAAGAAGCTTAAAGATCCAGGGAGTTTCACGCTTCCTTGCAATATAGGGCATTTACACTTCAACAAATGCTTGGTTGATCTTGGTGCGAGTGTGAGCTTAATGCCATTGACGGTGTCTAAAAAGCTTGGATTGACTAACTTCAAAAGAACGAGAATCTCATTGGTACTAGCGGATAGATCGATCCGCCATCCTATTGGGATACTAGAAGACCTACCCTTGAAGATTGGGAGCTGCATAGTCCCAACAGATTTTGTGGTATTAGAGATGGATGAAGAACCAACAGATCCGATAATTTTGGGAAGACCATTTCTAGCAACCGCGGGAGCTTTAATCGATGTAAAGAAGGGGGTAATAGATCTTCGCTTGGGAGATACTGTTTTGAAGTTTGACATACTAGATATCATGAAGAAGCCAACCATAGAAGGAAAGGTATTCTACATAGAAACCCTAGAAGAAATGGTTGATGAATATATGGAAGAGCTGAACATGGAGGACCCTCTTGAAGTGGCTATCACGAGGCCAAACAATGAAGACGGAATTGAGAACGAGGAAGCGGAGGCCTATGAAGAGTTCCTTGACTCACAAAAACCGTTGAAGAATGAGACATGCTTCTTGGAGATGGAAGGAAGCATAGAGGGGAAATCAAGAGAAGAAACTAGCAATGGTAAGTCTAGTATAGAAGATGATTGGAGCGAACTCAATGCTCCAAAGGTGGAGATGAAGCCATTACCGAAAGGGCTAAGGTATGAATTTCTTGGGACCAATTCTACATATCCTGTCATTATCAATGATGCATTAAACCAAGAAGAAACCCAAATGTTGCTGCATGAACTAAAAAAGTATAGAAGGGCCCTAGGCTATTCATTGAAGGACATTAAGGGAATTTCACCATCATTGTGTATGCATAGGATTCACTTAAGAGGATGAAAACAAATCATCTATTGAACATCAAAGGAGATTGAATCCTAACCTGAAAGAAGTGGTCAAGAAAGAATTTTTGAAACTACTTGAAGCAGGTGTGATCTATCCTATCTCCGATAGTACTTGGATCTCACCGGTTCATGTAGTGCCTAAAAAAGGAGGAATCACTGTAATTAAAAACGAAAACGATGAACTTATTCCAACAAGAACTATTACAGGGCATAGAGTTTGTATTGACTATAGAAAATTGAACTCATCAACTCGTAAGGATCATTTTCTTTTGCCATTTATTGATCAAATGTTGGAAAGACTAGCTAGTCATCCTTACTATTGCTTCCTCGATGGTTACTCTGGGTTTTTCCAAATTCCAATCCACCCGGGTGACCAAGAGAAAACGACATTCACATGTCCTTATGGTACCTTTGCATATCGAAGGATGCCATTTGGCTTGTGTAATGCACCTGCTACCTTTCAGCGGTGTATGATGTCTATTTTCTCGGACTTAATTGAGGACATAATGGAAGTATTTATGGATGATTTTTCTGTCTATGGTTCTTCTTTTGGTTCTTGTTTGTTAAATCTTTGCAGGGTACTCAAGAGATGTGAGGAAACAAACTTGGTACTCAATTGGGAAAAGTGTCACTTCATGGTCAAAGAAGGGATAGTGCTCGGGCACAGAATTTCCAAGAGTGGGATTGAAGTAGACAAGGCAAAGATAGAAGTCATGGTGAAGTTGGAACAGCCAAAGACGGTGAGAGAAATAAGGAGTTTCTTGGGTCATGCTGGGTTCTATCGGAGATTCATTCAAGACTTTTCCAAGATAGCAAGACCGCTAACAAGACTATTATGCAAGGATACAGATTTTGTGTTCGATGAGGCATGTCTAGAGGCGTTCAATAAACTAAAAGGGGCATTGATTAGTGCGCCTATTGTTCAACCACCGAGCTGGGAACTACCATTTGAGATAATGTGCGATGCGAGTGATTTCGCCGTTGGAGCCGTATTGGGACAGAAACAGGACAAGAAGTTGCACGTGATCAACTACGCAAGTAGGACACTTGATGATGCCCAAACAAGATATACAACAACGGAGAAGGAACTATTAGCAATCGTCTATGCTTTTGAGAAATTCAGATCTTACTTGGTGGGTTCTAAGGTGATAGTGCATACGGACCACGCAGCACTAAAACATTTGTTGGCCAAGAAGGAAGCAAAGCCAAGACTGTTGAGGTGGATCCTATTATTGCAAGAGTTTGATCTGGAAATAAGGGATAAGAAAGGGGTAGAGAATGGAGTAGCTGATCACTTATCAAGGATGAAGATCGAAGAGAACATACCGATCGATGATTCCTTGCCCGAAGAGCAAATCAACGTCATTCAAAGCTTGACTAAAGCTGATTCCATGCTCATGGGACTTCTAGCGATCGAAGCCATGGATGTGAACTTACCATGGTATGCAGATTTTGTAAACTACTTGGCTTGCGAGAAAGAACCGCCAAACCTTCAAGGGTACGCCAAAAAGAAGTTTTACAAAGACGTGCGTCGGTTCTATTGGGATGAGCCGTACTTGTATACATTTTGCAAAGATAAGCTCTATAGGAGATGCGTACCGGAGGAAGAAGTTCCTGGGATTTTGATGCATTGCCATGGTTCCACTTATGGAGGGCATTTTGCAACATTCAAAACAGTCTCTAAGGTGCTGCAAGCGGGATTTTGGTGGCCTACAATGTTTAAGGACGCCTATGAGTTCATCTCGAGATGCGATGCGTGCCAAAGAAAAGGAAACATCAGCAAGAGGAACGAAATGCCTCAAAATCCAATCTTAGAAGTGGAGATCTTTGATGTTTGGGGGATAGACTTCATGGGACCTTTCCCATCTTCTTACGGGAATAGCTACATTCTTGTAGCGGTGGACTATGTTTCCAAATGGGTAGAGGCGATAGCAAGTCCAACCAATGATGCAAAAGTTGTATTGAAGATGTTCAAGAGCATCATATTCCCAAGATTCGGAGTCCCAAGGGTAGTGATAAGCGATGGAGGTTCACACTTCATAAACAAGATCTTTGAAAACTTACTCAAGAAGCACGGTGTGAAGCACAAGGTTGCAACTCCTTATCACCCCCAAACAAGCGGCCAAGTGGAGGTTTCTAATCGAGAACTAAAGGCTATATTGGAGAAGACGGTTGGACTTACTAGAAAAGACTGGTCCAACAAACTCGATGACGCGCTGTGGGCGTATAGGACGGCTTTTAAAACCCCGATAGGAACGACTCCTTTCAACCTTGTTTACGGGAAGTCTTGTCACCCTCCGGTGGAGTTAGAGTACAAGGCCATTTGGGCAGTCAAGCTACTCAACTTTGACATAAAAACAGCTCAAGAAAAGCGTTTGGTACAATTGAATGAGCTAGATGAGATTCGTCTAGAATCTTACGAAAACGCAAGGATTTACAAAGAGAGGACCAAGTCTTTTCACGACAAGAGGATCCTTTCTAGAGACTTCAAGGTTAATGATCAGGTGCTATTGTTCAACTCCAGGTTGAAACTCTTTCTTGGGAAGCTTAGATCTCGATGGTCGGGACCGTTTAAGATCAAAGAGGTGAGGCCTTATGGTGCGGTTGTGCTTTGGAACAAGTCCGGGGGAGACTTCACAGTGAACGGGCAACGTCTCAAACCATACATGGCTGATGAGAATATCGAAGAAGGAACCACAGTTCCTCTTTCGGATCCTACGAACGCTTAAAGCGATACTTCGTCAAGCTTAGTGACGTAAAATAAGCGCTATAGGGAGGCATTCCCTATACATCTTTGTATATATGTATTATTTTGATGATTTTTAACCATTTTGAATCTTATTTTTAATTAAGTTTTATTTACAGGAACAAAACAAATCAAGAGGAGAAGACGAGATCTGCAAAAACACGAAAATGCACTAAAATGTCACGCCGATCGGTTTACCCGATCGGTTGTAAACCGATCTAGCGTCCCAAGGTAAGTTTTCTCTGCATTCGCGATCGGTTGCCCCGATCGGTTTGCAACCGATCAGGAGAACATTTTCGGGTTTAAGAATCTTCTTCTTCGCGAAAAATTCAGATTTTCTAAAAATTTCAAAACATAAACTCTCTCTAACTCTCTCGATTCTTCACCAAATTGGACGATTTTTAGCTCTAAATCCATCTATTTTTCATCCTCTATCTGATTCTTGCATCTATTACATCGATCTGCAAAGGTAAATCCCTCAATCTCTTGATTTTTAATCCGAAAATTGGGAAAACTAGGGTGTTGAACGAAAATTCTTAGAATTGCAAATTACAATCGATAGGATGCTAGAATGTTGTTTAGAATGGTTTAGAGAACACTTCTAGACAGTTTAATTGCTGGATTAGACTTGTTAAGGTGTGTTTCTATTGATTTCAAATGTCAAAATCGCCCAATTATGTTTTGATGAAGAACTTGGTCAAATTGAGCTTATTTTGTTCTTAAATTGATACTCATTGCTCTTACATTTGATCCTTGCTTGATATTGTTAAAGAATTGGGAGAAATTTGAGTTTCTAGTTTGAATTTTTTTTTTTGATTGATTTTGTTTTGTTTAGTTTGTGAAAATTGTGAATTATATTTCTATTTTGGTTTGCTTATCTTGTAAAATTATGTTTTCTAATTTGTTTTGTGGAATTCGTGAATTGTTTTTTGTATAATTTTTGTATAATTATGTGTGATTTCGTAATTTTTCGTTTGATTGTTTTTGATTATTTGATGGAATTTTCTGAGAATCTCTTATAAATCTAATGGTGGTATCTTATTTCTTGATGACAGATTTAGGATACCAATGGCACCAAACAAGAAGAGAAGAGCGGGGAAAGAACCAATGGACGACACAAGCGAACCCACAACGGTTACGTGGTCTACAAAAGAACTTGCGTTTCGAGAGAAATTTGAGCGAGTCAAGATTCATCCAACGCGGTTCAACGATAGGTTCCTGCTAAGGCATATGGGGCTTTTAGAAGGAGTCGATAACCTCCTAGACTGCATGGGAATGAGCGAATTGAGAGATATGTATTACCCAACATTCCCGGGTGAGGTGAAGGACTTTCTGGCATCGGCTAAGCTCGAGTATAAGAAGCCAAGGGATAAGAAGGCTAGTGAGGGTTTGTTAACCTTCAAGATACAAGACAAGGGGTACAAGCTGAACATGGCAGAAATTTGTGAGGTCTACGGGTTCAGTAACGGTGAAGCAACCGGGTTTGATACCTTCCATGGGGCAAGCGACTACTGGAACCATATCGCGAATGGCCCCTACCGTAGCAACAAGGCAAAGATGACGGGTATCAGAAACCCGACGATCCGCTACGTCGCTAAGCTGCTTGCCAACACGTTCTTTGCGAGAAGAGACGCGGGTGCAGTTATTATGAAGGAGTTGTGTCTGCTGTACCAAGGAACGAAACACTTGATCTCTGACATGCGAGGAGTAATTTACGAATACGAGTTCGGAGATGATATCAACTACGGATGCATCTTCGCTACAGAACTTGTCAAGTTCAAGGCTTGGGCAGAGACTACAGAACACCCAGACCTCTACGTTGGCGCTATGCTAACTCCGTTGTTAGCAAAAGCGGGAGTGGACCTCTCCCAGAGTGAGCAGCTGCCAGAGTTGGCCTACCTAAACCGAGACTACTTGATCTCGTCTTGGTTTCTTAAAAGGACGAACGACGTGAACGTGTTCCATTACAGGATGCAGCTTCGGAACAAGGAACAAAGGATCCTCGTATTGCCTCGTCCGAACACTGACGCTCTAACATTCGCTAATGTTAGGTTTGAGATAGCAGAGGCTGACTTCTTTCACCAAGAGCAGATGGAGCAGGATGAAGCTAGTGATGAAGCGGAAGAATCACACGACTACCTCGAGCAACTCAACGCCATTGACTTGCCCGAGATTGACTTCACACCAAGGACTGCTCGGGAAAAGCTCATCAACAAAGCATACAAAGCACAAAGGAAGATCAACCAACTCCAGAAGAAGTTGATCAACAAGCTTTTCCGCAAGGTCAAGAAGATTCAACCCCCTGACTATGTCTCAAGCGAGGAGGAAGAAGACGTCAGTGATTCATTTTAGCCCCGAGAGCTAAACTAAGGTGAAGAAATTCCATCTCTATATTTTCCGCAACGTTTGTAGAACTCTTTTGCTTATTTTTTTTTTTTTTTTTTTTTAGTTATTTGTTATTTTCAAACACCGAGACGGTGTTCAACAAGTCCGGGGGAGGATTACGTTGTTCACTTTCTTCTTATCTTAATTTTATTTGGATTTTATTTGGTGTGTTTGTGTGTTTGTGTTTGTTTGATAAAATTTCATTGTTTTCAAAAAAAAAAAAAAAAAAAAAAAAAAAAAAAAATTTCGGATTTTTGCATTATCGATCGGTCTGCAACCGATCGGGCAAACCGATCTAAGAAGCGCGATCGGTCTGCAACCGATCGTTGCAACCGATCGGCGTTGCATCTTTAAAAAAAAAAAAAAAAAGTTTTTGCATGTGCATTGGGGACAATGATAGAAATTACCAAAAGCTTAGTTAAGAATTTGAGTTTATCATGTTATTTCAGAGTAACTTTTGAAACTTGTACACTCTTGCTTTGATCTCTCTACTCTTAACTCATTGTCTCATAATTACTTGTTTAATTCAAATATCAACCCCTTTGATATCGAACTTAAATGAATTTAATCTTCTCGCTTATGGGCTTCTGATACATAACCATGGTTCAAAGAAAACACTCGGGTGATCTTATCCACTTTTACCAATCTTTAATAACCCGAGTGACTATTCTCATCTTTAGAATAGTTCCCCTACCCATAACCTTAACCATTTCTTTCAAACCCTTGTGTATATTTGATGAGTGAGGCCTTTTGTTGATAATGCTTTGATTTTGCAAAAACTTGAGAGTATCGGGAACGACAAAGGATTATCTCTCGTTCTAAGCTAGCAATGGTAAGTCTAGCAATTAGGATGGAAATGAAGGGCATGGTTGGTTCGATTTGGTAGTTTATTAAGGAGTTGGAAATAAAAGCTTGATCAATTAGATGAGAAGAATCCTTAGGGAAGCTAAATTGTGATTTAAAAAGCTCTAAGTCTCTATTGTGATAAAGAAAAGAAAAATATTGCTCTAGTATATTTGTAAGATAGAAATAAGCAATAGTGAGCAAAGAAAAGCAAAAGAAAGAGATAAAAAGAGCTAGGTGCTTAATCAAAAAAAAAAAAAAAAAAAAAAAAAAAAAAAAAAAAAAAAACAAAGCCCTTAAGAAGCTAAAAAAAAATAAATAAAAATTTTTGATCATGAAATTTAAAGGGTACGAAAAGAGTATAAACTAGGATGCATTTCACAAGAAAGGGTAGAATAACGAGAAGTAAACTTTGTATGCATAAATTGTTCCCCTTCTTAGATAGATTTTGCATTTGATAAAGCATTCCTATGTTTCGAGAGTGAGCCGCCCAAAAGGAAAACAAACCTCCTCCTTGCACTTACATATACTAGTGCTAAAGAACCTTTTTATTCCCAAGCCAATTGGCCTTGATCACTTGCCCATTTGTGAGACCGCACCTTAATAAAGATCAATTGAATGTGAGGGTTGGTTACGAAGAGAACTTGTAGGCAAAAGGCATTTTTGTTAAAAGAAAAGATTAGGAGTTGCGATAAGCCTTGAATGAGTTAGAGTGGATTAAGTGTTCGTTTTCGCGACATGATTGTATTACTCGAGGTGATTATAACAAGTGCTTACTAAGAATTTTGGTATTGAGTCCCCGTTTTCAAACCTCTTTCTCGGAATGTTTACTTTTGTTTGCTTGAGGACAAGCAAAAGGCAAGTCCGGGGGTGTTGATATGTATATATTTTAGTGCATTTTACCTTTTGTTTTCTTTGTGTTTTGTGTATAATTTTATGATTTCAATAAGCAATGTAGCATCTTTAATGCTATATTGAGTTTTTATGAGTTTTAGTAGCTGTATATTCTATTTTGCACATTCTACTTGAGTTTGTGTTTATATTTCAGGTTTCTCGGGACTTATGGAGGGAGGCGAGGATGGATGAAGACAAAGGAACGAGAAAAGAAGAGAAAGGCCACACGATCGGTTTGCAACCGATCGTGGCAACCGATCGGGAATGCGAATAATTCAAGAGCAAAGCTACACGATCGGTCTGCAACCGATCGAGAAAACCGATCGGAGATACGCGATCGGTTTGCAACCGATCAGGCAAACCGATTGCCGACACTTTTTCTTCACTTTTTCCTATCCGACCTAACCCTCTATAATTACCCTTTTTCTGTAAAAAAACGAATCAGACTTGACTTTGAGAAATAAAAAAAACACTTTTCTCTCTGATCTTGGTGTTCTTCATAGCTTTTACAATTTTGTTTCTTAGATCTTTCTCATGTTACTTGTTTTATCTTAAATCTTTTTATATATTAATGATCATGTCTTCGTTGTCTATCTTTTGTACGGTTTATTTTTGTGATTTGAGCATGTGTGAGTAGTTGACTTTTGGGCTGTTGGTATGGTAGATTTAGGGTGTTTTAATGGCTGTTTGTGATATTTGATTGTTGGTTTATGTTTATGTTCATGCATAGATTGTTTTTAATGCTAGATTTGAGCTTCGCAAGAGAGATTTCTTGATCTTAGATTATCTCAAACCCGGAAGGTGTTTTGAGATAATCCGAGCTATCTTTGCATGCATTTAATAAATCTTAGCCAATGGAAATTGAGTTTTAAGAGTTAAATGATGGCCTATGTGAGTTTGTGTGCATTGTTTATGAGTTATTCGGTTGCAATCGGAAGATTAGCTAATTCGGTTAATTCGTAAAAGGTCTAGTATCACGGGAGTGGACTTGGCTAGTTTAGCGACTCGCGTCATAGGATAAGGCATAAATTGTTCATTGAATTTATCATTTATCATCCCGTTATTCGCTCTTGTCGTATTACCGTACCAACGGTCCATATCTTTTAATATCGTAAAAACCGTTCATTTCGTTAAGTTGTTTTGTTCTGCTTGTTATTTGAGTGTTTTAGAATTCTATGCTTTATTTGCTTTCTTAATTTAAATTGCCTTACTCTGTTTTAATTATTAGTTTGTGACAAGAAAAGAAAACCAAAACTTTGTATTGCTTAGATTGTGTCTTGTATTCTTAGTGAGTTGTTCTTGTTTCCCTGTGGATTCGATACCTAAAGTACTCAACGTACTAAAGGGTTATTTGATTGCCCGAGGCCTTAAAAACCTCCATATCACCCGTCTACAATATTTACTCAATAATCAATATTCCCATAAATATTAAATACTTCCCCAAACAAATATTATTCAACTACTCATGAATAATATTTACTCAATAATTAATATTCCCATAAATATTAATTACCACCCCAAACAAATATTATTCAACTACTCATGAATAATATTTACACAATAATTAATATTCCCATAGATATTAATTACCACCCAAACGAAATACCCTTTTTAAAACAACCGAAAGGATATTAAAACGATCTATCTTTCCAGAATACGACGACTTGAGTTGAGAGTCGAAGTTGGTCTGTATAGCCACCTTGGCTTTCATAGACAATTTCTGTTGTCTATAACGGTTCTCGATAACGAGAAACCGGACTCGAGATCGATAGATCATTTATCCAAAAATACTAAACAACACAAATCCTTTTATAGCGGAAGACTCTTAAACAAACAACCGAGTTCCTAGATCATCCCCTCTTCTTTGCCATAATTCCACGGTCACACAAACTCTTTTCCTGCATCAAACAAAGGAGATGCATAAGTATTTCAACAAATACTTAGTGAGGCAATCCTCCCGTCTACAAGCTATACACACAAACGATTAAATTATTCAACGTATTAAACACGAAAATACCGCAAATAAATCAACCATCTCAAGAAACACTCGATCTAGATCCCCCATGAGATCATACGGCCTACAATCATGCAAACACATCAAATAACTCAATCGCTCAGATAAGCTTACGGTCCTGCACTCACCTTTAGCCACGCACGGAAATTCCCTAAACTTCCCTGAATGAATAAACTTCAATTCCCAAAACGCGTGCCTAACAAATAAAACAAAACGAAACTTTAAACACAAGAAACGAACACGGGAAACGGCCAGAACGACCAGATCGATCGATCCTGGTCAGGATCGATCGATCCCACCAAGCGCGGACCACCAGATCGATCGATCCCATCCTGGATCGATCGATCCTGCCCAGATCGATCGATCCCGCCTGGATCGATCGATCCTGGCCGGCCGTGAGATTACCAGATCGACCATTCACCTCCAGATCGATCGATCCAGCTCGGATCGATCGATCTAGCCCCAGAACGATCGATCCTAGTGCAAAACGCCAACACCGCCTAGCACCACTCACGCCAACTTGGCCACGCGATCGCACTCCAACTCCTCAACCACAACCACCGTCACGGAGACACGATTAAGCACTCTCCGCAACCAACATCGCTCACAACTCGTGGCCACAAACACCGCCACACCAACACGAAACCAACACCGACAACCTTAACAACCGGCTCCGTTAACACCACGGTCAAACCGAACCACACCAACGCCACCACCGTGACTCACACCCTCTGCTCCTCTCACTAAAACATCATGAACCACATGATATAACAAATAAAGAGCAGAACCTTACCCTTTCTAACGGTGAGAACACAAGGATGCGAGAGAGAGCTTCGAAGCTTCACCGACACGGCAACCCCGCTTCCTTTTCCTCGAGCCTCTCATGCCCAACTCAGCCACCAAGACTCCCTACTCTCCACGCCTCACACAGCCTCAGAGACTCACCCAATCTTGCTCTCCACGCCCACACACAGCCACAAGACTTCCCTTCACTAGCTCACCACACCCACACCAACACAAGCCCACCCTCTTCTTTGATTCAAGACAATCAAGCCTCCCACTCTCTCTGAAAACCACTCAACACTTCCTCCTTTTTCCTCAGCCAAACCTCTCTCTTCCCTCTTGGATGTAGGTGTCGGCAAGGAGCAATTAATGGAGAAGAGTGGAGCTGCTCTAACAAAAGAAGGTGGAAGGTGGGGAACTCTACAAGGCTAGGGGAGTAGGCTGCTTTCTAGGTGGAAGAAAAATGGGTGACTCCTAAAAAGAAACGTGAAGTTGCAGGTGGAGAGGAGTGGAGAAAGGTTGGTGGAAATCTGATTTTAATCAGATTAGAACTTATTTAGGAACTAGCCCTTGAACTTCCACAAGTTCACAAACTGACCCCAAACTTCCAAAATAATTCCGAACACCCCCACGGGAAAATGCGGTGTAACTTTTAAGTTACTCCAAAATCTCCCGGAAATATTTTCCAGAGATTCTCCGCATAAATCCCGGAACCAATTCCGAAATTTCCATTTTTCGGAACACAGGCGCTAATTTAGGATTTGAGTCCCTGAATTCCTGAAAAATTCACAAACTGACCCCAAACTTCTAAATTGACTCCGAACACCCCCTTACGGGAAAAATGCGTGTAACTTCCAAATTACCCCAGAAATTTCCGGAAATATTTTCCCAGAAAAATCTACGCATAAATCCCGGTTATAATTTCCGAAATTTCCATTTTCCGTAACACGGGCGTTACAAGCCTCTTATGGTGTGTATCATTTATATATAGATAGATATGCAAATAGTGTAAAATATATTTTCTTTTTCAAGATGTCTTCAACCACTAATGAGTTCAATCCTTTTGGTGATTATACTATGAACCATATCTGCTTTGTTCCCATCCAAATTAATCCAAATTTGAGGAATCACCCGTCCAAAAAGTTTCACCAATATTTGTTACTTCTAACAACAAAACCATACCAGCTGTTTGTTTTCTCTGTCTTCTGCTTTGATCATAATTCACAAATTTCTTCATCGTCCTTAAGAATCAACAATTCACATGTCATTTATGAGATGAGAAAAAACATGGATTCTCCTTTCACCATGCCTTGCACGGCTCAAATCTCAGGTTCTGTTAAGCTTTCTCAAGTTTCTATCACCCAGACTATCACAAATATGTTTACTATTATTGTTCCTACAAATAATATGGCCACTCTCCAAAATGATAATGAGCGTTTCTAACACACCATTTTGGAGAGTGACCATATTATTGGTAAGAACAATAATAGTATACTTATTTGTGATAGTTTGAGTGATAGAAACATGAGAAAGCTGAACACAACCTAAGATTTGAGCCGTGCAAGACATGTTGAAAGGACAAACCATGTTTTGCTTCTCATCTGATAAATGACATATGAATTGTTGAGTTTTAAGGACAATGAAAAAATTTGCGAATTAATATATGATAACAAGTAAAAGCAAGAGACAAAGAAAACAAACTGGTATGGTTTTAGTTATTAAAAGGCATTTGACAAAGAAAAAAAAATTGGAAGTCTAAGGTACTAATACTTGATTTGCTAAAGGTCTACAAAGGGATAGAACATGTGGCAAGAAATCAAAGGTAGTTGGAGCTTAAGGATACGTTTTTGTCGAGGAGGGGAGTAATGATATGGATTACATTATCACGAAGATTTGGATGTTTCTGTTTTACATTTAAATTAAGGGTTTGGTACTTTTCCTTTTTTGGTTTAAGTTTAAAGTAGGTTTTCTCTTCATTTTGGTTTTATGATTGATTGTATCCTTATCTCTATAAGGTTCTCTTATCATCAATAAGAAACCAACTACAAAAAATTAACCTAATTTAATAAGAAAGACATGGGTTAAATGGATGCTTGGCTTAAATCATTTTGGCACATAACATATATATAGCAAAATCTACCAACGCTATAAAATTTTGAATTTACAAAATTCTGTAATATATCTCCATTTAATGAGGTTTTATCAGTTTTGGTTACCTCGGTTTTGAGAGAGCTACAGGAAATCAAAGGTAGTTGGATCATAAGGATAGAAAAAAGGATAAAACATGTGGCAGGAAATCAAAGGTAGTTGGAACTTAAGTACCAAAACATATCTTGTAGATTTGGATATTTTCCGTTTTACATTTAAATTAAGGGTTTGATGCTTTTCCTTTCTGGCTTAAGGTTAAAGCAGTTTTCCTTTTCGTTTTGATTTTATGATTGAGTGTATCTTGTTCTCTATAAGGTTCTCTTATCATCAATAAGAAATCAACTACTAAAAATTAACCGAATTCAATAAGAAAGACGGATTAAATTGAAGCTTGGCTTAAATCATTTTGGCACATAACACATACATAACAAAATCTACCAATGCTAGGAAAGTTTGAATTTACAAAATTCTGTAATATATCTCCATTTAATGAGGTTTTATCAGTTTTAGTTACTTCTGTTTTGAGAGAGTTACCTTGGAGAAAGGATTCAATGGCAATCCCTCAATTTTCAAGAAACTAGAGAAGAAAAAACATGCAGCTAGAAGAAGCAGCCATTGTTGGTATTCTTCATCTTATTTCCTGTTAAAATTGAAATTATTTACAGAAAAAAAAACCAAACTTATAAGAATTTTGACATTATTGCAAGTATTTTAACTTTAATTTGAATTGATTTCTTAAAATTAACAGAAGACGTGTATCATTGACATAACTCAGAAAAATAAATAATAAAATTAATTCTGGGTTTAGGGATTTTTTTTATTACAAAGCTAAAAAGTGGCTGATTCTATCTCACATACCTGTTCTGAAACAAATAATTTATCTTGTACGTGTATATTTTAAACTTCAAAGTCTAAATTATAAATCTAGAAATTTTAATTAAACTATGAACTAACTCTATGCATGTGCAAGTTTACTCCTTCGGACATTATAATTTTGTAGACCGAAAGATAAGATACGGTTGCTAACCTTGTTTGGCTGATTAACTTGATAATGGGTGTGGTTGAGAGACGAAACTATGTTGATACATAAAAAGGTTCATATACAAATAGATGTTTTTCATTTGAAACAAAATGGGTCTTTTCGTTAAATTTTCTAATATGACCAGATCAAATTTCCAAAACAATCAAAAGAAAAACGTTGACCACTCCCTTAGTCTTTTTTTTCTTTGTCAGCACTCATTAATATTTTCTTTCGTTAAGGATTAGTCATTCAATACGTTAATTTGATATATAAAAAGTTCAGCAAGGCTTTGATTTTACCGATATACATTTTATGGGGTGATTCATGGTTAGATCTAACAACTTATATGAATCTAACCATGAATCCCCCATTGAATCACCCCATAAAGAGATAAAGAAAAAGAACAAAGATGGAACCTAAAGAGGGGAACAACTTCTAGGGCTAGGAGGCGATGAAGGGGCTCTGGAGGAGGCGGCTCTGTCTTCTCTTCTCTGTAGAAAATCGGCTCTCTATGGTGGCACACCTAAAACATTAGATTAAGAGGGTATTTATAGGCTCGAATTAGGGTTTAGGATTAAAACGCCAAAACTACGTCGTTTTGATTAATGCAGGAAAGAGGGTTTTTGGACCGGTCACAGGCTCTATGACCGGTGTGATGAGTAGGCTTGGGACCAGATGCGGAGCTATATGGAAACAAGGGGTGGCAATTGCCACCTATGAAATAATTTTTTTAAAAAAGATATTTTACTAAAATTTAATTTTGACACCCTTAACAAAAAGTTATTGACCCCCTTAGAATATATAAGTGTAGCCCAATAAATTTGTCTAATGTTATTAGTAGCCCAATTCAACTTTCCAAAAAAAAATAAAAAAAACTTAAACAGGCCAACAAAATTAAATTCAATCAATGACAAAAGAAACAAACTGAATTAAATGTAATTATTAATTTTAATCTAAAACTAATTAACCCAATAACACTAGCAACTCTTCTTCTTCCTCTTTTTTTTGTTTCTACCATCGTTGCAGTTCTAACCTCTATTCTCTAGGTAAAAAAATTATATCTGATTACATGCTAATCAATTTCAATCCAAATTATTATTTTACATCTGCTAATATTTCTTCTTACTTTGATTTATATTTAGACTGCACATATTTTTAGTTAAAGGGAAAGCAAAGGATTGTGATTGAAGAAATTATTAAAAAGGTGAGTGTTAGTTTTAATACTATTTTTGTGTCTGATAAAATTTTTTTTTTTTAATTTTAATCAATGACACCTCCTCTCTTTTAAAAAAAAATCTATAAACAATAACATTGTTATACCTTTTTACCATCTTAGATCTTAGTGCGTGAACATACCTATTAAAGATGTATTATTGTGTTTGAACATTATGCAATAATGCAACACTGTATTTTATTAATATGATACCATTATAAAAGTTTTAAAAATTTTGAGAGTTTTAGTGTTTTGGCTACATGATTACAAAATTTTAGTTTAACTTTGTGATATATATTTCATTATTTTGATACAATTTTTTTGTTTGTTTGTTTGGTTTTATTTATGTAAGTAATTAAATAACGTCAGATGGATCGGTTTGTTGTGAAAAGAAAATATCCACCAACAAACATCGATTTGGATGATTTGCCTTGGGATCCGGCTAAGCAGAAAAATATTCTAAGTTATCATCCTAATCAAAGAGATGAGGTACGGTGCAAATATTTGATGAGAGGACCATGTCAACCTCGGGGTCATAATTTCAAGCAAACACCACATTCAAATGTATTACGGCGTTTCAATCCAAAGTGGTTCAATAAGTATGGTTCTTGGTTAGAGTATAATGTGGAGAAAGAGAAAGCTTATTGCTTATGTTGTTACTTATTCAGAGATCAAGCTGAGACACAAGGTGGGAGTGATACTTTTGTGTCGACTTGTTATTCTACTTGGAATAAGACTGATGGCTTTTCTAAGCATGAAGGCGGTCCTACTAGTTTCCACAGCATACGGCCTCCTCAAATATTTCCACACATTTGATTTTGTTTTCTATTTACAGCTAATGCTGGTTATTTTGTGACTCACAGACAACTTATCAAAGGCTCTGCAGAGAAGAGACCAAGATATCTTGAATGATATTTCATTGGTGGAATATACTAAGCGACAATTGCATAAGGTGAGAGATAATGGATGGGATGAATTTTTGGCTAACGTTTGGTCTTTTAGTGAGAAAAATAAGACTGAAATGTTGAACATGGGTGGAGAATTTATGGATTCAAGAAAACCAAGGAAAAAGACCAACATAACCAACATGCATCATTATAAGGTGGACTGTTTCTACACTGTCTTAGACATGCAACTTCAAGAGTTCAATGATCGTTGATGAGGTAAATTCAGAACTACTTGCTTGCATGGCATCCTTAAGTCCGGTAGATTCTTTTTGTCAATTTGATAAGTTAAAGATGGTGAGATTCGCTGAGTTTTATCCAGATAATTTTAGTTTTGTGGAGCGCAAATCTCTTGATCATCACCTTGACATCTATCTTGATAATGTGCAAAGAGATGAAAGGTTTACTAATCTAAAAAGTCTTGCTGATCTTGCCCTTGTGATGGTAAAGGTAGCTTTGATTATATCCGTTGCGACAACAACCGTTAAAACATGCTTCTCTGCAATGAGTATTGTGAAGACGGCATTGCCTAATCGTATTGGTGATACTTTCTTTAACGATTGCCTAGTTTTTTTTTTAATTGAAAACCCGTACTTGATACTGTAACAAATGAACAGTGATAAAAAATTTTTAAAAAATGAGTGAGCGTAGTATACATCTTTTAAAATGATTATTTGTAATGGATATTTTGTTTTTTAGTAAAATTTATGCATTTTGAAAGAAATTTTTTTTTTTGAACCCATGACTAAATATCCTGGCTCCACCACTGCTTGGGACCGGTCACGGCCCCTATGCCCAGCCTGGTCTTGAGGCTTCACACCGGTCACACTCCTTGTGACTGGTCTGGACATGTCTTCACTCTTTGGGTTGTATCTTCCAAACGGCTGAATAGATTGCTTTGATTATTGTCTTAGGTAAATCTTGACTCTTCTAGCTTTTCATAGACACCAAGAAATCCAAATTTGGTAATCCGGAACATCTTCAACGGATGTCATACTTTTGGTGGTCTGAAACTGTCCTGAAATTGGTTTTACTCGCCTTTTACCCTTTTTGCTCAAAAACCTATAAATGACTCCTGGAAGTGTAAATGGTGGAAAATGACTTCAAAGTATTCATCACTTATTTCTCCATTGGGAAACCTAATAAAAACATATGAAAATGGGAAAAAATATGATGTTATTAGTGCGTAAACTCGTGCATCTTTAGGATTTCATGGAAAACTGTCCAAAGAAAAGAGCAAGAGATTGACAAAAAAAAAAATGATACCCTAGAAAAGTAGGGAAAAATCTATTCCTTAGAAGTGAGAAAAGGGAGAGGAAATGAACCATATGAAGAATGTCTTGGCTTGAAGAGAGTCCACATTTCCTTTTATCGATATTCCTTTGGTAAGAACACGCTTTTTATTTGTTTTGCTTATTTTATGTAAAGAGATGACAATGGGGATACCCAAAGTTCCCTTGGATCGCGGATTCAGAGTAAATGATGTTGATGCTTCTCATGTGCAAGTACGTAAAGTAAGATCTAGAGTCAAGGCGACGAAGAGTGAGAAGAAGAGATTCCCGAAGATGACCGAGTTCCCATGATTTTCAAAACCTCGTTTCCATGACTTTACTTTCTTTTTTGCTTGAGGACAATCAAAGTCTAAACCTGGAGGAGATGATAACATTGTAGTTTTACCCATTTTACCTATTGTTTTCTTATGTTTTTAGGAAGAGTTTGGTATGATTTCAAGGAAAAAGTGCCAAATATAATCTATCTCAGATTCAAGAAGTTTTTATAGGTTTTAGGGAAAATGGACCAAAAGACGAGCAAAACCCGTTTTGGGACAGTTTCAAAGCTTCCAAAGTATGACATCCGTTGAAGATCTTCACGAGCAACAAATTGAGAGATCTCGGAGTCTAAGAAAAGCTAAAAGAGTCAAGATTCACCTCGGACAATAATCAATGCAATCTATTTATCTGTTTGGAAGATATAACCCAAAGAGTGAAGACATATCAAGACCAGTTACAAGACGTGTGGCCGGTGTGAAGCTGCTCTTGAGACCGGCCACAAGCCCCGTGGCCAGTGTGTGCCCTCTTGTTGGGACCGTCCACGACCGTTCATAACCCCCATGACCGGTCCATAAGCTTTCGTCTTGCACTTAACCTAAAACACGAGTTTAGCCCTAAAAACCCTAAACCGACCCCAAAGCCTATAAATATACATGCTTATGAATGTTTTGCTGTGTGGAGCCGTAGAGAACTTAGAAGAAATCCTAGAAGATGACCAGAGAAGCCACAACCGCCCTCTCGCTCGTCGAAGTCCATGAACTCCACCAAAACTCTTATTCTTTCATTTTTGCTTTACTTTGAATATTAAGGGAGAAGTTCTTACCTCTTGTATTCGATTCTAAGAAGTAATCTATGAACCCCAATCTTATATTTTATGCAATTAATGTTGATGAATTACTTAAACTTTGCTTTGATGATTCCTTTAAGCATTCTTGAGTAGTTTACTTGTTGGGTTTAAAGGGTCAATCAAAGGGGGGGGGGATCATGATCGATTAGTTTAGGTGGCAAGTTCTAGGTTTTGGATGATCGTTTACACTGTTCTTTCACTCTAAGCTTTCTCTTAATGCATGTAGTTAGCGTCATGAACTAGCTCTTATCTCAGGTACTTAGGTTTAGCTACCCGCTTGCTTATTTACTAGAACCTAGTTTGGATGAGTATCATGTCATAACAAGCAAATACCACTTAGTTATTGAACTTTATTGTAACGCCCGTGTTCCAAAATGGAGTTTTTGGAAATTAATTCCGGGATTTATGCGTAGATTTTTTTCTGGGAAATTAATTCCGGGAATTTCTGGGGTAATTTGTAAGTTACACGCATTTTCCCCGTAAGAGGGTGTTCGGAGCTAATTTAGGAGTTTGGGGTCAGTTTGTGAATTTTTCGGGAATTCAGGGACCCAAATCCTAAATTAGTGCCCGGTTTCCGGAAAAAGAGAAATTCGGAATTACACCCGGAATTATGCGGAGAATCTCTGGAAAATATTTCCGGGAATTTTAGGAGTAATTGGGAAATTACGCCGCATTTTTCCCGTAGGGGTGTGCGGGAACGATTGGGAAGTTTGGGGTCCGTTTGGGAACTTTTGGGAAGTTAAGGGACCAAACCTTAATTAAGTTTTATATGATTTAAATCAGATTTTCACCAACCCCTAAAAGTCAAGCAGCCACCCCTAGCTTTCTAGTGTACCCACCTAGGCACCTATTTTCCACACCTATCACCTACAAAGCAGCCTCTACCTTCTCCTTTAGCTGAATTTGCCGACACTTCTCTTCCATCTGCAGCAAGAGAAAAGTTAAGCAAGAGAAAAAGAAAAGTTAAGAAAGGAGAAGAGGAGGAAGGAAAAAGTGTGGGCTTGTGTTGGTGTGGGTGTGGAGAGCAAGCAAGGCTGAGAGCTTGTTTGTGTGGGTGTGGGCGTGGGAGCTAGAGAAGAGTAAGCTTGGTGGTTGTGTGTGGTGGCGTGGAGGCTAGAGGTGAAGGAACGGGTTGCCGTGACGGTGTAGCTTCATGGCTCTATCGTAGCTTGTGTCATCACCGTGAGTTAGGGTAACGTTCTTTCCCTCTTAGTCTGTTTTTGTAGCCGTGTGTTGGGTTGGTGTTGCCGGGAGATGTCCCGTGTTCGTTGGTTCGGTGAGAGGAACCGTGTGTGTGAGTCACGGTGGTGTCGTTGGGGGACACGTGTTAGGAGGCGTGTTGGTGTCGGTGTTTTGTGGCCGCGGGTGTGAGCGGTGTTGGTGGCGGAGAGTGCTTGATCGTGGCTCCGTGGTGGTGGTTTGTGGTTGAGGAGTTGGAGTTCGATCGCGTGGCCATGTTGGCGTGAGTGGTGCAAAGCGGTATTGGCATTTTGCACTAGGAACGATCGATCCAGGTCTAGATCGATCGATCCAAGCCGGATCGATCGATCTGGAGGGTGGATCGATCGATCTGGAGGGTGGATGGTCGATCTGGTTATCTCACGGCCGGCCATGATCGATCGATCCAGGCGGGATCGATCGATCTGGTCGTTCTGGTCGGCCATTTTGTGTGTATTTTGGTTTCTTGTGTCTTAAGTTTTGTTATTTGATTTTTGTTAGGCACGTGTTTGAGGAAGTGAAGTCTATTCATTCCGGGAAGTTTTAGGAGTTTTCGTGCGTGGCATAAGGTGAGTGCATGACCATAAGCTTATCTAAGCAATTTAATTGTTTGACGTGGTTTCATGGATTAGGCCGTGTTTGACCTCGGGTGATCTAGATCGAGTTTTCGTGAGATGGTTGTTTCGGTATTTTGTGTTTATCTATGTTAAATGATTTAAATTGTTTGTGAGTAAAGCTTGTAGATGGGAGGATTGTCTCACTAAGTATTTGTTGAAATACTTATGCATCTCTTTTGTTTGATGCAGAGAAAGAAAAGTTGTGACTGTGGAATCGAGGCGAGGAAGAGGGGTTGATCTAAGGACTCGTTGTTTGTTTACGTGTTTTATCTTAAAGTTGAATAATTAACTTTGGTGTTTCTGTATTCGTATTTTTTATTGTTTAAGGAGTTATGCGGATTTATTTATTTATAAGTTAAGTAATTTATTTCGTGTATTTTAAGTAATCCGAAGGATAAATGATCGAACGATCTCGAGTCCGGTTTCTCGTTTATCGAGAACCGTTATAGACAACGGAAATTGTCTATGAAAGCCAAGGTGGCTATAGAGACCAACTTCGACTCTCAACTCAAGTCGTCGTATTCTGGAAAGTTCAATCGATCAAATATCTTTTCGGTGTTTGTGTGTTTGTATGTTATTTTTGGGGTGTTTAATTAATTATTAATCATGAGTAGTTGAATTTTAATTGATTGGGGAAGTAATTAATATTTATGGGAATATTAATTATTGGTTTTGCAAAAAGAAAAAAAAACGAGTGCGGTCGTTTCATTTATGAACAATAATCAAACCTGATCTTATTGCTCTGATATATGTGTATTTGCCTACGATCCCTTTAATACCCAACGCCTTCTCTTATTGATTTACACATTTGTTTATTTGCTTTTGTTTCATTATTGCACTCGTGACACCACAACAAACCTCTCTTATATTGTTGATGCTAGCCTTACTTTGTTCTAAAAGATTTGTAATACAACTTTTCTCTTTGTAGAATTCGATCCTTAAATACAACCAGGGGCGGACCCAAGGAAAAAAATTACCTAGTGCAAAAATTCTATACGAGAGGTTTGAACCCATGATCTCATGGATTAAACTAGTGCAACTATACCATTTTTACCACATTATTTATATTGTTAAAAGATAACTCGTATTTTCTTTAGAAGTTTTAACAACTATTTTGATATAGTTGAAGTGTCCTAAAGTAAAAAATGACATGTTGGAAAATTAAAAATATATATGAGAGTAAAATGGTGATTGTATCCATGTGTGCGTTTCTGCTTTCGATCTCATAATTCTCCCATGTGGTATACTAAGTGTTGCAGAGTCTCTATTCGATTATCTAGGAATTTCAAAACTAGAACTTAAGATCTTTTCTCTTTATTCCATTTGTTTTTTATTTTATTTTGGTCTTTGTGCATTCAATACGCTTCTTTCTGTGTGGCTTGTGCTTGTGTCTACTGGGAACTCTAGAAATGGTCCCGCTTTATGTCTAGTCTGAGTCTTAAGAAACTTGTTATCATACGTGGAAATTGGGATTTGTTTGTTAAGTCTGATTTCAAGTGCATCAGTTTTGTTGTTCCGAGTGTTGGCTATTTAGATAACTTGGATTATTTTCCAAAATAGTATCTAAATGTTAATATCATCTCTCTTGTTAAAGCTAAAGCTAGTCTTATTCAGGGAAGATATCAAATATGGTCCTATTTAATAAGTTAATCTAAATGTTAATCTCCTTCTCTCCATATATGATATCTTCCAAGAATAAGATTTAGCTTAGCTTCAACAAGGGAGTCAAGATTAACCTTTAGATATGGTTTTGAAACATAGTGAGAATAATCTAAATAGGCAAGGACCAGACGCATCAAAACTAATGCTCTTAAAATCATTAATTATTAGTAAAAGAATCCCACTTTTCACATGCTATAATAAGTCTCTTAAGGCTATATTAGACACAGAACGGAACAATTTTCAGAGTTCACCGGGATGATGACCACCGCTGAGCCACACAAGGATGATGCACCGGGATGATGACGATTGCTGAGCCACAACAGGATGGTGCACCGGGATGATAAAACAGCTGGGAGCAGTTTTATGTGGGTTGACCCGGTTTGTTTTAATGCTTCCTAGCTATAAATAGATTACCCTAATGAAAAGGGTAATGCTTTGTTTTAGAAAATTCTCTTAGCCTCTTTAAGCTTTTGCTAATACTTTGTATGAATCTTTCAATTTTAATGTATCAAACATATTTATCTTTAAATCTTTAATCTACTTATCTTTAACTCATGATTAACCAAAGCTCAAATCTATTGCTTTTTGTTTCCATGGAGATGAGTGAGTAGTCTTTTAAGAACTTTTCGGTTTGATAGATTTATGGTGATTATTTGTAGATTAGTGTAGCATAGGGTTGTAACAACTTATATCCACACTTACTAGGTGTTAGTAATGGTAGATTAGCATAGATTTTGTTGATTTAGATCTTAGGCATTTTCATGCCCACAAGGTGTCCAATAAATTTTTTGAGCCAAATTACTAAGAGCTTTACATGCCTAGCATATGAGAATAGTTGATTTGGATGTTTATCAGTTAATTAAGCTTGGAATTAATGATTATTGTTAATTTGATAGCTAGCAATGATTATTGATTATTGAATGATTTGTGCCATAAAAGTGGACTAGTTGATATTAGTGCCATAAGAGCATGTGCAGTGGGAGATTCTCACAAAAGTTCTCAATAATATAAAAAATAATAATAATAAAAAGTAAGAGAGAGAGATGAGAACCGATTCTTCTTTGAGAACCCTTAAGAACCTCTTGAGAGACTACTCTCACACATATCAACAAGTGATTGGATTTAAATTTTTTTTACTATTTAAATTTTAAATAAATAATTAAATTATAATAAATATATTAAAAGAATATATTTAAGAGACTTAGTGGGTTTCTGACCACCACTGCATATGCTTTAAGACCAATAGATTAGTTCTAAAAAGTAGATTTAAGGTTCACTAATTACCATTTGATCACTCTGTTCACCGATCTTATTACCGAAAGTTTATTTTCTCTATTTTAATTTCAAACCGTTTTAGTGTTTTCATTTACTTCAAATTTGGATACAAAACACAAACTATTTATTGCTTAGATTGAAATGAAGATTTTTATTTCTAGTGTGCTTTCTTGTTTCTCCGTTGAGTGATCCTAAAGTACTCAACGTACTTAGGTTAATTGATAGACCTATAAATTTAACTATCAACAAGGTAAACTTTCATTAAACTGAAACAGAAATAGAGAGTCCAATGCATACAAATCGGCCACTGAGTTAGCCATACGTGGGATGAAATAAAAACTGATATTAGCAATTGGTTCCACAGATCTGCGATATCTTGAAGGGTCCCAAAGACCTCTGTGTAAAAAACTTTTTCTTTAATCAGCTTTATTACTGATTGTGAATCCGAAAGCACCTTCACATCGATTCTGCACAAAAATAGAGCATGCTTCAAAGCTTTCTTAATTGTCTCACTACAAAAATAATGAGCATTGATAGCACATTAGGATAGCACGGTTTTCATAATTGCTATTATAAATGAATTCGAAAATTTGGTTACCATATAATAGCATTTAAAAAATGCTATTATTATAACAGCGTCTAAAAAACGCTAAGATAAAAAATCATTAAGCAGAAAAATAAAATAGCTTTGTGGGACACAATTTTTCTAATGGAACCATTACACTTAGCGAAATAATTGAAAAATCAACTTTAAAAACGTAAGAAATGACACTCTTGTCTATTTTTTCTCGTCTCTCTATAACCCTAAACTAGCCACTGCCTTCTTTTAACCCTATATCTGAAGGGAGACGCAGCTATCTTCTTTCTAGGGTTCAATATTACGTTCTGGTTATTAATCTCCAACCAATTCGCCGGGATTCTCCGTTCGTTGGCCACTACTGTCCCAGCTCCGAAATTCATCTCCTTGAAATCGCAGGAAAACTCGGTCATCGTGAGATATCTCATGTCCGAAAATTGGAGCTCCTCTTCACTCTGCGATACCTTATTTCAGAATTCTCCAATGTGGATTTCGATATCAATTTACATCATGTGGTATTCAATTCCTCTTCTCTTTCCCTGCGCTGGTTACCTTGGATTCATCTCTCCAATTCTCATTATATTTTATGGAACTCAGTTGTGAAAGCTCAAGCGACTGTTACTGAGCAAGCTCTGGTGGTTGTTGTTACAGGTTCACACGTGTGCTAGGAATGAGAGTGAGCTAGAGAATTATTTGAGAGGTTGGAACCAGTCTGATTTTTCGAGTTGCTGGCTTGGTCTGCGAGTTGATTGAGACTGTGTCTTCTATCTTTGATGCTTCATATCCATGTAAGGTTTTATGCACATAAGGTGTTCGTTGATTTGTCTGTGAGAATAATAGATACTTTCTTGTGTTAACTTGTCTTCTGCTTTTTTTTAGCTAAACAATGGACGAACATCATGAGACCAATGATTGTAATATGAGTTCAGTGTGGTCCTTGAGATTTGATTATCCTTTTTAAACCGTATATACATATTTATGCCTTTTTCCATATCTAACATCTTCGTGATTCATGGTTTCATAATCTTGATGTAGATTTTGTGCTACTGATTGCTCGAGTATTTAACCCGATACACTTAACCGCTAGGTAGTATATACGGGGTCGATCCACAAGAACCAATGGTACTCTAAGGATTTACGAGAGTCGTAATTAGCTAGAGCGAGAATTATTTGTTTGTTTTGGGTGCATGTAAAAATACGATAAACTTGAATGATTAAACTTTTTCGATTTAAAACATTGGGCTATAGGGTATTCTAGGATATCAATGATCAATGAGAATATGAAGCTTGGGGGTTTAACAAGTTAAGAACCATTCTTGAACATGAACACAAGTTTAGACTAACCTTCTTTCAAAGCATTAATCACTAAACTTGACTACTCGATTACTAAACTTTCGTTTGAAATCTCCTAACCAAATTCGCATTAACAAACAAGTTCACTAAGTTCACAATGATGATCTAGCTTCAACTTTCGTTGGCTAGAGATACAAAGCTCAATTCATATTATTCAAGCCTTCTATAAACACTTTTGATGCATAGAACAACTTAAAATCAAGATTAGAGTGATCAGTCCTAATCTAGCATTAAGACCATATGAATTGAAGAATCTATGGATTATAAACCCCAAACAACAATCATATCACTAAATCATTGAATCTCCTTTAGAACCCTAAAACCCAATTGATGAACTACTCACACATATTAACCAGATCAACACAAAGATTTATAGAAAACATGATATATTATTGAAATAAGCAAGAAAAGTTATAAGAATTCTTCTCTAGAACAATGGATTGTGTAACGCCCGTCTCCCAAAAAGGGATTATTGACGAAATTTATATATATAGGATATTTATATATATATCAAAACGTCTTTGATCCGAATAAATCTGTGTAAGAGAGATTATCTCCTTAAAGTTATTTCCGTTGGCCTCGGGAATGGAGTTCGCGAAGAGAAATGTCGGGGTGAAAAAGAGGGGTCAAGAATCAATTTTCGATCCTGATAGGGGTGAATTTTTTTGGTTGGGGTGTGGTTTTGGTCTGGATCGATCGATCCTGATAGGGATCGATCGATCTTGTTTTGCGGTTGTAAAGAGGATCGACTGATCCTGCTTGGATCGATCGATCCTGCTTGGATCGATCGATCCCGACTGTCGGCAGAGTTGTTAAACTCGACCTTTCTCTTTAAAAACGCGATTTTTGGTTGGAGGAAAAGGGAGTTTTGGGTTCTGAGCTTTCAGAGGACGAATTTGAGGGAGAAAGAAGAGAGAGAGAGGTGGAAGAAGAGAGTTTGTGTGTTAATCTAAGAGAGAAAGAGAGAATTGGAGGTTGAGTTGAGTTGGAGCTTGGAGGAGTTGGAGTTCAAGCTGGTGGAGCTTCGTGGAGGAGAAGAAGTCAGTCTAGGCTTGTGGAGTGGTTCTTGAGCTAGAATCCGTCAGCAATCAAGGTGAGTGCGTGACCAAGGGCTGGACTAAGCTTGTAGAACATTGATTTCGGTTTTGATGCTTGTTTGATAGATTTGCTTAGATCCATGGAGTTTTCTGGATTGTTTCTTGTGTCCTTGAGTTGGGTAATGTTGTGTTGTCATTAGGATTCAAGTTTGTGCCGTTTTGGAGGTTGTTTGTTGCAATTCGACTTGGTAGAAGTCGAATCCGAGTGTTGCAGGAAGCTTGGATCGATCGATCCAGGCGGGATCGATCGATCTGGTCGGAGATCGACCGATCTGGTCGGAGATCGATCGATCTGGTCGGAGATCGATCGATCTGGTCGGGAACGATCGATCCTGTCCCGGATCGATCGTTCGGTGTTGTTCACGGCCGTTCTGGATCGATCGATCCTGGCCAGGATCGATCGATCTGGTCGTTCTGGCCGTTTTTCGTGTTCGTTTCTTGTGTTGGGGGTGATTTTTGGTTCGTAGCATCGTGTGTCGTGTTCGGTTGGGTTCGGGCATTGCGTGGTTTTACTTGCTTGTGTGTATAGCTCGTTGTTGGGAGGATCGCCTCGCTAAGTATTTATGATAATACTTACGCATCTCTGTGTGTGTTTGATGCAGGTAAAGATAAAGTGTGATCGTGGAATCAAGGCTATGAGGAAGAGGATGATTAGGACTCGTGTTGTTGTTTTATATTGTTAAGGTTAATAAGCGAGTCTTATTTGTAATGCTTAAGTTGTTAGAAACCATTGCGTGTGTTGGTTGTGTAATAAATGTTATTGTTTGTGCGTTATTTTCGTGGTTGTGGATCCGTATGATAATTAATGGTATGGGACATTAATTATCGTGTTTTTTAAAAAAAAAAAAAAAAAAACGGGTCGGGTCGTTTCAATTTGGTATCAGAGCGTATACGGTTCTAGGACGAATTAGAAATTGTTTGAGTGTAGAGTCTTAGAATCATCCTCTCCGAGCCTTCAAGTGATTCCACGGTGAGTTGTGTTTTTATTGACTTTTGTTTGAGTTGTTTTGGGTTTTTAGTATCTGCTGTTGTAAGTGCAGATGGCTAGAGGAGCTAGAGGTCGTGGCCGTGGCCGTGGTAGAGGCCGAGGTCGTGTTCCAGTGGTGGGTTTGGGAGAGGCACAGAGTGCCACGGTTGAGCAAGGCGGAGATTTGCATACGGGTCCGTTGGGGTCTGAGGGTGCGGCCGGTGAGAGTGCCGGTGAGGCTAGAGTTCCAGCAGGTGCTGCGGGTGTGGCAGCAGGTGATGCTCAGGCCCAGGATGCCCGTATTGCGGAACTGTTGACCTTGCTGTTGGAGCGGTATCCAGAGAGGGTAGCGGTACAAGCTCCAGCTGTGACACCAGTAGTTGAGGCACAACCGAGAGTTGTGGTTGAGGAGGAGCTCCCATCCTACCATAGGATGATGGAGCAGATGCAGAGGATGGGTACTACGTTTTTCCTGGGTGGTGTCGGTCCTGAGGAGGCTAATATGTGGAGGTCCCGGTTGGAGCGGAACTTCCGGTCATGTAGGTGTCCAGAGGGATACCGAGTTGACTTGGCAGTTCATCACTTGGATGGTGATGCACATCTGTGGTGGACGAGTGTAGTCGCCAGGAGAGGTCAGGTGGAGTTGACTTGGCGAGATTTTGTGGAGGAGTTTAACTCCAAATATTTTCCACAGGAGGCAGTAGACCGGTTGGAGGCGAGGTTTTTGAGTCTGACTCAGGGGGACCGGACTGTCCGGGAGTTTGAGACAGAGTTCAACCGGCTTTCCATTTATGCTGGACGAGTCATGGAGGGTGAGCAGGCCCGAGTGCGACGGTTTATGTTAGGCTTGCGGCCTGAGTTGAGGACCCGTTGCCTTGGTAAGTTGTTTGGCACATTGGGAGAGTTGGTTGAGTTGGCCGCATCTATAGAAGATGGTCTGAGGGAGGAGGTAGCATCTTCTACTTTGAGTTTCCAGGCCAAGAAGATGCAGCAGCAATCAGGGTCAAGTAAGGGGAGTGGGCAGGTGGTAGGGCAGAAGAGGAAGTGGGGAGGCACCTCTGCAGGTACTCAGCGTGGTCCAGGATGCTTCGGGTGTGGAAGCAAGGATCACAAGATTGCGAGTTGCCCCTCAAGGAGTGCAGGACGTGGAGGCCCTGTGAGGAGTAGCCAGAGTGGCCAGGGATGTTTTGGGTGCGGAAGTATGGACCACAGGGTGGCCAACTGTCCGCAGAAGGGAGAGGTCCTTTCAGATACTCGGGTGTGCTTCCATTGCAAGGAAGTGGGGCATATCAAGCCCAAATGCCCTAAGTTGCAGCAGGGAGGGGTAGCAGTAGCACCGTCGAGTAGGCAGAGTGCGGTGGCACCTCGGGTTTACACCGTCGAGGAGGCAGTTGAGGGGAGTGCTGGACTGCAGATGGTGCCAACCACAGCACCACCGATCAGGCAGATAGCACCTGCGCCTCGGGTGTATTCCATCGCGGAGACGGGAGAGCCGAGCTCCAGGCCGATCACAGGTACTTTTTAGACTTATCTGTGTTAAATTTCTTTCGGATATAAACTTTCTGTCTTCGTGAGGGGTTATTAAGGTTCTCGGCACATGGGTATGTGCAGGGACCTTATTTGTGGGAGGTGTTGAATCCCATGTGTTATTTGATTCCGGGGCATCGCATTGCTTTGTTACTCCGGAATTGGCCGAGAAGGCCGAATTGCGAGGCGAACCCAATGAGCCGTTGGGTTTTGTAAAGGTTGCGGGAGGGAAGTTTCTATCTATTCTTGGTCGAGTTAGAGGTGTGGATGTTCAGGTAGCCGGAGAGTCTATGCCAGCAGATTTGATCATATGCTCAGTGGAGTTGTATGACGTCATTTTGGGCATGTATTGGCTTAGTAAGTACATCGCACATCTGGACTGTCGACGCGGGCGTGTAATATTCGAGAGGGAGAGGCAGAGGTTGGTTTATCAGGGAGTGAGACCAACTTCCGGGAGTCTCGTAATATCAGTCATTCAGGCGGAGAGCATGATCGAGAGAGGTTACGAGGCTTATCTAGTGACCATCGTTACCCCTGAGACTGTTGGAGATCTGGAGGTTAGAGATATTCGGGTTGTTCAGGATTTCCAGGATGTGTTTCAGTCGCTGCAGGGATTGCCGCAGTCACGGTCAGATCCTTTCACGATTGAGTTGGAACCCGGAACAACGCCAATATCTAAGGCACCGTATAAGATGGCTCCAGCAGAGATGGCAGAGCTGAAGAAGCAGCTGGAGGAGTTGTTGAGTAAGGGTTTTATCAGGCCGAGTACTTCACCGTGGGGAGCACCGGTGTTGTTTGTGAAGAAGAAGGATGGTAGTTTCCGGTTGTGTATCGATTACCGGGGACTTAACCGAGTCACTGTGAAGAACAAGTATCCTCTTCCGCGGATTGATGAGTTGTTGGATCAGTTGAGAGGGGCTACTTGGTTCTCCAAGATAGACTTGGCTTCTGGATACCATCAGATTCGGATTGGTGAGGAGGATATCCGGAAGACAGCTTTCAGGTCGAGGTATGGGCATTATGAGTTTGTGGTGATGCCTTTTGGGTTGACGAATGCACCAGCCGCGTTCATGAGATTGATGAACAGTGTGTTCCAAGAGTATTTGGATGAATTCGTGATCATTTTATTGATGATATCTTGGTGTATTCGAAGAATCCTGAGGAGCATGAGGAACACCTGAGAGTTGTTCTGGAAAAGCTACGAGAGCATAAGTTGGTTGCTAAGTTGAGTAAGTGTAGCTTTTGGCAGAGGGAGATTGGATTTTTGGGTCACATTGTTTCTGAGGAGGGAGTTTCAGTAGACCCAGAGAAGATTCAAGCCATCAGAGATTGGCCGAGGCCAAGGAATGCCACGGAGATCAGGAGTTTCCTTGGTTTGGCAGGTTATTATCGGAGGTTCGTCAAGGGTTTTGCGAGTATGGCTAAGTCTTTGACAAAGCTGACAGGAAAGGATGTTCCTTTCGTTTGGTCTCCAGAGTGTGAGGAGAGTTTCGCAAACCTGAAGACGATGCTGACTAGTACACCAGTGTTGGCATTGCCCGAGCCGGGTGAGCCTTATGTGGTGTATACAGATGCCTCGAGAGTTGGCCTTGGTTGTGTGTTGATGCAGCGGGGAAAGGTGATTGCCTATGCTTCGAGGCAGTTGAGGAAGCATGAGGGCAACTACCCTACCCATGATCTTGAGATGGCTGCGGTGGTGTTTGCCTTAAAGATTTGGAGGTCTTATCTGTATGGCGGGAAGGTTCAGGTATTCACAGATCATAAGAGTCTGAAGTATTTGTTCACTCAGCCCGAGTTGAATTTAAGGCAGAGACGTTGGATGGAGTTAGTGGCAGATTATGATCTGGAGATAGCTTAACATCTGGAGATAGCTTACCATCTTGGTAAAGCAAATTTGGTTGCTGATGCCCTGAGTCGCAAGCGAGTATCTTCGGCTAGTGAGCGGGACATGGAGTCCTTGGTGTGCGAGATTAGCACGTTGAGGTTGTGTGCTATATCTCAGGAACCGTTGGGCTTGGAGGCGACTAATCAGGCAGATCTTTTGAGTAGAGTTCGGTTGGCTCAGGAAAAAGATGAAGAGTTGATTAAGGCCTCCAGAGCTGAGGGTTCGGAGTATCATGTCTCAACTAATGGGACTATTCTTGTGCATGGGCGGGTATGTGTACCCAAGGATGAGGAGTTGAAGCGAGAGATTCTGAGTGAGGCTCATGCAAGCAAGTTTTCGATTCACCCAGGAGCGACTAAGATGTACCGTGATCTGAAACGGTATTATCATTGGGTCGGGATGAAAAAGGATGTTGCTAACTGGGTCGCAGAGTGCGATGTGTGCCAGTTAGTGAAGGCAGAACATCAGGTTCCAAGCGGGCTGTTGCGGAGTTTACCCATTCCCGAGTGGAAGTGGGATATGATTACGATGGATTTTGTAGTTGGGTTACCTGTTTCTCGGACCAAGGATGCTATTTGGGTCATTGTTGATCGATTGACCAAGTCGGCGCATTTTCTAGCCATTAAGAAAACCGATGGAGCTACGGTTCTGGCTAGGAAGTATGTGCAGGAGATAGTGAGACTTCATGGAGTACCGGTGAGTATAGTGTCAGACCGGGACCCTAAGTTCACTTCGAAGTTCTGGAAGGCATTCCAGGAAGAGATGGGCACTAGGGTGCACTTAAGTACGGCATATCACCCTCAGACGGATGGGCAGTCCGAGAGGACCATCCAGACTCTTGAGGACTTACTGAGGATGTGTGTGCTTGACTGGGGTGGTCATTGGGTGGACCACTTGAGCTTGGCAGAGTTTGCTTACAATAATAGCTACCAGGCAAGCATTGGGATGGCCCCATACGAGGCACTCTATGGGAGGCCATGTCGTACACCCTTGTGTTGGACCCAGGTGGGGGAGAGGAGTATGTTGGGTGCAGATTTTGTTCAGGAAACTACGGAGAAGATCCGAGTTTTGAAACTGAACATGAAGGAAGCCCAAGATCGGCAAAAGAGTTATGCCGATAAGAGGAGAAAAGACCTCGAGTTTGAGGTGGGAGATAGGGTATATCTCAAGATGGCATCGTTGCGGCGTCCGAACAGATCCATTACTGAGACTATGTTAAGTCCGAGGTACTTGGGTCCGTTCAAAATTATTGAGAAGGTTGGCCCGGTTGCATATCGGTTGGAGTTACCGGAGGTTATGCGAGCACTTCACAAGGTCTTCCATGTGTCGATGCTGAAGAAATGTTTACGTAAGGATGATGAGATATTGGAAGAGATTCCGACAGATCTTCAGCCTAATATGACCGTTGAGGCGAGACCCTTGAGGATTGTTGAGAGGAGGGTCAAAGAGCTTCGTCGGAAGAAGATTCCAATGATGAGGGTGTTATGGGATTGTGACGGTGTGCAAGAGGAGACTTGGGAACCAGAGGCAAGGATGGAAACAAGATTTAAAAAGTGGTTCGAGAAGCAAGCTGAGGCTTGAGTTTCCATCGATGGTTCTATTCTCACATTTTGAGTTGGATGTCTTGTTTTGTACGATGAATATTATGTGAAATTAAATAAGAGGAGTATTCTTATGAGTTTATGACTTGTGATGTCATGTGAGTAAAGAAAAGTTTATTAGAGTATAAACTGTAAATATCCTTCGAACGAGGATAAAGGGAATACCCTGAGTGAGTGAATATACCATAAGATAACATGTGTAGTGGTTATAGGATTGGTTGATATTCCGGGATGGGAATATGGTTGGTGAGTGTCACCACATGATGTGATGTGTGGACTCTGTGAGATAGTTTCGGTCGAACATGCTTATAGATGTTAGACTTGCTTGCTCCAAGGACTGGTGGGTCCTGTACGACTCGTGGGAGATGGATTTCTCCAGAGGCGGGGATGAGGATTTCCCCGGATACCCAGAGCTCGAAGGACTTGTGAGTCCTGAGAGTGAGAGTGGTATGACTGTAATACCCATAGCTTGAAGGTCTTTGTGACCTGAGAGTGCGAGGGGTATGGTTGCTATACCCAGCGCTTGAAGGGCTGACGAGTCCTGAGAGTGGGAGTGGTATAGGTTGGATGCCGTTAGCTTGCAGGACTTTGTGGCCTGTAAGTGAGAGTGGCATGAGGTACCCAGAGCCCAGAGTGCCTTGCACAGAGGGTGGGAGTGGTACGAGTATGAGTTGGGAGCAGTGTATGTCTATGACGTGAGTATAAGCATAGCGGCTGAATAGAGATCTCGAAAGTGGTTGGGTTGTGACTTGGGAATAGAGTCGTGTTTGTAGTTAAACTTGTTAAGGGAAAATGAGATAAGTGGTTTGATCGGATGGCTCGTGAGCAGTTCTATGCGGTAGATCTGATTCTCGAACGTGTGGTACTTGTTTGTTTTATTACGTTCGTCATGAGGAATCGCTAAAAAGAATGGCTAAGTACTAAAAGCTATCTTATCTAACTCTGTCGAAAGTTCTCTGAAGCAAGTTGACGCTAGAAGGTTCGCGGGGTTGTTGGATAGGTAGAGTGGTATGGTCGGATTGACCATGAGAGGGTAAGGATCGTTGCGACGATGGTGTGTTGAGTGCATAGCGGATTGAACTGTGTCTAAGGATTCGAGGACGAATCCAGTTTGGTGGGGGAGAATTGTAACGCCCGTCTCCCAAAAAGGGATTATTGACGAAATTTATATATATAGGATATTTATATATATATCAAAACGTCTTTGATCCGAATAAATCTGTGTAAGAGAGATTATCTCCTTAAACTTATTTCCGTTGGCCTCGGGAATGGAGTTCGCGAAGAGAAATGTCGGAGGAAAAGGGAGTTGTTAAACTCGACCTTTCTCTTTAAAAACGCGATTTTTGGTTGGAGGAAAAGGGAGTTTTGGGTTCTGAGCTTTCAGAGGACGAATTTGAGGGAGAAAGAAGAGAGAGAGAGGTGGAAGAAGAGAGTTTGTGTGTTAATCTAAGAGAGAAAGAGAGAATTGGAGGTTGAGTTGAGTTGGAGCTTGGAGGAGTTGGAGTTCAAGCTGGTGGAGCTTCGTGGAGGAGAAGAAGTCAGTCTAGGCTTGTGGAGTGGTTCTTGAGCTAGAATCCGTCAGCAATTAAGGTGAGTGCGTGACCAAGGGCTGGACTAAGCTTGTAGAACATTGATTTCGGTTTTGATGCTTGTTTGATAGATTTGCTTAGATCCATGGAGTTTTCTGGATTGTTTCTTGTGTCCTTGAGTTGGGTAATGTTGTGTTGTCATTAGGATTCAAGTTTGTGCCGTTTTGGAGGTTGTTTGTTGCAATTCGACTTGGTAGAAGTCGAATCCGAGTGTTGCAGGAAGCTTGGATCGATCGATCTGGTCGGAGATCGACCGATCTGGTCGGAGATCGATCGATCTGGTCGGGAACGATCGATCCTGTCCCGGATCGATCGTTCGGTGTTGTTCACGGCCGTTCTGGATCGATCGATCCTGGTCAGGATCGATCGATCTGGTCGTTCTGGCCGTTTTTCGTGTTCGTTTCTTGTGTTAGGGGTGATTTTTGGTTCGTAGCATCGTGTGTCGTGTTCGGTTGGGTTCGGGCATTGCGTGATTTTACTTGCTTGTGTGTATAGCTCGTAGTTGGGAGGATCGCCTCGCTAAGTATTTATGATAATACTTACGCATCTCTGTGTGTGTTTGATGCAGGTAAAGATAAAGTGTGATCGTGGAATCAAGGCTATGAGGAAGAGGATGATTAGGACTCGTGTTGTTGTTTTATATTGTTAAGGTTAATAAGCGAGTCTTATTTGTAATGCTTAAGTTGTTAGAAACCATTGCGTGTGTTGGTTGTGTAATAAATGTTATTGTTTGTGCGTTATTTTCGTGGTTGTGGATCCGTATGATAATTAATGGTATGGGACATTAATTATCGTGTTTTTTTAAAAAAAAAAAAAAAAAACGGGTCGGGTCGTTTCAGATTGGATCTTGTTTCTTCAAGTTTTTGAGAGGTGATGAGAGAAGTTTCTCTGCAGAAAATATAAGTTTATCTCTCTAGAATCAAAGTTGTCTCTAATAATGACTCTAAAATCCGTATATAAAACCAAACTTGACAAAACATAAGTCAAAAGGTAAACTGTCGGCAGGGACCAGATCGATCGATCTGTGTATGGATCGATCGATCTGGCTTGGATCGATCGATCCGGACTTGTATGGTCGATCCGGGAAACTCACGTAAAGCTGGATCGATCGATCCGGTTACGGATCGATCGATCTGATCGAGAACGGTCGATCTTGGCCTCTTTTGGTCGATCCAGGAAGCATACACATTTTCCTAATGCAGGATCGATCGATCCAAGCTAGGATCGATCGATCTGAGCTTCAAAATTGCTCTTCTTGCTCTTTTGCCTCCTTTCCTTGATCCTTTTGACATCAAACTCCATTTGATCATGTTTTATCCTGAAAAGACTCTAAAAACAAAGCAAAGACTCGAAAGAACAATGAAAACGATAGTTAAAATACGTAAAAACTATAATATATCAGCTACCATGGCTGGGGTTATGCAAAATTTCATTGTTGCATCAATGTTCATGTGGATTCTTCCTAATGCGATATTATATGGATTCAACAATAATTTGCTTCATGGTAAGCCTGTAATTTCTAGGATTTACTTGATGTATGAGGAAATCTGTGTCATTTTCTAATTGCATCCTGATTCTGCCTTTGAATTTTGTTTTATCGTGTTTTGAGCTTGGAGCTCTTGAATTAAAATGAAGCCATTAGCTAGATTTCTCATTTTGTGTTCAAATATAGATTTTGAGTATCATTTGGTGTTTGCATTATAATTGTGAATTCTCTCTGGATCTTTCTTTGACTAAATGACTAAGGTTTAGCTTGCACAAGGGTATAGGTTTAAGGAGTATAATGATTTTCTAGGAACCAGAGGGCACATGATGTTGCTAATTAATGGTCACCTCGTCTGTCCTGTAACTATGATCTGAAGATCTTTGTGGTCATAAGTTTAGTCTTGTTGATTAGGAGTGATTGGATTGTGGCTTGTGGTAGGATGCTTTTACGCTTGAAACATTTTAAATTTACTTTAATCTAGAGAACCATTATCTCAAGAAGTAAGGAAGGCTGTTTATAAGTTTCTTTTATGGGGAACAAATACCAGGAACTTTTCCTTGTTGATATAAGCTTCTTTTGCTTCTGCAAACACTCTTTTTAGTGGAACTTGATTCATGAGAATAGGTGGTTGTTGGGATCTGATGGCCGATTAGAGAATTCTGATGGTAAAATATTTGAGAAACTTCAAATCTGAGTGTAGGGTTTGAAATACTCAAGTTAAATTGCAAATGATGGGTTATCTGATAAGCCATTTTCGTTCTCAATCATGGCTGCCAATAAAAATCAAGGTTGCTTTTGTATATTCTAGGTTTCAAGCATGTGACTTAGCGTACCATTTTCAAAGAGAAACACTTCATCAGCCACCACATTCAGACCTCTGTTTGAGTTCATCTTGGATCAGGCAAGTCATTAAATTATTATCATTCTCCTATATATTCATGTTGGATCAGCCAAACCAATCTTGTCCTATAGATTCAATTGGAGTCAGTTTAATTGGATTTTTAAAATTCGTGTTTATTTATTTAGGGGTTGCAGTGGTAGAGTATATCAAAGAGAAGATGATGTTGTATGGTACCCTGATGGTGATATGAAGGTTAGGCATGAGTACAATCCACTTACTCCTTACATACCTGCAAGACCAGTAGCCAAGGCAGCAATGGAAGGTGTTAACGGTATGTAACATAACTGCAAAACTCAGCTTAACTAAATTTGTGTGCTTTTATAAACATATAAACATATATCTTTTTAGACCAATTGGACTGTAATCCAGAATAATAATGGTTCAGGACCTGTGCATCTATAGGAGGAAACTGTAAACCAGGACAATAATGGCTCAGAACATATGCATCAGGTAATTTCATCAAATTTCTTTTCTCCATGTCCATAGTGGTTTGATTTAATGTTTTATTGAGATTCTTACAATAGAAGAGGGTAAAGAAACTAACTTCTAGCGCAGTTTTGTTTGGTTAATAAAGTACTTGTTCGAAAACAATTAGTAAATTGTATGGAACTGGGATTCTTGGATTCCTTGTGTGTTTGAAGTAGACATAATTCTTGATTAATGGCAATGATTTCTTATGGTTTTTTCATGTGTTGTGTTCTTGTTTTATGATTTTAGGTTCCTGAAAATTAGTCCAGAAGGTAAAGTCCCAGTGCTGAAGTTTGATGAGTAATGAGTTCCGGATTTAGATGTTATAACATAAGCTTTGGAAGAGAAGTATCATGAGCCTCCTCTTGCAACCCCCACCCGAAAAGGCTTCAGTGTAAGCCTTCTCGTGCTCTTGGCTGAAAAATATCTGACAATTTATTTTTGTAGTGGGTCGAAGATCTTCTCCACATTTATTCGTTTTTCAAGAGCAAAGATCAAGGAGATGGAACTGAACATGCTTTATTAGAAGAGCTTAGCACATTCAAATATCAAGTATGTAGCTTGCTTCAAGAAGTTTGTCTTTGTTCTTATGATGTTAGTGTAAGACTTTGTATGTTGTTAGTATAAGACTTTCAATGATATTTTGTATGAATTGTTTTGTCTTATATAATATCAGTGTTAAATATGTTTTTGAATGATTTATATATCCAATAAATTAGTTTCTGCAAAATATAATTCAAACAGGGTTCATAACAACACATAGTATGACATTTACAACACTGCTACAAAACAATAGATCATAGCATGAAAATGAGCTATAATAGATCATAACATTAAATCGGTTCAGCTAAACCATTCCGGTTTAATTAAAGCTATCATAGCCGTTTACGTAATGTCATAATAAAAACAATAAAAGCATTTACGAAAACTGCTATAAAAAGAGTGAATATGATAGCGGCCTTAAATAATGCTATAACATTGTTTGACCTATTATAGCTGGCGAAGACTTAGCACACATGATAACGCTATTATAGCTCTAATATAGCGCTTATCGTGTGCTAAGGATGTACGTTTTTTTTGTAGTGTCTCCATGCTTCTGTAGCTAAGACAGAAGAGATTGGTCTGTTGGCTTCAAAGAAACACTCCTGGATTGTTGCGGAAGCTTTGACAAACGACCAGCTGAAGCCTCCATTGAGCAGTTATGAATTCAAATTAGTATTAAACTATAAGTCTCAAACTTTCAAGTAAGCCAAACTTTCAAGTAAAAATTACCATGAGATTTTCCAAATCATAGGTTTGACCCCACCTTCTTCCATGTAAGGATCTTAGATTAGTGGTCTGGACCGGTTTGGCCATAGACAAAAAGAAAAAAACTTGTAGCCTAAGAGATTTTAAGCAGCTCTTTAGTTATCACTTCTCTATGTAATGAAGTATAAGATCATTGTGTCGACTGTAGACTATTATGTTAATGATGCACACTACTGTTTTACAAAACAAGCAACACATTACATTAAAAGTGTTAGCAAAATGTAATTGTTCTTTGAAAGAATTTTAGTCAACAATCATCTAATCCAAAATGATTTTTCCACTTCTTATATCAAAAGAAAAAATATTAATTTGTAACACAACTCAACAATATTGTGAAAAATAGATCTAAGTATTTTTAATGGGAAAAATGTCAAAAAAATCGCGAACTTTCAAATTATGAACGTTTAAAACATGAACTTCAAAATGACATTTAAATGTCCAAGTTTTTCATTGACTCGTAATTAAATGGTAAACTTTCGTTGACTGGGCAATTTGAGCCACGTCGTTAAATTGATGTATACGGTGTTAAAACTTCCTTTTAGTCAAAACGACGTCATTTCAAGTTTATTAAAAATCTTCAACTTTCAAACTATGGAAGTTTAAATCCTCAAATTTTTCAAATAACGTTTAAATATATATTTTCTCAAGTTAAAGACTGAAGATCTACCAGTTTTTGGTTGATTTAATGTTCAAAAAAGCGGTCTAGGCGGCTGCCTAGGCGCTACTATACCGCTTGGATTTTCTAAAAATTGGTCATATTAGACGGACGGTAGAAATTTTGCGGATTATACGGTAATTAAGCGGGCAGTAGGCAGGCTAGACGGTCACTAGGCGGGCTAGGCGGATTTAATATCTATACAAAAAAAAAATTAATTTTCAAAATGTGATTTTTGATAAATAAAACTTAAAATCACAAAACAGTATTCTATTTAAAATTTGAAAGTCTATTTCACCATCTTAAAATATTTTAAAATAATAAAAAAATAGAATTTTTCGTGTTTCTAAAATAAAAGAATGACGACTCATCATTTTCAAAAGAAAAACGATTACTTTTAAAATCAGTTTTTTTTTTTTTTTTTTTTTTCATTTGAAAATTTGCATTTATTCTATAATATAATTTCATTATGTTATATCATATTTTGTTAAGACATGCATATATATATATATATATATATATATAGTTTTATTTTAAAACCGCTTAAACTGCGTAGAATCGCCTACGCCCCGACTAGGCGTTCTAGCTGCTAGGCGGAGGGTTACCGCCCGCTTAGCGCCTAGCGCTTTTTTGAATATTCGCCGCAACCTATAGTTAGAAGTTAGAACTTTAGTCTTAGACCATGAATGACAATGGTTTTTGGATTTAGATTTACCCAAAATCTACTTTATAGCCATTCATGATTTTGAAAAGATGAATTCTATAAAAAAATAAAAAATCTAGATTTTGATGGTTTTTACATATTTGTGAAGAAAATCCAAAATCTACATTTTAATAGTTTTTAAGAAATTTTGTTGTGGTAAAAATCAAAAACCAAAAACTAAAAAGTAAAAACCACTCATAAACTCCCAAACATTCATGGCCTTAGATTCTGAAATTGAATGGTATGTCACTATGACATTTGACAAAAGAACAACTTCAACCGTAGTACAATCAAGACAGACTAATTTGTTGGATTATTAATTTCACTAGGTTTTAATCTGCCATCTTTATAAATTTTTTATAATTTTATCTCTTAGAGTGTGTTATTGGTTTGTGATTTTATAAGAGTTTTAAATTTTTAAAAGTACAGTATTATTCAATCTTGATTACAAAAACTTTATTAAAGTCATATGTTATTGCTTCAATATTTATAAAAAGTTGTTAAAAGTCGAATGCTATTGAATTAATAAAATTTTATCTAACTTTTAGATTATACTAAAGTTTATTAAAGTTTAATGTTATTGGTTAATTGGTTTTAAAAAAATTTGTTCATCTGAAACAATTTTTACTGACTCTCAAAATATTACATGTAAGGGTGATAATCTCAAAGACTTTCGATGAAAATATGTAAAAAGTTTTAAATACTCTATAAAAATTTTTTAGACTCTACAATCCTAATAATCATTACAATTACACATAAATCTCAATCTAATAACATCCTCTAATCTATCAAAAAAACATTTGGTCTTCTTATATTGATCCAACAATACTTGTGTTTTTGGGAATATTTACTTATTATTTTTACATATATGGAAAGAAATCACCAAATTTAATTGTAGTATTCTAATTAGAAAAATGGTTATATGCTCCTATTATTTACTATATAATATTTTTTTTATGTCTATCATATTATTTGATGAGTTGTTTATTATTAGATTTTATTTTTTTATTTTTGGACTAAAATAAGCAAAAAAATTTGAGATTATTTGCCATTGTTTTGTTGATTTTGCCATTTCCATTGTTTTGGAATGTATATTTTTTGTGTGGAAAGTTATTGTCAAAAATATGTTAAAGATTATATGTATCAATAGCACAAGATTTTGTTCTTGTTTTGTTTTTGGAAGGTTAGTTTTTCTTTTATTCTTTATTTTATGTTAAAGTGCTGACTTGGACATAAGATTTTGAATATCATCAATGGTACTAAAGAGGGTTGCTTATAAAAGCTTAACTTGCACAACCTGAATTTGATCAGAGAAGAAAGAAAGGAAGTTATAAATTTGGTTACTGCGTCTTCTCTTGGCAATGGCGAGTCGTAGAGACAAAATCCAACAATCCCGCGGATATGGAATTGTGATCGCCACCCTGGTCGGAATTTTTATCGGCGTCTGCACTGTCTTGTTTCCAAACGATTTCTTCAACGAACGCCTTTCAAAATCGAGCTTGATTAATGTAAGCCTTATAGATCTTATTATGCTCTAATCATGTATAAAAATTATGTTGTCTAGAGCTCTTTGAACTAGATGAAGTCATTTTATAAGCATTGAGGTTGATTTCTTTATGGATGGAACCCCCTTTGTTGGAATTTATAATTCAAAATGTTATGTTATTGAATGAAGTTGAAAACTATATATATAGCTGAATTTTGAACTATATATGGCGGTTGATAGATTTGAAAATTTATTGGGTGTTATTGGATTGAGATTTATGTATATTTGTAATGATTATTAGGTTTGTAGAATTTAAGAAATTTTTTATAGAGTCTCACCAAAAGTCTTTGAGAATATCATCCTAACATGTAATATTTGAAAGTCTATAAAATTGTTTTAGATGAACAAAAAAATTTAAAATCAATCAACCAATAACACTAAACTTTAGTCCAATTTAAAAGCTAGTTAAAGTTTTTATTAAAGTTTTTATTAATCCAATAACGCATGACTTTTTTTAACAATTTTTTTTAAATATTGATCCAATAAGCCTTTAATAGCCTCTTTGTAATTCAAGATTGAATAACACTAAACTTTTAAGAAGTTATAACTCTTTAAAAATCACAAAACCAATAACACCCCCTTAAAGTCTCTTACATAGTTTGTTTGTTTTGAGGATTCTTAATCTTTTTAGTAAGAATTACAGATTGCATGTTCATCTTTTTAGGTTGGATTGCCTGAACGGATGAAAATGCTCAAATCAGAGTTTGTGGTTATATCAGAAAAGAACGCCGAGTTAAGGAAGCAAGTGAGAGAGCTAACAGAAAAGGCACTTTTGGCGGAACAGGGAAAAGAAAATGCAAAGAAACAAGTCTTAGTTTCGGGATCAGAGATCAAGGCCGGACCTTTAGGAACTGTCAAGAGCCTGAGAACAAATCCAACTGTGGTTCCGGATGAGTCTGTTAACCCTAGATTAGCAAAGCTTTTAGAGAAAGTATCTGTCAACAAAGAGATCATTGTGGTTCTTGCAAATGCAAATGTGAAACCAATGTTGGAGGTGCAGATTGATAGCATCAAGAGAGTTGGTATTCAAAACTACATGGTTGTCGCGTTGGATAATTCCACAGAAGATTTATGTAAAACCAAAGAGGTTGCATACTACAAGAGAGATCCAGATCAAACGGTGGATATGGTTGGGGCAACTGGAGGTCGTCTTAATGTATCTGGACTGAAATTCCGCGTCTTAAGGGAGTTCTTGCAGCTTGGTTATGGTGTTCTTCTATCGGATGCGGACGTTGTCTTTTTTCAGAACCCTTTTGGTCATCTGTACAGAGACTCCGATGTGGAGTCTATGAGCGATGGCCATGACAATAAAACGGTGTATGGCTTCATCGACCTGTTTGATGAACCAAGTTTTGGATGGTCTCGGTTGGTACACACAATAAGGATATGGGTTTTCAATTCCGGGTTTTTCTATCTAAGACCAACTCTACCTTCAATCGAGATGCTTGATCGCGTGGTAGATAGGCTCTCGAAAAAGGCAGGCTTATGGGACCAGTCTGTTTTCAATGAGGAACTCTTTTACCCTTCACATCCCAACTACACTGGCTTACACGCTTCCAAGAGAGCCATGGATTTATACGAGTTCATGAACAGTAAGGTCCTCTTCAAAACAGTGAGAAAGAATCAAGAACTTAAGAAGTTGAAGCCTGTGATTGTTCATGTGAATTACCATCCAGATAAGCTCAACCGAATGAAAGCTGCAGTGGATTTTTACGTTAATGGCAAAGAAGATGCGCTTGATAGCTTCACAGACGGTTCTGATGTATAAAAAGATGGATGCTTGTTTAGCAAGATATCCAAATAACCAAATCTTTTTCTTCAAAGGGCAAACAAAAAAACAAGTAGGGTTAAAAGCTTTACCAGTTTCATCTCAGTTTTCCAGTTTCTCTTTTACTCTATGGTTTCTCTTTTACTCTATGAATTGTGTATCTAATTGTCTTAATAATGTCCACAGACTCTTTTATTCTTAACTCAGTAACATTACTATCATTATTCGTCTTGCGCCATTTAGTGATGAAACATTTGAATGTGCCATTCTCTTCTGACCACACACAAAAAAAAACAAGTCGTGAGAGACAGAAACAAAAAAGAAGGCAAGATTAGGTGAGAAAGAGAGATGAAAGAAGAAGAAGAAGGAAGACAAAAGAGAGTGGAGGATTTGGATTTATATGTGTTTTATTCACAAACAAAACTCTAAAGATTTTGGGTTTTGGGTTATCCTAATAAACCCGGATCAAGGGGTAAACTCGGTTTAGTAAAACACGATTTTACGGTTAACTCTTCAAAATCACAATTCCGACTGGATTTGGGCAATTGTAAAGAAAATAAGAGTTCGTGATGTTCAGTGAAGTTTTGAAACATTCAGGGTTGCCAAACGAAGAGCCAACAAGTTCGGGTGGATCATGTTTGAAACCAACAAGTTCGGGTGGGGATATATGCAGTCAACCCTATCAAAATCCTTTTGTTTCAGAGACTCCTCTGTATTCATCTATCACAGAGCAACCTGCAATTTTCTGTTTTTCTCTCTGCTATGCTATGCAGACATTTCCAAGCTCGGAAACCGTTGTTTTGGCCTCGAACTCATCACCTGTTGCGCTTTGTAATCCCGGTTGCTATGACGTGGACATCGATTTTGGTGACGTATTTGGTGGTCCTCCTAAGAGACGTTCCAAGATTAATAATAATAACGAAGTCACGCGACATATCTTCAGTGAAACTGCTCTCAGCCTTCGCCGACGACAAGAAGCCTGTCTTTGGTGAAGAGTCATCGGTCCAGCGTCGTTTCACAGCTGATGATTTCTTCGACGATATTTTCAGAGTGAAGAAGGAATAAGAACCGTTCGGCTCATCACAAAGCTGAATCTTCTGGAACTTCGTTTCCTTCACATTTCAGGTCTGTTTTTTTTTTTTTTTTTAATACTAATTTTTATTAGATTAGTATCATAATCGTTGAACAGCTGAAAATGACTTTGTTCCTAACATCAATGTAGTTTTTAAATTAAAAACATTAATGTAGCTTTTCTTAAGGGTCAATTTAATTTATAACATCAGAGGATCAAATAATTCAATTTTTGGCATTGGTTTTTTTTTTAATTAGTTCTCTCACATAACAAGTAATTTTCGGACGAAAATACCCTTCTCGCAATGTTAACGGGTAAGTATTTATTTACCTATCAAAAATATTTAGATTGTTATCAATAATAATTGTAATGGTAATTATTTTGTTAACATGATAAAAAAAATTATATCATCTAACATATATGGATTAATATCTAAGATATTATTTATCGTGATATAAAATATGTTATGAACATAGTAATGTACTTATCCGACGAATTATGGATAAAGTTTTATCGATAATGTATATATTAACATGATATATATTATGATATACTGATAAACATAGTTACCATGTTAACAAATAAATTATCGATATTCATGAATCCATCATTCATCAGATTAATATATCAATATGTTCAAAATATATTTTAAATCACGATAAATAATAACTTAGATGTTAATCCATATATGTTAAATGATATAATATGTTTTATCATGTTAACAAAATAATTACCGTTACAGTTATTGTCGATAACAAACTAAATATTTTTGATAGGTAAATAAATATTTATCCGTTAACATTGCGAGAAGGCTATAATGGAAATTTCAGTTTGTAACAATTGCAAGAAACAGAAAGTTGGTGAGAGAACTAATTTATGATTCTTCTGATGTTAGTTTGTGTAAATACCCTTTTCTTAAATTGGAACCAAGACAAGCAGTTTTTAGTACTCTTTGACACTATTTGTATTTGACAAAATTAGAAATATACAAAATCTCAATAATGTAACTTCCAGTTTCCAGAAGTAGAGAGAGACACACACACACAATTCAGTCGATTCATCAATTTCCACATCAAACATGCTGGACAATGATTAGGTTTCAAGGCTGATTAATACTAAACAAAAACAATATTATCCAATATGCCAATTGCTTATATGTTATGTTCAATGATAATTGATAAGCAGGAAGTTGAATCGTATAAGTTATAACATCATATTCATTATTCATAGAGCAAGGATCAAGTACAAAAATTAGTGTATAATATATAGGATCGTAGACTAACATCATCTCTCGAAATTGAACATGATTGCGTAGCTGTTACGATAACAACACCTCTTTCAGTCCTTCTCCTTGACTCCTCTTTCTTAATCACCAATTAAAACAAACACGTGGAGATGTCTTCTTAATTCTTAAATCACAAAAAATCTCTAGTAGAGTTTTTTAATAAGATTAACTAAAATTTGCCTAAACTAATACTACTCTTAGTGTTAATTACTAGACTAATACCCCCAAAATTTTTTTACTAGACTAATACTAATCTTTTAGTCAAAATACTAAAAAACCAACTATATTTTCATAATAACAAAAATGCCATTATGAATTTAAATTTGAGAAAGAAATAAAAAAACTAAATTAAATAACTAAATTAAAAATCTTTTTGAAAAACAAACCAAATCAGATCTTTTAATCAAACTCATGACCAAAAAAACTCTGCTACCCACGACATTCAACTCTTTTCACGAAAACCCTAAGAGCATGTGCAGTAAGAGTCTTTCACTCACAAAAAAATATAAATAATCAAAAATAAAAAAGAGAATAAAGTGAGTCTGTCATTTGAGAGACTCTGAGAACCTGGTAAGAGACTCATTTGACACATGTCCCAACATGATTGGTTTTGATTTATAACTTAAATTTTAAATAAAAAATAAAATTATATAAAAATAATTAAAATAATATATTTGAGAGACTATAAGAAGTTTTCACTACTACACATGCTCTAAGTAATGAATTGTAAAAAGTTATTTTTTTTAGAAAACTTAATTTATGCTAGCTGTTAAGTTACAAGAGAGGGACTTCAACCGTTTCTAATAACTTAAAAAAATCAAAGAAAAAAATGGACCTAAGTCTTACTAAAGGGGATTTTTTTTGCCCTAAGTAAGAGATACTAGGACTCCATCCACAAACGTAAAAAGAATAATCAGATATATTTCCCCATACTTGGTGAGAGCCTTATTGAGTTTAGCAAACCAACATCTAGGAGCCCGTGGAAGACCATAAAGAGATTTATGCAGTCAACTATCCTAATTCCTATCATCGGTTTAGAAACCATATGGAAAACATATGAATACTTCTTCTTCTAAATCACAGTGTAAGAAAGCGTTCTGAACATCCATTTAATGAACTTCCCAATCACGAGATACAACCACTTCGAGAAACGAATGCACAATAACCATCTTACAAACCGGTACAAATATATCCTTGTAATCAAGACCTTATGTGTGATTATTACCAAGAACAACAAGACGAGCTTTGTGACGTTCAAAAGACCCATCTGAGATATACTTGATTGTAAAAACCAACTTACAGCCAAGCGTCTTCTTACCCGGAGGTAATGTTCCGACAGTCCAAGTGCCATTATCTTCATGCGCTTCAATTTCACCTTGTACCGCACCTTGCCAATGTTCATGCTAAATAGCTTCCGCATAAGTCTTTAAAATAACACCTACGGTAATAGCAGCAATAAATGCTCGATGATTATCTGAAAATTGACTGCAATCAATAAAATCTTCAATAGGATACCAAGATAAATCCACAAAATCACTATCAGATCCGAAAATACAAGTGTCGGTGACTTAAATTTTAAGTTTCATAGAAGGAAACTTTTGGCGACAACCTTTTTACATAGCTGATGGGAAAAGGTTGTCCAGCAGGGTATTTTTGGAGAAACATATCTATTTGGGTTGCTGGAAACATCCGATTATCAGATGGTTTTGAAATCTCATTTCAATACTCTTAACATTCAGTACATAAAATAAACTCTTGACACTCTAGTCACTGGTTTGGCTATTTGCTTCATTGAGATCGATGTTTATGCTCCTTCCAGTATCCATGTATAACTTATATTCTCTTACAAGTTATCATTTTCAACAATCTCTCTTATATATTGTAACTTGTGTCATGTTTGGTTTTTGCAGGCCAAATATTTCGAGAAAATCCTTAGGGAATGCCTTGTGCATCCGAAAATGAAAGGCAGATCCGGTCTGTGGCATAAGCCACATAAGTTTTTTTGTCTATGTGGATGATCTGAATCATAACAGGCAGTTCCGTGGAGGTTATAAACATCTTCAAACATTATTTGAGCTCATGATTCGTATGAAGAATCTCAGATTTTTTTAAATACTTCTTGTAAATCCTATCGTTTATCTAAATTATTTAAAGGCTTAAAATTTTAAATTACACTTACACAGAAATATATCGTTTATCAATTTCTCATTTAATTTATTATTATTATTTTCATTAAAATATAATAGAAAGTTTAAATATTATATAAACACAATGGCATTTAACAAAAACATGTTTACAAATTTTGTATTTAAAGACACTTTATTTAAAAAGCTAATCTTTGATTGATTGTCTACTCCCGAAGAATAGTATTTACACAACCTTTAGAAACATTCACAAACTGGATCTTGATATTCGTGCTAAATAGTTGGCCATGCAAATTTTATGTTTAAAATATTACTTACTATAAAACAAACTCACACATATTTTCAGAAACAGACAATGATTGTTTTAAAATCTCCAGTCTAAAATATAATTAACATTGTAGGTTACTTTATATTCATTTATATATACTGAAATCATATATTTGTCCACAAAATAATATAAAAATATATAATAGTTACATTTCTAAGAGTGCCACATTGTAAATATATATAAATTTTGATCAATTCCCAGATTTTAAATATATATGATATTTAAAATGATATATTTTTCCAATTTTACTATATGATATGGTCAATGATTTGTGTTATCACATTTCTATTTCTATTTTTTTTTTATTCATATTCCTCCAAAATACCTTTTGACTACAAATACACTATAAAAGTGTAGTTTTTATAATGCAATTTATCTACTGCACAGCGCAAGATAATATTTTACTATAATAATATATCAATATACATGAATGTATCTTGGATATTTGATACCAAATAGTTCAGTCGTCTCATTTAAGAAATTATTTTACTATAATGGTATTCAAGCCTTTTTTTCCTGGATATATACTGTATCTGCAAATATATTTATAAGGAATACGAAAATTTTCTTTACAGTTCATGCACCCTTTTTTGGGTATTTTTCTCCTAGTCCAAACATAGAATTTAAAAACTGATTAGGACCAAAAAAAAACTAATTAAAGAAATCTTACATTTTTTATATTTAATAACTTTTTTGATCATGAGAAAGAAGCAACTGTAGTCAAACCATAAGCTGTCTAAGTCAAATGTTAAGATATCTTTTCACAGTTGTTTTACTTTATATGTAGTAGTACTAACTATATTAGTATATATTCCACCCAAGAATATCATTGTGCAAGTCAAAACGAGTAAAATAAACATATTTAAAAAAACGACCATGACTATAGAGATTTGAAGTCAATACTAGTTCTGATTCTTATTAATTTTAACCTTGAAGATTTTATACCATAACATTAACGTTTTCATTCTTATAAATAGCCTCCTCATTTCTACGAGTCTAGCACAAAGAGATAAAGATCACTTCTCAGTCCGAACAAAGAAAAAAAAGATTTGTTATGGAGAACCAAGCGATGTCTTCTTCAAGCTCTTCCACAAACAAACCCGAAAAACTCAAAAGTCTTATTGTGGCCATGGAGGAGTCCAAGGAGAAGGAAACGAGGAGCAACAATCTGACACCAGGGTCTCCTCAGGAGGTTACCTCTGAAAGGATGGTTGAGAACCCTAGTTTTGGATCTGGTCCTGTCCGAAGAGGAAACGAGATCATGAAGGTTTGCCAACCAAAACCGAATAAGATCTACACTTGTCGCTATTGCAAGAAAGGGTTCTCAAGCCCTCACCACCTAGGCGGTCACCAAAACGCGCACAAGAAAGAGCGGGAGTGGGAAAAGAAGCGGAAAGATATGGAAGCAGGCTTCCCCAGTCGTCTCCCCTTTTTGAGGCCTTACCTAGACAAGCCTCACATTGTCTTAGGTGGGTATTCAAAAGATTCTTTATCAAATGAAAATCATCTTGGGATCACTCTTGAACCGTTTAAACGACGCCTAGTTTACCCATCCGTCAATAGTAGAGTCATTGGAGGAACTGGGGATATGAACATGGCCTTAGTTCCCCGTCCGACTCCTACTCGCTTCTTCACTGGGAACACTAGTACCAATGGTTCTGTTTCAAAGGGTTCTGGTCTCTTTCCATCCAACAACAACATGTACCCGTTGATCCCAAGAAATGTTCTTCCTTTTCCTCCTCCTCGAACCTCTAGGAATTTGGTTCCTCAAGAGAATGCTTTGAGAGAGGATAAGTTAGTCCTAAAGCTTGGAATGGACAATGTCGTGGAGATTGATGATGAAGATGAAGATCAGCCTGGAGAAGGGACATATAAAAGCTGGGGCATTGATTTATCTCTATCCCTTTGAGTATCAATTTGTATCATTTTTAGTTCTATGCATTACACAGTTTTCGTTCTAGAGGAATCATAGATACTAGAGACCTCTGTCCACCACCTCTCTCTCTCTCTCTGAATATCGTTTTACTTCTTTTTTTAAGTTATTGAATTTTATTTTAGATGTTCATTTCTTTGTATCATCTCTTCTTCTATTCACATTCACATATAATTGTGTTTCAGTTGATGTTTTGGTCAATTCATGAGTTTGGATTTCCGGATCTTTCATTTAAAGTATGAATGACCCAAATTTTCAAAAATAAATTAGTAATTCATTTAATTTTGACAGGAGAATAAGTTTATGTACGTATTTACTATGTATGTTAGTTTCTCACTCAAGATAAACTAATTCGGAATATTTGAATTAAAAACAACCCGGCATGCATGCATCAATGGATAAAGAGTATAAAATTATGCCAAATGAGTCTATTATTTAGGATTAGAGGATCTCTAGAAAGCAATTATTTAAAAACCGTGACCGTTTTGTTGAAACGCCAGTTGATGGTTTGTCCAGTTTAAGTTTTATGCAAAACCAAAAACAAAACAATATATATATATATATATATATGTGTGGCAACACACATATTTCAACTATTCATCTTCTTTAGATTTATGTTTATCTTCATGTGGATCCATGTTGGCCCAGACTGATGGAAGAGTACCAAACCAAAGTGAAGATGTGGCCTTAGCTTATGTGGAGACTTTGGAAACCATGGATGAATTGTGCTTCTCGAACTAAAAAGAGGATGCTCAGGAACTGGTAGAGATGGCGCTATAGAGGAAGCAAATGAGTGGTTTGATAATGGCAAATAATGACGTAATATAAATGAGTTTTATTGATAATCATTTACCATTGCAATAAAACAGTAAGAACTCACGACCAAAAAAAATAAAACAGTAAGAACTAAGGGTACCAAGGTTTTATGTGTTTAGAACCAGAAGCCGATGTCAGTTTAAATATTCCATAGATGATAATTACCACCATAGCAACCCTCCTCATTTGAGAGACAACGATTGATCTTTCTCGATTTCAAATTTTCCACTAATGATGCATGAATATGAATCGAACTCCGAATAAAATTCACCATTCGTGTGGTCAGGATCACAGCCTCCACCATCATAATGAATATAAAAATAGATTGGTGTAGAAACCGTCATAGAGTCATCAATATTCATCACCAACCAATCACCAGATTATAAAATTTTATTTAGATAAAACATAAATTAGAATGAAAGATAAGTAGAAGAAGTACGGATTACCGATGAAGATTGCAGAAGAAAAAGATCAGAGAACAATTATTATTGATGTTTGGGAGAGAAAACAGTTATCCTTTTTTTTCTAGAGACTAATCTATTGGTGAATTTTACTAGAGAAAACAGTTATCCCTTTTTTCAATAAACTATCTTAATCAAAAAAATTGATTTTTATAATAATAATAATAATAATAATTTCGAATTTATATTGATTTATTAAAAATGTAATTTTAATTAAAATCAGGACAAAAATGCTATTTGTGTCATAAATGAAAATGTAGGCTAAATATGTCACAAAAACTATATTTTGTGCTATTTTTGAGAATTGCCCAATATCATATCACATATAAAATTAATTAATTTTCAAAAAAACAAAACAAAAAGAGGTGTATCTTTCAAATTTTATACCAAAAGTAGGGTATTTTTCAGAAAATCCATATTTATAACAAACTGAAAAAATTTTAAAAATAAATTGTCACTAAATTCAAAATTTAAGAATACTTTGTTTTTATTGTAGTGTGGGTAAAATCTAGTCATATATTATTTCTAAATATTTCATAATAGTATCTTTCAACTTTTAATGATACAACCAGCTATCCTAACCATTCATTCTTTCCATCAAAACAATTAGAAGTGGATGGTTGACAAGTGGATTCTAATACTTCAACAAAAAAAAAAAGATATCTTAGTTAATACATAGCTATATAACTATTTTTAACATTAATTACCTAAAAACAAAATCTAATTTTACACAAAAACAAAAGCTATATTGGTATATACATATAGAGAGATATATAACCATTTAAAACATTAATTACTCAAATAAAAAGTAAAATGATATGTTATTATATAAATGCAATACAATTTATATAATGAGGTGTTCATTACTTTTGATTCTGCAAGTTTGATTTGTTGGTGTTAACTTGAACATTCTTCACATTTGTTACATATTGTGCAGGGGAAAATTAAACAGGGGCCTCATTACATAGATCTCACAAAACCGGTGCTATTGGAGGCAATCCACCATACCTTAAGGTAGTTCATTTGCTGCAAAGAGGTTTGGTTCTTTCTCCGGTTGCAATTTATAACTTTTATTATATTTACAATACTAAATGGATAATTTTTTTTTTTGATAAAATGTGAATTCTATTACCAAATTTGGAACGTTAGTTTCTTACAATAGCGGAGAGCTAAAAGAGCTTGTGGGGCTCAAAAAAAATAAAAAACCCCTTTCAAGTTACAAATACCCGAAGGTAAAATTACATATAAGTAAACCAAATAGACAAAAGATCCCTACAAGCCTTCTGGTTGCATGTCAACCCGGAGTAAAAGAATCCTCCGGCTCGTCTGCTGAATCTTCATTTGAACTGACAGGGGAGCTTTCAGCTGAATCATCAGATGAGTTAGAAGTATCTCCTGATGATGAGGATGCGGAGCCAAGAGTTAAGGCAACAGCCTTGCCTTTCCCCTTGCCTTTCACTTGGTTGACCTGATGCTTAGCCTGATTGCGAAGATTATTCAAACCAATATCTATAACAAGAGCACCACCTGTCTGAAGTGGGGGTCGTTTTTTATCCATGGACTGTTTAGAGGTGGAAGCCGAGTTATCAATTGGAGCGTAGGGGATAACCGGATTCTGCTTCGTCCTCTGAGTCATATTTGCTATCGGTCCTGAACCAGATTTGACATTCTTCTTTGCTCTAGGGCAGGAAGCCGTGATGTGAGCAGTTGATTTGCAGCCGAGACAGATAATAGGAGCTGATGGACAACGTTTAATTGAATGCCCGAGCTCTTGGCAGTGAGAGCACAAAGGCGGAAGCCAGGGACATGAAACTCTAATCCTATGGACTTCGCCTGAGTCGAATTGAACATTAACCGCCTCTGGGATATTCTTCCTTGGATCAACAATTGTAAAAACCTTTGCAACTTCAAGATTCGTCATATTAATAGTGGAGGGATGACAGAACCTCGGGTGACCAAGCATTCCTGCGATGTGTTCCAGACCCTCTTCTGAGAAGTATTGCAAAGGAACATCTCTAAATTCAAGCCAGACCGGGACTTCTGTAAGCTCCGGCATCACAGGCGTAAGCCCTGGCTTCCAAGCCGCCACAAACATTGCTTGATCTTCAATGTGCCACATCCCCTGATTAATGACTCTCAGGCGGGTTGCTGCATGAGGGATCTTAATCAGAAATGCCTTCTCTCCAAACTTGGAAACAGAAATGTCCTTTTGTCTGTTGCTCCAGATTCCATTAAGAATGGCGTGTAATGTTCCTTGGGGTGGAGGATTCCCTTGGAATTGTCCAATAATGAAATTATCCCACCGCTTGAGGTTCCGTTTGATAACCGCAGACGGGATCTTCACACAGATTTCTCCCGATTCCAAGACAAAAGGAACTCCTTTCTTGGTCATCGAAGCTGAGTGACCTCTAACACAATCACTCCATAGGGGTTTGTCGGCTGAGGCGTTTGTCACGGCTGCAGGCGAAGTAGAGTCCAAGTTAGGAACTGAAGCTCCTAATCCAGGGGAAAGCAGATCTGGAGTAGATCTGGGTTTGTCAACGACAGAGATAGGACCAGAGTGTCCAGATTTTGCAGGTGACTCAGTAGAGTCAACTGAAGCAGGTGAAGTGGCTCCAGGGGGTCCCTTTGAGCAGACGACGGGGGTCACCGGATCTGGGGAAGAGGAGCCATTCTCGAGAGCTGGGGCAAAAGGAGGAGGATCTGGCAATTTTGAGCGAGCTACTATGTCGGCGATAGCAGCAATAGAGGCTGGAGAAGACTTTTTTTTCTTTTTCGGCATCGGAGAAGGGACGCCGCCGCCGAGATCGGCTACGGCTGGGTAGAAAAAAAGGGGATTTTACTGTTTTTTCCCTAAATGGATAATTAAGTATTCTTATGTTATTTTACTGATTTGAAGAAAGATTCACTCATTTTCTATGTAGCCATACTTTGGGATGTTTTATGTGTATATGGAGGTCCTTATGCTAGCATGTACTTAGGAAGGTGCGACTTCAACTTCTGTTTATCCATATATGTTTTGGTGCATTATCTTGTTGCTCTCTTCTTTTTTAAGCGTAATTAATTTGGTGTCTTCTATGAAGAAAGTGTCCAAGAAAGTATTTGTTTTGCTTGTGTTCTCCAGTGTTTCCTAAACAAATGAATTTCTAAATTTTATTTTATAGACTTATGGTGGCATGAGGGACCCGTCCGAGGAGGAAATTAAGTTATCGCCACATAGAAGCTTCACAAAGGTAATTCATCCCCATGACAGATTGATATATTTTCAAATTTGTTCCCATAAAACTGCGAGCTATGATATGTTATCAACTGCACTGGTCTATATTCTTTCTAGGTTGAGATATTTGAATCAGGGTTTGACATTGACATCCCAAAATTATATCAACTCAAGTGCAGGCTTAAGGATATTTACTTTCCTTACATCCAGGTATTCTTAGGCTTTAATAATATAATATGTCATAATTAGTGTTTACTGCTCGGAGTTTTGTTGATGGATTTTTATAATTTTTAAAGCATGCTAAGTTGCTAACCTTCACCAAAATACAGTAAAACCTCTATAAGTTAATACTCGATAAATTTATAATCACTATAACTTTTAAATTAATAATCACTATAATTTTTAAAGCATGCTAACCTTCACCAAAGTACATTATTGTCTACTTGGGTCCTGTGCCCTTATGTTCTCTCTCTCTCACTCTCAAGTACCCTTATGTTCTTTCTATCTTCACAAATGAAGCAATCTCAATCCATAAAATCTCTACTTATGCCCATTCATCCTCACAGGGCTCTGCCTCTACTTTCGCTCATTAATCTCTATGCTAGCTTTACCTTGAAGGTCTTGGAGAAACCACTCTTGCTGGTAGTTCTCGAGCCCTTGCATTTGGAAACGTCACCATATACTCTCTTTTTCCAATTTAATAATGGTCGTTGAATCTATCTGCTTAAAACCCTTCAAATCCATACACTAAAACCTCGTCCGCATCACTATCACGCCAAGAATCCTCCTCCTCCCCGTCACTTCTCTCCTTGTTACACTTCACTGGATCAACATGGAGAATATTCTTTTAACATAGAAACATGACAATAATCTTGCGTCCGAATCTCATTCTCTGTTCAAGATCTGATCGTTCAGTCATCTCCGTGCTTTGGCGAGCTTCTTGTCATGAATCTTAACATTTCAAGAATCTTCTCTGTTTTGATTCAGTGAAGGAAAACATGGAGATAAATGAAAACTAGGAGGATGATTCCTCGCATGAATATGGTGCAGACTAAGTTTTTTACCAAAAGCATTATGGTACCCCAAAAGCAGTTTAATGACGTATGAAACACATATTAAATGTTAAAACATAGCTCAAACTTATATTAGGGGACTAGCTAATGGTAAATGTGTAATCTTTCCTCTCCTTCCTCTTTCCTGATAAGAATGTCTAAGATTCAATTTCGTATGCAATTGGGGGGAGACCAACCAAATCGTATCTTTAACGGTGATTCACACCCCCATTGGTAATTGATAAAGCGAGATTCGTTTAAAATCTCGGGGTTACCAAATAACCCTTTGTACGTTGAGTACTTAGGGATCGATCCACAGGGAGAACAATGACTCACCAAGAATACAGAACTCTATCTAATCTAAGCTATACCCAAATTATGATTTTGGAAAATGACTAACTTAGAACAATCAAAAACCGAAAATTAAACAATGCATACGAACTGAACTTTATGATTATAGAGGCTTATCAAGTAAACTAGTCACAATGCAGAATTCAACAACTATCAAATGCAACAAGTTATAATGATAATCAAAGAAACTTAAAGCTTTTATCGAAATTTTAACAAACGAATCCTCGGGTGAAGTATTTGACTCGGGTGATTTCTAATCTTTAATCTAGATGAACTAAACATTCAACTATGAGCATCCTTAGGACTTAGATCACTTCTAAAGATTAATCCACTTCCGTGGTATTAACCCCTTTGCTAGTTATCAACCGACAATAACTTCCGTTAGTGATTATATAACTAACAAGCAATGGAACCAAATCTATTAGACCACAATTCACCAATTACAACAACTTCCGTTGGTTAAGATATGAAAAGCTCTTACTTAAGCTCGCTCGGGAATTTCATCGAACACCTTCCGGGTAATGAAATTCCTATGCTCTAAATTACCAATTCCTTGGCTAATCTAGCATTAAGACCACTTAATAAGAAAGGATAATCGATAACTTAGCATCTAAATCACCTAGAACTGAACTATAATCACCCTAATCTAACTTCACCCAAAGATTCTAGATGACTACTCACACATAACTATATGACAAAAATAAACCATACAAATTGAAGCTATGAACATGAGGATAACAAATATGTAAAAAGATTTAAGCAAACTTTATTAAATCAAACAAGATCTTGAAGTTAAAAAGGATGAAAATAGAGTTGTTTCAGAGTGTTTTTCTCTTCAAAGTCAGTACACCCCCAACTTTTATACATAAGTCTTTCTTTTATACATAAAAGAGGATTGGAGCAGGTAAAATAGTGAAATAAGTCGGCTGGCGTCGGTAGCGGTAGTCCCCTGGCGGTAGGGTACCGCCAGGACCATCTTAGCGACCCCATCCTAGCGGTCAGATGACCGCTAGACCTTGCTCCAGATGGCTTGTCTTGATCTCTAATCGTGGTGGTAGGCTCGTGGCGGTAGGGTACCGCCATGGTGGTTCTGGCGGGCTATCCTTGGCGAGGGGGTACCGCCACGGTTAGAATTCGAAGTGTGGCGGTAGTGTTGTGGCGAGGGGGTACCGCCATGCTCAATGAAAGTTCCCGAAACTTGATTCTAGCATCCTTTGATCATCCCGAGCCTTCTCCTTCATGTCCCAAGCTTCATATTCACCTAGAAAAGACTCAAGACACAACAAAAAGACCAAAAACACTACTTCATGATCCTAGAACCTAATGAATGCGAATGAACTCTTAAAACAAACACTCACCATCTAAATGAAGTAAAATACAAAGGTAAACAAATGAAAGCTAAAGTAAATATGAGGTAAAATGCGATGATATCAACTCCCCCAAACTTATCCTTTGCTTGTCCGCAAGCAAACAATAAAGAACAAGAGAAGAAAGAGAGATTTTAAAATAAAATAGGAGCTCAAATCCACAAGTATCAACAAGGAGTCAAAAGGAGTCAATCATGTCTATCCCTATATGATTCAAGCTCAAGCCTCAACCTACTCAAGAATTCTTAGCGTCCAACCCTTTAACGTTCATTAAACGATATAGTGAATCATGCTCATGCAAATCAAACAAACTCATTTGGTTAAGGGACAAGGTCTTGAGATAAAGATGATCTCAACATATGCATGGGGTGCTCCGAATGCTAGGGATCTCTCGATGAACGAACAAACTTCGACAAAATGCTAAAAGTAAAAGGCAACTGATGCATACAAGGATAAATTTCCATCTACCCAATGCTTCGAATGCACTTAACTTCTAGCTTCTAAACCCAATGAAATTACACCCTAGACCTCCATTTTTCTAAAGGCAATGTTGCCTTCATCACTCAAATTTATTCTCACTTAGGGGAAATCTTTCTATCCTCAAATTAGTTTAGTGCTCTTTTTTTTTTTTTTTTTTTTTTTTTTTTTTTTTTTTTTTTTTTTTTCCTCTAACCTCATCAATTGGATGCTTTAGCCATCTCTTGGACTTTTAATCATTTCACTTTAAACACTTAGAGGCTATACTTGATCTAAACACTAATGATTTGTAAAACTTTGTAATCCCCTAATCCTTTTCCCAAAAATTTTCTTTTTGCTTCACCTTTCTTTTATTTAATTATTTACACCAAATGTCCCAAAGTTTCCCGACCTATCTAGCCTATCCTAAAAATAGTTCCTTGATGATGGAACTACATCTACATGAAAACCTATCCTTGTCGCCCTAAACTTAACACTTTTTGCCAAGTTTGCTCAGAAATAAGGCCTCACAATCTCTCACTAACGGATTTGGCTTGAAAAGACGTAATGTTCTAGGTGCGGAAACCATTCCAACAATGGGATATGGCTATTTGGGTCAACAGAGAGTGGTAAAAGGTAAAAGAAGACCCAAATATGTATATGGTGATCCATGAGTCTATTTTTCAAAGCATGATTATGATAATTATAAATCAAATTAAGGTTCTTATTGATAGGGTTGAATTTAATTCACAACTTGATTCAGCTAGGACAAGAACAATGAAGCATAAGTTCAAAACATGATGAGTCCTTAATTTCAAAATCACTGCATCCTTTAGAATGATACTCTACAAGGAAAAATCATCATTGCTCCTAATGCAAATGAATGCAAATCTAAAATGATTCTAGACTCGATATAAATTTTTTTTTTTTTTTTTTTTTTTTTTTTTTTTTTTTTTTTTTTTGTAAAAACGAAAATGCAATGCAATAGAAAAAATAAAATGAAACAAAACAAGTCCAAATAACATTAGTAACGACAAGTCCCCCAAACTTAAATCTCACCGTCTCGGTGAGAAATAAGATGTGAATTGTTGTCCAATAAAGAGACATAAGAAGGATAAATAAAACTTAGAAACGATAATAAACTAGGTGAATTGACTACCTGAATTCTCATGTGTGGCTCGATCCTCCTTGATCAAATGCTGGCTGGAAAGAAGTCTCCGGGCCATATCCGGCTTCTTCGCCTATTGGCGTGTCTTCTTCTTCCTCTTGAATGCTCGTAGCCGTTTCTTCTCCGTGCTCGTACTCCTCCTCGTCCGACACATATCCTGGAACTTTTCTGAGCTTAGACTTAATCCAGTCGAACTTCTTCTTCGCCATTTTGTTGATCCTCTGTTGAACTTTGTAGGCGTTGTAGAGGAGCTTTTCTCTGGCTGTTGTTGGCTTGATCTTCAGCTCTGGTAGCTCCCAAGGATCCGCTTCTTGTTGCTGCTCGTCAATGGGGATCTTTGGTGCTTCAGCACTTCCTACATGAGTCTCTCCTTGGTTATCTCTCTTCCTTCTCGGACCTAGCACGGTAAGCGGTTCTCCGGGGTGCTCAAAGTAAATGTTCTTGATGTCATCGATGGTAGTCAGGCTGAGGTTTGGGAGTGGTATGCTGCGTGACTCGCGTTGACGCGTAGAGTACATGTAGCGAAATGATTCCAAGTCGGATGTGTCTTCAAGGAATTTGCAAAAGATGAAGTACTCTCGGTCGAGAAATGCACGTCCCGGGTCTTGATAAATGGAGGAGATGTCCATTCCAACCCAACAAAAAATCGCTGTGAGTAAACCTCCCATCAAGCATTGCCTCTCTTGTGTGTTCCTACCCCAAGCACGCACCCTTGTCAACTCTTTAGCGAATAAACATCCGAGGTTGACATCGTCGTCTTCCACATCGTTAAACATCGCACCATCTTCGTCAACCATGTAACGTCTCACCCCTTTAAACAACAAACATAGCTCCTCTTTTCTAACCGCTCCGGATTGTTTCCTCGCGAAGAATGTGTTGGCGAGGAATTTATGAACAAAACGTAGTGCGGGGTTTCGAATAAGCGTAGCCTTAGGGTTTCCAGACGCGTTCCCCGCCGCTATCGTGTCCCAAAACGAATGTGCTTCTGAGAAATCGGAGAACTTCGTCTTGGTGCCATTAGGAAACCCATAGATCTCACAGAGCTCTGTGATGGTCAGATTATATTGTCGCCCCCAACAAACGAAGCTTAGAACCCCTTCATCCGGTGCCGGAGTTTTCTTCTTGTATTTCAGCTCGACAGTGGCGAAGAACTCCCTAGCTAACTCAGGATGGACAAAATCTCTTGTTTCTGAAAACTTTGTTAGCCCCATACACGCAATGATCTTCTTCACGTCTTCAGCCAGACCCGTCTTTGTGAGGAAACTATTCGAGATGAACCGTGTCGGGACGAAAATTATTTCCCTGAGCTTTTTGTAGTCCGTGATCTGCCTTCCCGTATACTCAACTCTCCCTCTTTCAAACTCTTCAGAAGTTGGAGCTGGCGGTTCTTCTTGTATATGTAACTTCTTTTTGGATGGAGCGGTTTCCGCTTGAGCTCTTTTTGTTGGTTTCCTCGAACCCTCTCCTGTAACTTTTCCTTTGCCCTTGTCTGTGGCAGTAGGAGCTTTGGATGTGCCTCCTTTGTTAGTGTTTGCTCTTGTGACGCGTTTAGCGCTTTCATTCGTCATGTCTCCTACAAGAATTTGAAAGCATATGAGAGGCATGCAAAGATTTTACAATGTAAATCATCTCCAAAACATTAATCAAGCTATTTAGGAAATCAATTACCAACAAGAACATCAATATGAATCAACAACACAATAATTAGACTTACCATTGCTAATTAGATGAATGCAATTGAATTTTCGAAACTTTTCTCAAATGAATGTATAAATTTTCAAGCAATTCATCAATGTGAAGCTTAATTCTATGAGTTTTGACAAGATTCAAACGTTTTCCCCAATTTTGAATTTTCGTCACTGTTCATCCGAAATTCTAGGGTTCATAGATTCTTGAATTTCTCATCAAATCTTTTTGTTTTGGCACAAATGTTCCTATATACACCGGTTAAAAGCTTAATCTAAGCCTAATTTCTCACCAATCTATCATTACCACAATGTAATCATCAAATCTTTCCCTAAAACGAAAATAGAAAGATGGAGAGAAGAAGTTCATACCTTGGGGATTTTAGATGAAGAGATGAAATGTGGATGATTTTGAAGTTAACTAATGAGAATTTGGACCCAAAAATGATTGAATTGATTGAGTTTTTCTTGGTGAATTTTCGGAGGAGAGATGGTTTTAGGAAGATGAATTTTCGAGGTTGAAGAAGAAAGAAAAGTTTGGGGTTTTTTTGTTTAAAAATCCGAGCTTAAACCGGACAAAACCGAGGTTGCGAAAACGTACCTTCCGTGGCGGTAGGCTCGTGGCGGCACCATACCGCTAGGATTGGTTTTTCTCACCGTAGCGGCACCTATGTGGAGGCACCCTACCGCTACGTTCCGACTCCGGCAATTGTGGCGGTACCTTCGTGGCGGTCAAATGGCCGCCAGGTTCTTTACCAGATCGCGTGTTTTCGTTGTTGGCTCTGGCGGTACCTTCATGGCGGGGGGTTGCCGCCATAAGCTCCTCTCTGTTTTTTTTTTTTTTTTTTTTTTTTTAATATTTTTTTTTTAAAATTTTTTTTATATATATATATAAATATTTCATAAATATATATAATATTCATATATATATAACATAAAATTAGAACATAAAAGAAATTAAGGAAGAGATTTGAACAAATATGTACAAAGGATACCATGGGATTGCCTCCCAAGTGCGCTCGTTTAAAGTCGTGAGCTCGACTTTCCCGTTTTTATGCAGTTACGGGGTCTGAAAGAGAAACCGTTGTTCTCTCCCCAATCGAGTCATTTGCCAAGTATGGCTTCAGCCTTTGACCATTTACCACAAAATCTCCTCCGGTCTTGTTCTTGAGCACAAATGCACCGTAAGGTCTCACTTCTTGGATTTTGAAAGGACCTGACCACCTTGACTTGAGTTTTCCGGGAAAGAGCCTTAATCGAGAATTGAACAATAACACATCATCACCCACTTTGAAATCTCTTGGTATGATCTTCTTGTCGTGAAAGGCCTTGGTCTTCTCTTTGTAGATATTTGAGTTCTCATATGCTTCCAGGCGAATCTCGTCTAGCTCATTCAATTGTATTAGTCTCTTTTCTTGAGCTGTCTTGATATCAAAGTTCAGAAGCTTTGTCGCCCACATAGCCTTGTATTCGAGCTCAACCGGCAAGTGACAAGATTTTCCATAGAGTAAGTTGAACGGAGTTGTACCAATAGGAGTTTTGAAAGCTGTCCTATATGCCCAAAGAGCGTCATCAAGTTTCATTGACCAGTCTTTCCTTGTTGTACTAACCGTCTTTTCCAAGATAGCTTTGATTTCCCGGTTAGAAACTTCTACCTGACCACTTGTCTGTGGGTGGTAAGGAGTTGCAACCTTATGCTTCACTCCATTCTTCTTTAGTAAGCTCTCGAAGATTTTGTTGATGAAATGTTTGCCTCCATCGCTTATCACCACCCGTGGAATACCAAATCTGGGAAAAATTATCGCCTTGAACATCTTCAACACCACCTTTGCATCATTTGTGGGACTAGCAATCGCCTCAACCCATTTTGATACATAGTCCACCGCGACGAGAATATAGCAATTCCCGTAAGACGAAGGGAAAGGTCCCATAAAGTCTATACCCCATACATCAAAAATCTCGACTTCAAGTATTGGGTTCTGTGGCATCTCATTTCGTCTACTTATATTGCCTTTGCGTTGGCAAGAATCACATCTTGAGATGAAATTGTTCGCGTCTTTGAACAATGTTGGCCACCAAAAACCAGCTTGTAAGACTTTGGTAGCCGTCTTAAAAGTAGCGAAATGCCCTCCGTATGCAGACCTGTGGCAATGCATTAGAATATCATTTACCTCTTCCTCTGGAATACACCTTCGGTAAATCTTATCTTTGCAAAGGGTATAGAGATACGGTTCGTCCCAGTAGTACCGTGTTACATCTCTGAAAAATTTCTTTCTTTGGTAGCTCTCGAGATTAGGAGGCTCTGCACCACAAGCTAAGTAATTCACAAAGTCCACATACCAAGGCAGATTTTCACTCAGCCCTTTGGCTTCTTCAAGCTTTTCGTGAGTTTCATGGGTTGATCTCAAAAGTTGGATTGCCATGATCTGTTCCTCGGGAAGAGAGTCGTCAATAGGCACATTTTCCACGATCCTCATTCGAGATAGATGATCCGCTACACCATTCTCTACCCCTTTCTTGTCCTTTATCTCTAAATCAAACTCTTGGAGTAGCAAAATCCATCTCAATAGCCTTGGTTTAGCATCTTTCTTCGCCATTAGATGCCTCAATGCTGCATGATCTGTATGAACAATTACCTTCGAACCAACCAAGTATGATCTAAACTTTTCAAACGCGAAAACGATGGCAAGTAACTCCTTTTCTGTTGTGGCATATCTCACTTGTGCGTCATCTAGAGTTCTGCTTGCGTAGTATATCACGTGGAGTTTCTTATCTTTTCGCTGACCAAGTACTGCACCTACCGCATAATCGCTTGCATCACACATTATCTCAAACGGTAAGTCCCAATCCGGTGCTTGTACAATAGGAGCGCTAACCAGTTCATTCTTGATCTTGTCAAAAGCTTCCACACATTCTTTATCAAACACAAAATCCACCTCTTTGCACAGAAGCCGAGTGAGTGGTCTTGCGATTTTAGAAAAATCCTTGATGAATCTCCGGTAAAAACCGGCATGTCCCAAGAAGCTTCTTATTCCCCTTACAGAATTTGGGGGCGCCAAGCTAAGCATCACATCTATCTTTGCCTTATCTACCTCAATCCCTTTTTCAGAAATCTTGTGTCCTAAGACGATGCCTTCTTTCACCATGAAGTGACACTTTTCCCAATTTAACACGAGGTTCGTTTCTTCACATCGCTTCAGGACCCTGCAAAGATTGGAGAGACAAGAAACAAAAGAATCTCCATAGACGGAGAAGTCATCCATAAAAACTTCAACCACATTTTCAATCAAATCAGAAAATATCGACATCATGCACCTTTGAAAGGTTGCTGGTGCGTTACATAGCCCAAATGGCATCCTTCGATATGCAAAGGTACCATAAGGACATGTAAATGTCGTTTTTTCTTGATCGTTGGGGTGAATCGGAATTTGAACGAATCCCGAATACCCATCAAGAAAACAATAATGAGTGTGGTTGGCTAGCCTTTCAAGCATTTGGTCTATGAACGGTAATGGGAAATGATCTTTTCTAGTTGATGCATTCAATTTACGATAGTCTATACACATTCTATGTCCAGTAATAGTCCTAGTCGGGATCAATTCCTCTTTATCGTTTTTCACTACTGTGACTCCACCCTTCTTTGGTACTACGTGTACCGGTGAAACCCATGTGCTATCCGAAATGGGGTAGATTATTCCTGCATCTAAAAGTTTTAGAATCTCTTTCCGAACAACTTCTCTAAGGTTAGGGTTTAACCTTCTTTGGTGTTCAACGGAAGTCATAGATTCATTCTCAAGGTAGATCCTATGCACACAAAGGGTTTCCGATATTCCTTTTATGTCATCAAGAGAATATCCTATGGCTTTTCTAAACCTTTTCAATTCTCCTAAAAGGGTGGCAGTCTCAATTTCAGTAAGTTCATCATTGATTATAACGGGATAGGTGGAGTTAGTTCCAAGGAATGCGTACCTTAGCCCTTTCGGGAGAGGTTTGAGTTCGACTTTTGGTGCCATGAGTTCGCTCCAGTCTCCATCAATGCTAGGCTTACCATTGCTAGCGCTGTTTTTCTTCGCCTCATCTTCCTCTTCACCATTATTCATCTCATGATGACCTTGTTTTAGTTCAAGAAAATTTCCCTCGGCTTCAACCAGATTGTTGGAGTCTAATAACTTCTCATACTCCACACTTTCTTCATCAAATAAACCAAACTCTCTCTGCTTTATCATTAGAGTGCTTTGGAGTGAGTCTTCTAAGGCAATCTCTTCCAATAACTCATCCGCCAATGCTTCCATTTCCTCAATGTAAAACATTTGACCCTCAATGGTGGGTTTCTTCATCACTTTATTGATGTCAAAAGTCAGAACTTCACCCCCCAAGTGTAGATTTATCATTCCTTGTTTCACATCGATCATTGATCCAGCTGTGCGCAAAAATGGACGCCCTAAGATGAGGGGATCCTTTGGTTCTTCATCCATCTCAAGCACAACAAAATCTGTAGGTATCTCGAAATGTCCAACCATTATCGGAATATTTTCAAGCAAACCAATTGGTGTTCTGATTGATCTGTCCGCAAGGACAAGTGAGATTCGACAGTCCTTATATCTCGTGAATCCTAACCGTTTTGCAACCGATAGAGGCATCAGACTAACACTAGCCCCTAAATCGCATAAGCAACGGTTAAATGATAAGGGTCCAACAGAGCAGGGGAGAGTGAAGCTACCCGGATCATCTTTCTTTTTAGCAACCACCTTCTTTTGGATCATGGCGCTACACTCATGAGTTAAGACTACTACACTTTCCAACGCTTTTTGCTTTTCTTTCACCGCGTCTTTGAGGAATTTGTTGTAATGAGGAGATAAAACAAATGCATCGAGAATTGGCATTGTAATTGTTACCTCACTCATTTGTTTGTCAAACATAGCCCGATATTTCTCTATGAGCTGCTTCTTGAAACGCCCCGGGAAAGGAAGCTTGGGCTCTAAAGGGGGTGGTACAAAGAGGGTCTTTTTCTTCGAAAAACCTTGAGTCTTCGTTGGATCGCATTCTTTGATCTTATCTTGGACATTGTCTTCGCCAACCTTACCCTTGCCTTTGTCGAGTATCCCCTTCTCAATTTCCGACTTTTCGTCATTGAGCATATCATCTATTGTTTCACTACCATTAGTTTCAGCTTCCTCTTTTTTGCTTGTAGGTCCATCACCTATTTTCGTTTCTCCACTTGGTAGTTCTTTCCCACTTCTCAGCATGATAGCTTGAATGTATTCCTTGGGGTTTGGTTCCGGCTTCCCGGGAAGTGAACCCATCGGTCGTTTAGATGAGGATGACACTTGGTTATCCAATATCTTCACTTGAGATGCTAGATTCTCAAACTTGGTATTTAATTCATTGTAAGCTCCATCCATCTTCGAGCTTAGTCCTTCTATCCTTGAATTCATCTCCAGCGAATTCTTGGCTTGACTTTCGATGATTTGTTGCAGCATGTTTTTCACCTCATTATCTTGAGGCGGTTGATTGATTGGTTGTCTTTGCTGCGCAAATCCGGGTGGTGAGAATGGTTGCTTGGTTTGGAACCCTCCTTGATTCCTCTGAAAGTTATTCCCTTGACCTTGGAAGTTGTTCTTGGGAATGTAACCTTGGTGTTGATAGTTCGAGCCTTGAGCTTGGTTGGACTGTCCATAAACTTTTTGTTGTAGTCCTTGGTTCTGTGGGTTTGGGTTGGGATAGACTTGGTCCTGTGGATTCTCGACATTCGGGTTTCGGTAGGAGAAGTTAGGATGGTTCCGGTAGTTTGGATTGAATCCCTTTTGAAATCCTCCTTGGTTTCCCACATAATTTACCATTTCTTGTGCACTGTCCTCTTCTCCTTCATGCCTAAAATTTTGATTCTCTTCAGCGTTTCCAACAAAACTAACGGTCTTGTGCGAGGCGTTAAGAAGCTTATCCATCTTTTCATTCAAATCCTTAATCTGCCTTTTAGTGTGATCATCATAATCACTTCCTCCTCTTGAAGATCTGTCATAATCCTCACCGTAGTTCCCATCGCTCAGAGCCAAGTTCTCTACTAACTCTTTTCCATCATTGACATCTTTTCCTAAGAAATTCCCGTTACTTGCTGTGTCGAGAAGCATTCTGTACTTGGGTAAAACACCACGGTATAGAGTACTAAGCAATGATTCATCGAAGAATCCATGATGCGGGCATTGCGTAGTGTATCCTTTAAATCTTTCCCATGCTTCGTTGAAACTCTCGTGGTTCTTTTGAGTGAAGCTCGAGATCTCATTCCTCAAACGCGCTGTCCTTGTTGTAGAGAAGAACTTAGTCAAGAACGCCTTCTTGCATTGGTCCCATGAAGTCACAGAACCTTGTGGTAGACTCTTCTCCCATTGTCTTGCCTTGTCCCCCAGTGAGAAAGGGAACAATCTCAGCTTCAAGGCATCTTCGGAGATGCCATTCATCTTCACCATATCGCATACTTGATCGAACTGGTCTAGATGATCTAATGGGTCTTCCATAGGCAGCCCATGGAACTTGTTTCCTTGCACCATGGAAATCAAGCTCGCCTTGATCTCGAAATTATTGTTTTCCACAGCTGGTGGATATATTCCAGCTCGATGTCCATGTACATTTGGTGCATCAAACGCTCCAATAGCTCTAGGTTGCCTTGGAGGATGTTGAGGAATCACTCCCACTCCTACTCCTCTGATTTCTCCTTCTCCACCTTCAGCTGGTGGCACACGATCATCCATTTCAACTTGATCTGGTTGATCCGTTCTGTCTCGGTCTCTTCTTGCTCTCGTGTTCTCTCTTTCTAAACGTCTTATGTCTGGAACGAGGGGAATGAGATTCAAATGTCCTCCACTCCTCAGGTTCATGCACCTGTAAGAAAGAAAATCAACAAGCAAGTAATTAGATAACAATAAAAATAAGACTTAGTCTCAAACAGAGTCCAAATCCTAATGGCTATTGTTGCGTCCCCGGCAACGGCGCCAATTTGATAAAGCGAGATTCGTTTAAAATCTCGGGGTTACCAAATAACCCTTTGTACGTTGAGTACTTAGGGATCGATCCACAGGGAGAACAATGACTCACCAAGAATACAGAACTCTATCTAATCTAAGCTATACCCAAATTATGATTTTGGAAAATGACTAACTTAGAACAATCAAAAACCGAAAATTAAACAATGCATACGAACTGAACTTTATGATTATAGAGGCTTATCAAGTAAACTAGTCACAATGCAGAATTCAACAACTATCAAATGCAACAAGTTATAATGATAATCAAAGAAACTTAAAGCTTTTATCGAAATTTTAACAAACGAATCCTCGGGTGAAGTATTTGACTCGGGTGATTTCTAATCTTTAATCTAGATGAACTAAACATTCAACTATGAGCATCCTTAGGACTTAGATCACTTCTAAAGATTAATCCACTTCCGTGGTATTAACCCCTTTGCTAGTTATCAACCGACAATAACTTCCGTTAGTGATTATATAACTAACAAGCAATGGAACCAAATCTATTAGACCACAATTCACCAATTACAACAACTTCCGTTGGTTAAGATATGAAAAGCTCTTACTTAAGCTCGCTCGGGAATTTCATCGAACACCTTCCGGGTAATGAAATTCCTATGCTCTAAATTACCAATTCCTTGGCTAATCTAGCATTAAGACCACTTAATAAGAAAGGATAATCGATAACTTAGCATCTAAATCACCTAGAACTGAACTATAATCACCCTAATCTAACTTCACCCAAAGATTCTAGATGACTACTCACACATAACTATATGACAAAAATAAACCATACAAATTGAAGCTATGAACATGAGGATAACAAATATGTAAAAAGATTTAAGCAAACTTTATTAAATCAAACAAGATCTTGAAGTTAAAAAGGATGAAAATAGAGTTGTTTCAGAGTGTTTTTCTCTTCAAAGTCAGTACACCCCCAACTTTTATACATAAGTCTTTCTTTTATACATAAAAGAGGATTGGAGCAGGTAAAATAGTGAAATAAGTCGGCTGGCGTCGGTAGCGGTAGTCCCCTGGCGGTAGGGTACCGCCAGGACCATCTTAGCGACCCCATCCTAGCGGTCAGATGACCGCTAGACCTTGCTCCAGATGGCTTGTCTTGATCTCTAATCGTGGCGGTAGGCTCGTGGCGGTAGGGTACCGCCATGGTGGTTCTGGCGGGCTATCCTTGGCGAGGGGGTACCGCCACGGTTAGAATTCGAAGTGTGGCGGTAGTGTTGTGGCGAGGGGGTACCGCCATGCTCAATGAAAGTTCCCGAAACTTGATTCTAGCATCCTTTGATCATCCCGAGCCTTCTCCTTCATGTCCCAAGCTTCATATTCACCTAGAAAAGACTCAAGACACAACAAAAAGACCAAAAACACTACTTCATGATCCTAGAACCTAATGAATGCGAATGAACTCTTAAAACAAACACTCACCATCTAAATGAAGTAAAATACAAAGATAAACAAATGAAAGCTAAAGTAAATATGAGGTAAAATGCGATGATATCAGTAATAACAATAATAAAAGCATTTAAAGTATGATATTCTGGTGTTGTCGAATATAAATCTGTATTTAAAATTCTTCTATTCAAGTGATTTTCCCCAACCCCTGCCATATTTCTTCTTTTCCTTTAAAACAAAATTCTTCGCTAATTTTTATATCACATTTGTCTCGAGATTCTAGTAAAAATTTTAAATGAATAATAAAACTTAAAATTTTAAATTTTAAATGCTTAAAATTTTCTCTGCTAATTCTTTGTTCTCTTTGGAATTTTTTTCCAGATATTTTGCATTTCCTTGTTCATGTCTTTTTTGTTGGAAGCAAAGAACTATATATTTGTTTGATTTCTCTGATATTTTGGACTTCAATAAATTTTTTTGTTTGCCTTTCTTAAGAGTTTCGTTTGAGCGATTTTGGAAAATGTCTTTCCATATGAAAATTCAACCTGTTGACGCCAATGGTATAGCGGAGGAGCCCCCGACAATGAGACATGTTTGAACTATAAATTATGGCGCTCAAACTAATTTTGGAACTTTTCATTGCCATGGCTCCTCCGCTACACCATCGGCATCAACAGGTTGAATTTCATAAGGAAATACATTTTTCAAAATCTCTCAAATGAAAGTCCTAAAAAGGCAAGAAAAAATAATCTCTAAGTCCAAAATCTTAGAACATCTACAATTCTTAGCTTCCAACAAAAGGTGAGGAACAAGGAAATGCAAATTAGATGGAAACAACTCCAAAATAAACAAAAATTTGTATGGAAAAATTTAAACGCTTATGATAACATTTATTTAATGTTTTACAACAAATCTCGAGTCAACTTTGAGACATAAATTAGAGAAAACAAAATTTAAAACAAAAAAAGAAGAAGAAAAAAGGGGAAAATCACTTAAACAAAAGACTTTGAGATACTGATTGATATTCGGCGACACAAAAAAGTCATACTTTTAATGCTTTTTGTTATTGTCATTACCAATATGGGCGTGAATCACTGTTAAAGATACGATTTGGTTAGTTTCCCCCTATTGCATACGAAATAGAATCTTAGACATTCTGATCGGGCAAGATGTAGTTTTCTGAAAGACTTAGAGAGGAAGAAATATAATCTTTCAGGATATTTATATAGGAAAAGAAAATGAAAGATTACACATTTACCATTAGCTAGTAACCCCTAATAAGTTCGAGTTATATGTCAACGTTTAATAGGCGTTTCATACGTCATTAAACTGGTTTTGGATAAATCAGTGTACCATAATGCTTTTGAGAGTAAAAATATTCGTCTGCGCCACTATCATGTGAGGAATCATCCTCCTCCTTGTCATTTCTCCCAATGTTACCCTTCTCAGGATCAATATTACATGAATCTTCTCCATGTTGATCTAGAGAAATGTAACATGGAGAGAAGTGAAGAGGAGGAGGATGATTCCTCGCTTGATACTAGTACGGACGAGGTTTCGACGTATGATTCCGAAGGCTTGTGAGGAGATCAATTCAAGCCCATTATTAAACTGGAAAAATAGAATATTCGGTGATGTTGGCAAAAACAAGTGCTGGAGAACCACCAGCGAGAGTGCATCTTCAAGACCGCTGAAGTAAAGTATAGAGATGAAGAAGTGGAAGATGAAAGTAGAGGCAGCTGAGAACCAATGGGTAAGGGATTTTTTGGATTGAGGTTGTTTCATTTGTGAAAAGATAGAGAGAGAGAGGGATGGTTTTTGGGTGTGAAGGAGATTAGTTAAGCATTGGCTCTATATAGAAAAAATATATGACCAAATTTGGAACAATAATAATATTGAAAACCTAGTGACTACTTTTCTCTATATACTTCCAATGCTTAACCAGTGGCGAAACCAAAAATTATTTTACCAGAGTCAAAATATATAAATTAAATATATAATAATCAAGAAATAACATATATTATCTGAAACTTTTACAAATCAAATTTATAATATTTGACTATCATTTAGTTTTATGATTAAAAACTAAACAAATAATATTTTCAAAGTTTTGACTTACGCCTTGAATATATAAACTTGAACCCATTAAGCAAATAATTAAAAAAAAAAAAGTTTATTACATCACATTAAATTTAAAAAATATATTAGAAATAAAATTATATCTACATACATAAATAAAAAATTGAAACTTTTTATTTAATAATACTAATAGAATTAAAAAACAGTCAACATGAAATATTTGTTTCTTATGTGTTAACATTAATTTCTTTTTTTTTGAAATTTTTCCAATTTATCCTCTTATGAAGATGTATATTTATATATAGATAGATATGCATATAGTGTAAAATATACTCTCTTTTTCAAGATGGCTACAATCCCAAATGAGTTCAATCCTTTCAGTGATTATACTATGAACCATAGCAGCTTTGTTTCCATCCAAATTAACCCAAATTTGAGGAATCGCCAGTCCAAACAAGTTCCATCAATATTTGTTCTTCTAACAACAAAAACCATACCAGTTGGTTTTCTCCGTCTCCTGCTTGTTATCATAATTGCCAAAAACTTTCATCGTCCTTAAGAATCAATAATTCAACATACCGTTTATTAGATGAGAAGCAACATGGTTTATCCTTTCACCATGCCTTGCCCAGCTCAAATCCCAGGCTCTGTTAAGCTTTCTAAACTTTCTATCACTCAAATTATCAAAAATATTTGTACCACTATTGTTCGTATCAGTAATATGGCCACTCTCCTAAATAGTATGTTGGAAACGTTAGTTATCATTTTGGAGAGTGACCATTTTATTGGTATGAACAATAATAGTATACCTATTTGTGATAGTCTGAGTGTTAGAAACTTGACAAAGCTTAACAACACCTCAGATTTGAGCCGTGAAAGGCATGTTGAAAGGATAAACCATGCTGCTTCTCATCTGATAAATGACATGTGAATTGTTGATTCTTAAGGATGATGAATATATTTGTGAATTATGATATGGTTTTTGTTGTTAGAAGTAACGAACATTGGCAAAACTTTTTTCGACTAATGATTCCTCAAATTTTGGTTAGTTTGGATGGGAACAAAGCGGCTATGATTCATAGTATAATCAGCATAAGGATTCAAATCATTTTGGATTGAAGACATCTTGAAAAATCGAGTATATTTTACACTATATGCATACCTATCTACATATTATTATACACTTTCGTAGGAGGCTGAATTGGAAAATTTTTATTAAAAAAAGAAATTAATTTAAGCACATAAGGAAAAAAATATTTCATGTTGACTGTTATTTTATTTTAGTATATTATTAAATGAAAATTTTCAATTATTTATTTATATATATCATATTAATATTTTATAGATATACATAGAAAATAAATTGGGAAAAATGTCAAAAAAAAACATGAACTTTCAAAAAGTGGACGAAAAAAGCATGAACTTCCAAAATACCATTTAAATCTCAAACTTTTTGTTGACTTTTAGATTATATACCAAACTTTTATTGACTCGGAAGAATGAAACATGCCGTTAGGTCAACTGACGGAAAAATTAACCGGAGACTTAAACCGTTAGTTTTTCTGTCAGTTGACTTAACGGCATGCCTCAAATTAACCAATCAACAAAAGTTTTCTACTTAATTTGAAAGTCAACAAAAAGTCTGAGATTTAAATGGCATTTTGGATGTTCATACTTTTTTCGTCCACTTTTTGAAAGTTCATTTTTTTTTACTTTTTCCCATATATCTTATGTTATGTGGTGTAATATTTTTGATAAGTGACCAAGAATTTTCATCATCTAGCTTAATTAATCAAACGTTTTTATATTACAATTATATGCATCTTAAAACTTATATTGAATGAAAATTGCATAGTTTTATTGTGTAAAAGATAAATTATGGTATTTGGATTATTAATTTCTCTAAATATATTTCCAGCCATTTATTTGGACCCATAATGAATTTTTAAAAGCCAACCAAAAACATATCTATTACACACAAATTACAAAAATAATATTTGATATATTATCTTTTGAACTTGTAAATTCACAGAATTTTTTAATCCTAAAAAAAAAAAAATTAAAATTATTGAAACCACAAAGCTACCCAAAAGTTGCCTACCCTGCTACCAATATATTTACTTAGAAATTGATATAATGTAGATAGATATATTACCTAAGATTATAATAAGAAAATATCTTGATCAGAAAAGCTTCCTTCATTTCCATTTATTCACATCCATCCATAAACATCTCAAAGTAATACATAAATTCACATTCCTCTGTTCTAGTCGCCGAAGCCCTTGCTCTCAAGTTAGACTTACTTGCTGCGCAAGATGCTGAAATTCACCAAATGACATGCTTCTCGGATTGTAAGGAAATAATCACTCTTCTAAACTCGAATGGTCAAGTGAACGAACTCCAGGGTATCTTTCATGATATCCATTCTATCTCCATTTCCTTTAATTTTATTAGCTTCCGTTTTACTCCTCAGTCTGAAAATGTTGAGGCTGATTCTTTAGCCAAGGCCGCTTTATATGTTAGCTTTACCTCCTCCATAACTGGAGTCGCAGGTTCTATCCATTTTTAATTTATCTAATCAATGAGGTTGCACAAAAAATAAGCTTACATGTTCGTGACCTTTTCATTGTAGTTTGTGATTGAATTTTCACTAAGCTAATATCCGGTTCTAGGTCCTTTAGTACGCCATTGATTTTTACCAACGTGTTTCTAGTGTTCTTATTTTCCTTACTGCTTGTTGATTTGCAATAGAAGTTTACCCTGGATGATTATAAAATATCAGGTTTGAGTCAGCTTTTGATTGGATGATGGTTAAATCTCAGTCATCTGATATGCTAGCGCCATAAGATATCATATACACAACTAGAGAGGTCATGATTCAGCGTGAAAGATCCAAAGATTGTCAAAACTTATCAAAAGAAGAATACAAATTTGGTAAGGAAAACTAAATATTTGAAGAAAAGTAACATCATCAAACGGAAATGAAGGACATCTTCATACTTCTATCAAATAAATAGAAAAATTAAGAGTTTCATTCAATGCCATCTTTGAATCTCATACTATGATTTATATGGTATATTGGTTTATTTTAAAGGATGTTGAAGTATCTCTTTCATAGAAAATTGAAAGAAATAATGGAGATTTATGGGAACAAAAAATGGAGAATGATTGCAAAAAAACTTGAAGGACGAAAAGGAAAACAATGTAGAGCGAGGTGGTACAACCATCTTCATCCGGACATCAAGGTGATTTTATCTTTCAAACTTTTAATCTTATTCCTTTTATACTTAAATCTGTATATGTGCACATCTGTATGGGTATAATCACAATTTATATGCGTATATGTATGTAAGATTACAAATAAGTTCATATATTTGTAATCTTACATACATATACACATATAAATTGTGGTTATACCCGTACAAATGCGCACTATACATATTTAAGTTCAAAAGGAAGAAGATTAAAAAGATAAAATCACTTTGATTTCCTGATGAAGATGGTTCTCTCTCTACATTGTTTTCCTTTCCGTCCTTTAATTTTTTTTTTTGCAATTATTCTCCATTTTCTGTTTCCATAAAACTCTACTATTTCTTTCAGTTTCTATACATTAAAGAGATACTTTGACATCCTTAAAAATAAAAAAAATATACCATATAAATCATAGTATGAGATTCAAAGGTGGAATTGAATATAACTCTTAATTTATATATTTATTAAATAAAAGTATGAAGACTAGCATGTACTCAGATTCAGTCAATTTCCCTTTAATTATGTTACTTTTCTTCAAAGATTTAGTTTCCTGTACCAAATTTGTATTCTTCTTTTGGTAAGTTTTGATAATCTACAGATCTTCACGCTAAATCATGACCTCTCTAGTTGTGTTTTTGATACCTTCTTGCGCTAGCATATCAGATTACTGAGATTCACCCATTCCAAAAGCTGCCTCATAACTGATATTCCAAAGTTTATCAATCAACCTATCGTGCGTTGAGTATTTTAGGGTCAATCCACAAGGAAACAAGAAATCACACTAAGAATACAAATCTTCATTTCAATCTAAGCACTAGATTTTGTTGTGTTTTTGTAGCAAAAAATATTTAAAAGTAAATGAAAACGAGAGAATACAAAAATCGGGTTGAAATCAAATAGAGAAACAAACTCTCGGGAAGAGGGAAATTTACTCAGGTGACTATTGTCAACTAATGGATCTTAATACAACTTAACAGAGCTAATCATTTGGTATTATGTCACTAATATCGACTAATCCATTTATGTTGCACTAATCTCTTTCTTAATCACCTAATCCTCAATAACTTCCATTAGCGATCAAATAATCATTGAGCATTACAAGCCTAAATAATCACTAAATATCCTAATTAACTATTCCCATAGGCTAGGTATGTCAATCTCTTAGTATTGTGGTTCAAGCATTTTATTGAACACCTTGTGGACATGAAAATGCCTAAGATCTAAATTAACACCTACTAAGCAAGGATTTATAACATTACATACCTAAGATCCACTCATCAACTCCTAGTCACCCTAGATCTATTATTTCCCGAAATTCCTAAAAGACTACTCACTAATCTTCATGACAACACGAAACAACAAGGTTGATTTTTTGGATAAGCTATACTATTAATTGAGTAAGAGGGGAATCTTTATTTCCATGCAATTTAAGCCGTATAGCCTTATTTACTTACTAGTAATAACATTCTAATTATGTCTTAACAAAAAACCAATTAAAAAAAATTGGACCGACCCAAAAGCCGACCCAGAAAGATATCACGAGGATCCTATTATTTCTCTTTAATAAAAAGTCAGATCTTCTATTTGACCCAAAGATACATGCACATATCCTAAGTAGAAATTTGCATTCCAGTCTACATATCAAACAATAAATGTTTTTACCTTATATGAATCTAAGATAATCTAAATCATTCCTTAAACGATAAGTTTAAGCAATAAAACGAGAATTTAATATTTTCAAAGATTTTACCTCCTCAAGGTTGTCGTATTTTGGATTGTAACTTGGAAAGTTTAAACAATATTAATGCTCATTCGAAATACTATAATGTCTTAACAATATTAAACAAACTAATTAGATTTAATATATTATTTACCAGTTAATTTGGTATTACTTTAAGAATATTCGATTGTTTGAATCATATTTATAGATATTACTTTAGAGTTTATTAAGATTTATAGTTAACAAACTTAAAAATTCTGTTTTGCTATTGCCGACTTATTGTTTTTGTAACGCCCGTCTCCCAAAAAGGGATTATTGACAAAATTTATATATATGGGATATATATATCAAAACGTCTTTGATCCGAGTAAATCTGTGTAAGAGAGATTATCGCTTTAAGTTAATTCCGTTGGCCTCGGGAATGGAGTTCTCGAAGAGAGATGACGGGGTGAAAAAGAGGGGTCAAGAATCAATTTTCGAGAACGGGATCGATCGATCGTGATTTTTTTGGTTGGTCTGGATCGACCGATCCGGCTGGGATCGACCGATCAGGCTGTAAAGAGGATCGTCCGATCCGGCTGGGATCGACCGATCCCGACTGTCGGCAGAGTTGGTGGGTCGACTTTTTCTTCCTTTAAATCGTGTTTCTTCTTCCTCCTTCTTCATTTTTCGTCTGAGGTTGCCTCTGGAGGTTCAAGGAGTGTTAGTGAGAGCCTAAGGAAGTGAAGAAGTGAGAAAAGAAGAAAGGATTTTGTGAGTTTAAAAGGAAGAAGCAAGAGTTTGGGAAGTTGGAGCTTTTGGGAAGTTTCATAGGAGTTCAGAGTTTTTGGCTTGAGCGTGGAGGTTCTTGCTGGCCTGGAGAAGTTTTGTGTGACTTCAATCAATCCGAATTCGAGGTGAGTGCGTGACCATGGGCTGGACTAAGCTTGTAGAGCATTGATTTCGGTTTTGATGCTTGTTTGATAGATTTGTTAGATCCATAGAGTTTAATGGACTGTTGCTTGTGTCCTTGAGTTGGGTAATGATGTATTATCATTAGGATTCAAGTTTGTGGTGTTTTGGGAGGTTGTTTACCTCAATTCGACTTGGTAGAAGTCGAATCCGTGTGTTGCAGGAAGCTTGGATCGATCGATCCCAAGCTGTTAGTTGGTCGATCCGGGTAAGGGTGGATCGGACGATCCATGCTTGGATCGACCGATCCGGGTAAGGGTGGATCGGACGATCCATGATTGGATCGACCGATCCTGGTAAGGGTGGATCGGACGATCCATGTTTGGATCACCCGATCCAGTGGTCGTTGGTTGATCGATCCAGTTGGGTTTAGTGTGATTTTTGGTTCGTAGCATCGTGTGTCGTGTCCGGGTTGGTTCGGGCATTGCGTGGTTCTACTTGCTTGTGTGTATAGCTCGTAGATGGGAGGATCGCCTCACTAAGTATTTATGATAATACTTACGCATCTCTGTGTGTGTTTGATGCAGGTAAAGATAAAGTGTGATCGTGGAATCAAGGCTATGAGGAGGATGATGATTAGGACTCGTGTTGCTGTTTTATGTTGTTAAGTTTAATAAGCGAGTCTTATTTGTAATGCTTAAGTTGTTAGAAATCTTTGTGTGTGTGTTGGTTGTGTATTATGGTTTTCGTACTAAATGTTATCGTTTGTGCGTTAGTTTCGTGGTTGTGGATCCGTTTGATAATTAATGGTATGAGACATTAATTATCGTGTTAAAAAAAAAAAAAACGGGTCGGGTCGTTTCAGTTTTATTATTATAAATAAGTGTTAACCCTATCATTCTCTAATATCAAACAAAATCTACCATCGAAAAATCATAAATGGGTACTCCAATTGGTATATGCTTTTAATGACACTACGTTCTTCAAATCAAGCTCGCACATCCAGTCAAGATCCTCCATTCATGAGAGTAATACAAAGAGAAACACTGGAAATAATTTTGGCATATGAATTGTAAGTCTCTAAAAAATATACTATAGATGAGCTAGCTACTATTGAATTATTTATTCATAATTTGAATATCAAGAAGTTTTATAATTTGTACTTCAACTATTTTTTTCATAGGTTTCCCAAAAACAGTATTGCTCTAACATGTTCATGTAAATAAACCAAAAGAAAAATTGTGGTGCTGAAAGAAGACTATTTTCTCTTTACAGTATTGGATTAACCTACAATTAATACATACTAATAAAAACTTATAATGATGACAAAAAGTAAATTAAAATTATAATATAATAATAAATAAATAAAAATTACAAAAATTAACCCTAGGCGCTGGGCTCTTGCATGCATCTTAATTTTTAATTAAGATTTATGATTTCATTATGATGAACTATCCTTTCGATTTAGCAATATGCAAACTATCTAAAACATTTACATAACCTAAACCAATCACTTAACTAACAGTTACACTCTTCTCTAACACCTAAACAAAATTTATAATTTAATTAACAAAAACACAAAGTTATAATTCAAAATATATTGCACCTGGGCCGCTGGGAGAAAGCACAGGTTACCAATCTAGTTAGGATTCTTAATAGAATAGTTAAGAGAATTAAAAAGAAAGAAAGATTGATAACTTAAAATTTTAACGATTAATACTAGGCCTTGGATTCTGGGATAACCAAACCGAACCGGTTGGTTAATCGGTTATTATAATATTTGAATTTTCTACCAAAATTAACCAAAATTGATTTTGGTTCGGGTCAGTTCGGTTAACTGTTAATTCAGAAAATTGAAATTTAACCGAAATTAACCAAAACTTTTGGGTTTTAGTGGCAAAAAACAAAAAAATTTAGAATTTTACAGTTCATAAGCCCATTTAAAAAACTTATGCCCATTGGCCCAAGAACAAAACTAAAAAATTAGGGTTTACAGTTTTATTGTTGGTCAGCCACCGCCTCCAGAGCAACAACGAAGAAGAAAGCGCCATCATACACCGCCGTAAATCCATTCCTCATGTCTCCTCAATTCCTCCATAGATCCATTATAGATTATAAGAGAAGGAAAAAAATGACGAAGAAGGAGAAAGAGACGAAGAGGAAGAAGAAGAAGAGGAAGAAAAAGGGAGAAGAAAAAAATAAGGAAAGAAGAAGATGGAGAAGGATAAAGAGAAGAAAACATGAGAAGGAGAAAGAAGAAAAATGAGAAAAAGAATGAAGAAAAAGAAAAAGAAGAATGAGAAGAATATAATAGATTAAAATTAGATTTTAGGATTAGTATCCTAATAACCAATCGGTTAGGAATGAACCGAACCGAAAAATGGACCAAATCTAATTTGGAATGTGGTCGATCGGTTCAGAAAAGAGAACCGAATTAGAACCAAAAATAAAAAAATTTAGTTCTGTCCGGTTCGGTTTTCTTGGTTCGGGGCTAATTCATACAAGTTCTACGGAGATCTCAAAAGAGGCTAAGAGAGATTCTAAAAACAAAGAAATTTTACATTCGTTTTATCTTTCTAAATATTTTTTGAGAAACACAAAGTAAAGTTTGCTAAGGATTCCTTTATGTGTACAATACGGAGTTCCATAGTTGTATTCTGCAAGATAGACATTCTTAGTTATACAAGGGAAAATTTATGTCTTAGGTCATATTCTTAGGCAAGCCTCTATCATTTTACAAGTTGCTGCCATTTTAATTGAGGTGTTGATCTGAATTACTTATAGGGAAAAAAACTAGAGAAAAATTAGAAAAAAATAATAAAAAAAGAGATATAGCTAAAAAAAAAAAAGGAAGAAGAAAAGAAATTGTTATGACTCTCTCGTGGACTATCGTTTTGGCGTTCACCGCCTTTCTCTCTTCTATTGGTGTCGGTTCATGTTTTTCACGGGCACTATCAATGTCCTATGGCCCATGAGAGCCAGATACATCATTCACTCTACGACTGGTCGACTCACATGATTTTGAGATCAACAAAACAGTTACAAATAGTATCACAAAAAAACTTGCGGCCCTTATCACCACAAAGAAGCAGATCTTGTCGAAAACATCATAGACCACATCACTAACTTACAAAACATGTGGGAGACTTGTGATGCTATTTTCATTCTTAGTGTGGTTATGTCGGTTCATAGCAACCGCTTTTGCTTTCTCCCGTAGAGTATTCTTTCGCTGTTCATCACGACATAGTCAATTTCAATTTGCTTTCCTCTCACAGGGTCAATAAATTCCGATCTTGATGCCAGTGTGTGGGCATTTCTCTGATGGTTCCGTGCAAGTATCTTCCATGTATGTAGTTGTATCAATCCACTACGATGTCAGTTCAGAAATATACAGCCAAGTTTTGATTATATTCGATGCGCTTCTAAGTAAAGTGCGAAAGAGGCTATAGCGAAAAATCATTTGAGGCTTGTAATCGCTCTTCCTCATAACTGGTGCCTCTGTCGACGAATTTTGGATCCACGAATATTATATATGTGTAGATGCAATGAATCGGTGCAAAAGAAGATGCTCTGTATCACGACAACCTTAGCCGAGTATGGAGTTTCATCCAAAAGATGATAGTCAAGAACGAAAATCTCATTATATTGTGATTGACTATGAAGTAGCAAATAATCGATTTAATAATCGGTTAACGAGTAAAGCTTTCATATCGAAAGCATCATGTAAATTTACTTATTCATAGTTGATTATTATAATTGATTATGTAGTTATTGATGTGTATTTGAATATGCATATCTTTATTTTACCATATATGTATTAACTCTTGTATCTGATTTGAAGTTAATGAATGAAGTAGACATTAAAAAAAGGGAAAAATGGTCAACAAAAAATCACGAACTTTCAAATTGTGGATGTTTAAAGCATGAATTTTCAAATGGCCATTTAAATGTCAAAGTTTTTCGTTGACTCGTAATTAAATGGCAAAATTTCGTTGACTAGACCATTTGAGGCACACCGTTAAATTAACGTTTACGGTGTTAAAGCTTTTGTTAGCATTTTTCGTTTAATTAAAACGACGTCATTTCAAGTTTTATCAAAAATCCTCAACTTTCAAATTGTGGACGTATAAATCCTCACATTTTTAAAAAATAACGTTCAAACATCTAAGTTTTCGTTGACTTCATAATTAAATGCCTAATTTATGCTGACTTTGTCATTTGAGACATGAATTTAAATCAAGTGACGGATCATGTTTATGGGGTTAAATTGTCTGTTAGCAGCTTCCACTTTATCAAAACAACCAATGTTCCGGTAACTATTTATCATTCGTTGACTCGTAATCCAACGAAGTCTTTGCCACCTGGAATCTCCAGAAAATTTTCATGGAATTAGAGAATGATTAGAGACTCCTTGATTCACTTCTTGTGCTATTCGTTGATGCATCGTTCATTGATGTAGAAGTCTTCTTGGAGCTTCTCTTGCATGGCTTGATTAACCTTTGGGAGCTCTCCCACGTCCTTGGTGCCGTGAGCTTTCTCTTGATTCTCTTGTTCATCCTCGGAGCTGAAACTTTTCTCGCACGCTTCTTATAGCTCTAATGCATTCTCTTCACTTCTAGGGATCTTGTCGTTTATCATAGAAGAGTATATACATGGAGTCTGTCCAAGGCTTAGTTGGGAGAAAGCTCATGGATTCTTTGTGTTTAGGAGGAACTCTTCCGACTTATAGGCTTCATCATGTTGCCTCCTAACCTTGAAATATTCCATTGTGGCTCTCTTGACCTCGGGTACTTGATTTTGGTAGAGGTTTGGATTGATGACCGTATCACGAATGATAAATAGTTGCCGGTACATTAGTCGTTTTGATTAAACAAAAGCTGCTAACAGAAAATTTAAACCCGTAAACATTCACTTGAATTAAAGTCATGCTTCAAATGGCATAATCAATCTAAGTTAGACATTTAATAATGAAGTCAAAGAAAACTTAGGCATTTAGACGATATTTTTAAATAAAAAGTTGAGGATTTAAACGTCCACAATTTGAAAGTTGAGGATTTTTAATAAAACTTGAAATGACGTCTTTTTTATTAAACGGAAGATGCTAACGGAACCTTTAACACAATATATGTCAATTTAACGACATGCCTTAAATGGTCAAGTCAACGAAAGTTTGCCATTTAATTATGAGTCAACGAAAAACTTAAACATTTAAATGACATTTTGAAAGTTCATGCTTTATACATCAACAATTTTAAAGTTCATGGTTTTTTTGACATTTATTTTATTTTACTATATTATTAAATAAAAAAAATAAATTATTTATTATATATATCATATAATATTTTATAGATATGCATAGAAACTAAATTCTATGAATAAAACAATTTAGTTTCCTATAAAAAAACAAAAAGTGGAAATTTGTTTTGAATAAAAAAAGGGGTTCAAACGTGTTATTTTTTGAGGTAAAATTAAGTACATTTTCTATAATTACTGAATAATTAAAAATTTTAAACGTGGTCAACTTACCCCTTTTATTTTATGAGTGGGTCTGCCCCTACGCTTAACCAAACCTCCTTCACACCCAAAACTCTCTCTCTCTCTTACTTCGAAACAGCTCACATCAAAATCTGATTTTTCTGAAAAGGTACCTTAATGTTCTCTCTATCTTTACAAATGAAGCAATTTCAATCCACAAACTCTCCGATTGATTGGTCATCACAAGTCTCTGCCTTTACTTCTTTCTTCCGCTCCATCCTCTCTATGATTTACCTTAATGGTCTTGGAGAAGCCACTATCGTTGTTGGTTCCGAAATGTTGAGTATATAATACAGCGAGGGGTAGTTCGGTAATACAAAGGGTGAATAAAGGAGGATCGTAGACTTTCGTAATAAAAGAAGGTTCGGAGACGGTAGAATTATACAAGTTGAATTGGCAAGGTAATGAGTTGGGTTCGAAATGTCGAGGCTAGAGATTACTAAGCTGCTGAGACTCACGATGTTAAGTCTGAGGCGATGAGGTTGAATGTTCCACCTGGGTTCGGAGCCGAGTTTGAATCTTCTACCGAGGCTCTCATTACCAGATGTCCTGTAGACTGTCGTAGTCAAAGTTAATGCTCTGCTCAAGTCCTGTCTTGCTTAGATTGATAAGACAACGGGGTGCTGCATTTATAGTAGTCGCTTTCACCTAACCCCCACCTAATATGTCCTTTGCAGACCCCTCGGAAGTTGTGCTTCATGGGCAGGCCGAGCCGCTCTGTTCATGATGGGCTCTTCTTTCTGGTTGTATCTTCGGGACTGGGCCTGAGACTAATTTTGGCCGAGCTCTTCCTCTGTGCTTGGCCCACCTCTTACACGTAGCCCTCACATTTTCCAACATCAATAGATACTCTCTTTTTCCGGTTTAATAATTGGCATTGAATCAATCTGCTTACTAGCCTTAAAAACCATATATACACTAAAACCTCATATGCGCCACTATTAAGCGAGGAATCATCCTCCTTCTTGTCACTTCTCTCCATGTTACACTTCTCTGGATCAACATGGAGAAGATTCTTTTAATGTTGAAACAGGACAAGAAGTTCGCGTCCAGAGCCGGTTCTGAGAAATTTGGAGTCCCAAACAAAACAAATAAATTAATATTCAGTTTTTATAGTATAGAAATTTTTCTTCAAAAGAGAAAATAGAAAATAAATCTCGACAAAACTCACCTTTAAAAACAAAAGTATAATGGAGAAAAAAAAAAGTATAAAACTAAAAAAGAGAAGTAAAGGAGAAGGAGGATTAAATCAAATTTTTGTTTTTTCTTTTAATTAAATAACCTAATGTAATACATAAATAATAATGATTTTGAATCCAAACAATATTTTGTCAAATATTTTTATGAAATTTGCTCTTGTTTTCCATATATATATAATGTGAGACGAAGAAGAAGTCATGAGCGATCACAATGGCTAAAGAAAGTATGACAGTGGTTTTGAAGGAAAGTACGACAAAGGTTTCAAAATGGTTTATGGTTTGAGAATACAGGTTAATTTTTTTATAATATATCAACGCAAATCCGCGTTATTAGAAAATAGAAGAAACTTTAAAAGAAACAAAATTACAAAGAAACTCAAGAAATTGTACATGAACAGAAAAAACAGAAGAAAACCACTCCTTGGTTCTCCCGAATTCCTCCATGTGTAGTGGGAATGCAGGCCATTCCATTGATGTTGAGACCATCTTCACCAGTTATGTTAGAAACGTCATCGTGGTCTTTTGCTGATCTATCATACAATGCATGTCCCGGATAAGTGCTTCAACTTCAGAATGTAGTGGAGAGAGACTTCGTCGAAGATTTTGTGCTCCCATTCTTCTTGAAATCAATTCCAGCCTAAACCTAAATGAACTGACATATCCTTCCAAGAACCATCTACAAAGCAGGAAAAAATATGTATAGTCTGCAGTTACCGTTAAGGGATTGGCATGTTGTTGTCCAAACTTGTTTTCAGCAGAGGCAGATGTATGTAGTTAATGGGAGGGGCACTTGCCCCCCTCTCCCCCCCCTTAATTTTTTCAAGATTGGTGTATATTTACAAAGGGTTTTAGTTCTGCCCCATTGCTGAATTTTTTTTTTTTTTTTGTAGACAATACTACTGTTTTCTTATAGATCTATTGTAATTAGTATAATTATACTAAAATTGAAGATCTATATTATATAAATTCAAGACAAAGGCCCAATTTGTTTTTTTTTTTTTTTTTTTTTTTTTTGATAACCCAGATGTCCGGATCTCCACTTTCGTAATTAAACTACTGGTGGCCTCCACTTTCGTAATTAAACTACCGGTGGGTCCCTCACTTTCGTAATTAAACTACCGGTGAGGTCCGACTAGGCACGTGGGTGGCCCAACGGCTCTCCACGTGTTGCCTCCTGGAGCGCTGCAGCCCGCATGTGAAAACTGCAGTGGCCAGGACTCGATCCCCCGTGGCGGAATTTGTTTGTTTTTCTTTTGCCTATGACGAATATCTTTTTAGTTAAATAAAAAAACATTTGATATCTTCTCTAGTTAAATTACTTAGAAATTTTGATTTTCTAAATTAAAATTAGGTGTTATTTCTATTAATAATGAAATCTTGATTAAAAAAAATTTCAATTTATGAGTGAGTGCAGTTACTAATGAAATTGTGGTAAAAATAATTTTAATTATGAGTGAATGCTTCAGTAAAAATTTGTGGCACCTTTTAAATCTACTATGCGTCTATTACTGTCCCCGGTAAAATAAATCGCTAGATCCGCCACTGGTTTTCCGTGTCATGAGCATGTTCCCAAAATTTTGCCTTTGTCTTTAGAATCCCTTGTGGGTAAGTTAAGACATAGTCCAAGACATAGTCCACAACATGCATATGACTTCCTCATCCAAGACTGTCTTTAAGTAAGGATAAGTTTTTGCACCAAACCACTTCATCTTACATTGTGCATCTCTTAAAATCCATCCCACACCACTTCTTTCAGTATCCATGAGGCATCAAGACTACATTTAAAGGTGTCTGTGGGAGGAGGGATCCATCTGATAGAGGAAGCTGACGTATGTGGTGTCCCTGTTGTTGACTATCGTCTTCTGAGCTCGTATCAGACCACTCATTAATTTGCTTCCTCTATTGCCCACATCTACCAGTTGCTGAGCATCTTCTTTTTTTTGTTGGAGAAGCACTATTCATTCATGGTTTTCCAAAGTCCCTACTCATTCATACATTCTCACTTTGGTTTGGTACTCTTTAGTCTTATAACATATAACATATATATTGATTTGGAGTGTTGCATAAAAGTCAAACTGGACAAACCACCAATTGGCGGTTCAACAAACCGGTCACGGTTTTTAAATACATTGCTTTTTAGACATCTAAGTTTTTTTTTTTTTTTTTTTTTTTTTTTTTTTTTTTTTTTTTAATATCCTCTAACTTGATATTTAATATTTTATATAAGAGACCCAATTGGCATCATTTTTTACTCTTTATTTATTGATGTATGCATGCTTGTTTTTAATTAAAATATTCGGAATTAGCTTACCTTGAGTGAGAAACTAACATTCGTAGTCTTTAACAAAAAAAATAAAAAAAAAAATAGTAAATACAAAAAATTTTACTCCGGTCAAACTTAAATGAATTACTAATTTTATCTTTGAAAATTTGGGTCATTCATACTTTAAATGAAATGAAAGATCCGGAAATCCAAACTCATGAGATATAGACACTGGAGCAAGGAAAGAAAATAGGAAATCAGTAATTAACCGAAAAATCAACTAAAACACAATTACATGTGAGTAGAAGAAGAGACGACACAAGAGAATGAAAATTCAAAATGAAATACAATAACTTTTAAAAGGAGAAAATGGTACATATTATTCAAAGGGATAGAGATAAATCAATGCCCCAGCTTTTATATTTCCCTTCTTCTGGCTGATCTCCATTACCATCATCAACAATCTCCACAACATTGTTCATTCCAATCTTTGAGATTAAATTCTCCTCTCTCAAAACATTCTCTCGCAGAACCAAATCCCTAGACGTTCGAGGAGGAGGAAAAGGAAGAAAGTTTCTAGGGATTAAAGGGTACATGTTGTTGTTGGATGGAAAGGTACCAATGCCCTTTGAAGCAGCACCATTAGCACTAGTGTTTCCGGTGAAGAAGCGAGTAGGAGTCAGACGGGGAACTACGGCCATGTTCATATCCGCAACTCCTCCAATGACTCTACTGTTGAAAGATGGGTAAACTTGGCGTTTAAAAGGTTCAAGAGTGATCCCAAGATGATTTTCATTTGATAAAGCATCTCGTGAATACCCACCTAAGAGAATGTGAGGCTTGTCTAGGTAAGGGCTCAAAAAGGTGAGACCGGGGAAGTCTGCTTCCATCTCCTTCCGCTTCTTGTCCCACTCCCTCTCTTGCTTGTGAGCGTTCTGGTGACCACCTAAGGCGTGAGGGGTTGAGAACACTTTCTTGCAAAAGTGACAAGTGAAGATCTTATTCGATTTTGGCGGGTAAAACGTCATGATCTCGTTCCCTCTTCGGACAGGACCAGATCCAAAACTAGGGTTCGGGTTCTCAACCCTCCTTTCAGAGGTAACCTCCTGAGGAAACCCTAGTGTCAGATTGTTGTTACTCGTTTCCTTCTCCTTGGACTCCTCAGTGGCTAAAATAGGGCTTTTGAGTTTTTCGGGTTTGGGTGTGGAAGAGCTTGAAGAAGACATAGCTTGGTTCTCCGTAACAAATCTTGTTTTTTTTCTTTGTTCCGGATTGAGAAGTGATAATTTATCTCATTGTGCTAGATTCCTAGGTGAGGACGGTATTTATTGAGAAATGTTCGTTAACTATTATGGTATAAAATCTTCATGGGTCAAATTAAATAAAAAATCAGAACTAGTATGACTTCATATCTCTATAGTTATGGTTGTTTCTTTAAATATGTTGATTGTACTCCTTTAATTTGACTTACAAAATCATATTCTTGTTAGTACACAAGAATATCATTTTGTAAGTCAAATTAACAACTGTGAATCCATAATTTCTTTTTTTTTTGGCGGCAACTGTGAATCCATGTATGTTATGAAATCTCGTGCTATTTTTGTGTGTGTGTAAAGATATCTGCATTAATGTATTAAAATAAAATAACAATTAACAAGCCAACTAGTCAAACTAGTATCTTTCACTGTTATGGAAGGATGAGATGTTATTCTTCACTAATTTTACAGAATTTATATTTAATCATTGCAAATACAAAGAAACTGCAAGACTATATGGAAGAATTAACTTGGAAGATATATATATCAAAAACATTTAACTTAGACAGCTTATGCTTGACTACAGTTGCTTCTTGTTCTTTCTCACGATAAATATTAAAAAGTTATTAAATAGAAAATGTAAGATTTCTTTGATTAGTTTTTCGGTCCTCGTCAAGTTTTACATTCTATGTTCGGACTAGGAGAAAAATACACAAAAGGAAAACTAAATCACAAAAAAGGATGCATGAATTGTGAAGAAGAAAATTTGATTCCTTCAAATATATTTTCATTTTTCAGATATCCAGCAAATTAAAAGCTTGAATACCTTTAGTGCCAATTGTTTTCTTAAATGAGACTACTGAACTATTTGGTGTAAAATATCCCAGATACATTCATGAATATTGATGTATTATTATAGCAAATGATATCTTGCGCTGTGCACATTGCATTATAAAATATACTTTTAAATTTTATTTGTAGTCATAAGATATTTTGGAAGAATATTAATACATAAATATAGAAATAAAAAAGTGATAAATATATGATTATATATATGAAAATATTATTTATATTTAGACTGGATATTTTAAAACATTTATCATATGTTTTATGATAAATAATATCTAAAATATAGTATTTGTGAGGCCAACTATTATCATGAATCTTAAGATCCATTTTTAAAAAGTTTTTTATGTAAACATTATTCTTTCGGATTAGACAATCAATAAAAGATTAGCTTTAAATAAAGAGTGGTTCAATACAAAATTTGTAAAAATGTTTTTTTTTTTAAGTTGAACTTCATATCTACTTATTTTTATTATTTAAATATTTAAAAAATTATGTTTTATATAATAGTTAAATTTGTTAAGTTTAACCTCAGATGTAATTGTTTTTATTATTTAAAATATAAAAAAATATTGTGTTTTTTATAATACTTAAAATTTATAATGTCATTTTAATGAAAATAATAACAATTAATTGAATGAGAAATTGTTTTGAAATTTAAAGATAGATGGTAGATTTGTCTGTGTGTGTAATTTTAAATTTTAAACCTTTAAAATAATTAGGTAAATGATAGGAGTTACAATGATTTTGTAACGAAGTTATGAACTGATACTTTTATGTGGGTAATACCATTAAGATGGCGTTCCTCCTGAACGATTTGGGAGTACACCATATCCAGATTAAAATCAGACTATCGGCTAAGAAGGTTTGATAGGGTTGTACCAAACCTGCTGATGTCGAGCCCCATGAGAAACTGGTGCACACGGACAGTCTCATAATGTTTTTCATAGCGAGTCATAGCGTCACAAGTGCTGTCTCTGCAACAACATTCGAAAGGAACATCAAAAATCAGCAATATCATTGCAAAGTACTTTGAGACATTGTTGGTACCCAATTTAATATCCTACTCTAGACCCGATCCGAATCAAAACCAACTAACATAAAAGCGCAGCCGACATAGTCCATTAGCATTTAAGTCAATCTAACTGACCAGAAAACTGACTCGGAAAAGGAAAAGAGCGCGGGAAAGAAAAATAAGAAAGAAAAAAGAAAGCCCATTAAGTAAGCCCATGTCGAACTCACCTACTTAAAACCATTATAAATAAAGAGCTTTCATTCTCTTTCAAGGTATCAAAAAATCAAGAGAGAAGACCTAAATTTTAGTAGCTCTGATCTTTGTCTTCTTTTTTTGTTTGTACTCAAAACCCCTATTTCTCTTGTAATCATTGATCAAAAAAAGATTATCAATAAAAAAATCGTTTAAACCCTAATTGAATTTTTGAGGTTCAACAGACATCCAAAATAATCCTCCATCGTTTGTCCATCTTGTTTGCAAGCCACCAAACCGGCCAGGAGTTGGTGATCGCGAGTGCCATCACTTACAGAAAAACGTCGCTTAAGTCCATCCCACATAAGCTTGGCGTTTTGGACTAGAGATCAAAGTACACATACGCGGTTCGATACTACAGTAGATCTAACCAATCAACATATAGTTAACCATGTCCCACTTCTCTGCATCGTAGAGTTAGAGGACGGTCGAGGAAGAGAGCCATCTAGAAAACAAATCTTCCTTTTAGTATGAAGCTAGTTCAACAAGAGCTTCGCCCAACATTCATAATTTGAGCCATTAAGTAAAATAGGAGTCTGCACTTGGCCCATGTGATCAGACGCATGCAGGTAGTAAGGAGAAACAAGAGTTTCTTTTGGATCAGAGATCGTTTGCTCATGAGTTCTGTATCACTGGAGTCACTCATGATGAAAACGATTTAGAAAAAAGAAAATACGTACACAACTAGGAAGCAGAAGCAAAAGCGAGAAGAAAAATATTTTGATCATGAAAAAAAACAAAATACAATTTATCTTGGGCTCTGATACCATGCCAAAGATGATAATTGTCTAGAATGTGCTTGTTGTATTAAATGAACGTAACAAGGTATTTATACAAGTATATCGTTAAGTTCTTATCATTAAAAAATATTCTCCATAATATCTACTGACTAGAATCAAGCATATCCTAATAAATGTTATCTGTTTTCCAAATTGTACTTGTGTACGTAAATAATTAAATCCGAGATGATATTCTATTTTAGCTTATATACAAAGATGAAGTATCTAAGGGAAATATAAGTTTGAAGGAGGAGTAAATTTATGTCTGTTACTCTGTTAGGAAGAAATTTTCTAAAACTATTTGAGAAATTTTATTACTTATTAGTAACATTTGAAAAAATGTTATGTACTTTGTATTTTCATTTTGTTTTATTTGTGGTTTTTTTTTTTTTTTTTTTGTTAACGTATATTTGTGGTTTGTTTACAGCATACTTATGGTTTTATGGTTGTTATTTACGGTTAACTATGTAATTGTTTAAATGAATGTTATCAAAAGAGTGATGATGGTGATCGTGATGATGATTAAAATGTTATTGTTTTAATGATACAATATATTTTTAATATATCTCTTTTTTTTTTAAAATGGGGTTTTAAAATGTTGACAAAAATATATTTGTATTTGTAATTTATTTTTACATGGAACTAAAATTTTTTCAAACTACTATTCAGCTTTTTTTCAAACAATTACATGTTATTTTTCTGTTAATTCGGAAATACTAATAACGTATTTGTACAAAATTTACAAAATATATTAAAAGGAAGGTGATAGTTTTAAATTTAATTTAAAAATTAAACATATGTTGATTTATTTGTGTTGCATATTAGTATGAAAGTAAGGGCCTTACTAAATTGTTTTTTAACAAATGAGAGGGTAAATAGAGACGATGAATTGAACGGAGAGGTTTGATTGGTGGAAACATACAATATTTCGTTGTAGTTTAACCTTCATATGGCGGGAAAAAGGCCAACATCAACATGAAGTATTTTCACGATGTTTTTTATACATGAATTAAAATCTGATGCGTTTTTCAATTTGGACTTACAAAATTTTCAAAAAATCAACATGAACTTTCATATGAGTGCTGAAATAAATTTTGACCAAAATAATATTAGTCAAACTGTTGAGTCAGATGCCACGTGGCATATTTCTGCTAAGTGAACGTGCCATTTTTTCGCTGAGTCATCTGCCACGTAGATTTTTCACATATATATATATATATATATTATGAAATATTGTGGATCTATTTTTTTTTACATTTATAATGGAGAATTGAAAACATCATTAAGAGTTTAACCATCTTATATTTTTTCTATCATTTATGTAGCCGCAATAACCAATGTAGCACCCAGTTGTAAAATTTTTTTTTGAATTGAGTAAATTTAACATTTAATTCAAAAAAATAAAAAATAATAATAACATGAACTCGGATGGTAATCAATTATTTGTCACTTGAAACAGATGGTAATCAATTTTTGATGTTAAATATACAGTACCAAATGTTAATTTGGTTTAAGCAATTGAAAAAAAAAAAGTTAGAATTTACTAAAATGAATGATACGAAGTCTGAAAATCAACACTATAATAACACAAGTGCCTCTCCAAATGTTGACACATCAAATTTTTTAAGATTGACTATTTACAATGGGGGTGTTGAAAACAAACTTCAATTGTTGAATTGCTTTAATAGATGTAGGCATGACCAAAATCTAACCGTAACCGTATTTCGGACCGTACCGTACCGTTTTTAACCGTAATCAAACCGTAACCGTATAAAATGGTTAAAAATCTTAAATGTTAACCGTAAAAAATATTAGAAATGGTTAACCGTAAATTATTAACCGTAACCGTTAATTAACCATAACCGCATAAAAACTGTTAGTTAATCGTAAAATTCTAACCGTAACCATTTTAAAAATTGAACAAAATATTTATATATATTCAGTTATAATAATAAATATTAGTTGATATATCATATCTACCTTTTTCAATAGAAGTTAAACTCATTTTTTTCAAAACAGTCAAAATATTAATTTTTATCATGATTATCAAATATGAATTATATTTAACCGTTTATAACCGTAACCGTTTAAACCGTAACCATTTTTAACCGTACCTACTTTAACCGTAACCATTTTTATCGTATATTAAATAGTTAAGGTTAAGGTTAAGCAAAAATTATAACCGTAACCGGTGGTTAACTAACCGTAACCGTAATAACCGTAACCGTGGGCATGCCTAAATGGATGTGTTGAAAGAGGTGTTTAATATGATATGGATTAAATGGTGTTGAATAAATTCAACATGTTGAATCCTAAAAGAAGGTGAGTAAAAATAGCATGTGTCGTGTTGTCATTGATCTTTGAGGTTGGAAGAAAGAGAATAAGATACATGTTATATTTTTATTGATTGTTGAGATTGTTAATATTTTTTTTTCTATTCTAATTATTCGAGAACAAAATTAATTTACTTTTTTAAGTTTTGTATAACAAAATTTATTATTTTTCATTCTCTATAAAATGAGACTAGTTTCATTTGATTCGGATATGTAAAAAAAAAAATATTTTTAATGAAACTGATCATAATAATTTAGAAAGAAAACAAAAATTATTTAACTCTTAATAATTTTAGTTTAATTTTAATTAATAATTGTTACTAATATATAATCCCAAAAACAAAACCACAAAGAAAATAAAAAATATGAAATTAAATTGGTGGGGTAAGCTGTTGAATTTTATTAAACAAAACCATTGTAAAATATAAAAATTAAGTGGATCTTGAATAATTTAGGTGGATTAGAGAGAATATGATGTGTAGTGTTAAAAAGTGGAAAGAGGGTGTTGAATCAAAAAACCATTGTAGATAGTGATGACATGTCATTTAATGAAAAAACTTGAATATCCAATGAAATCATTTTAATTGGACACATAAGCTTATTTATGTACCAATAAGAACATTTTATTAATACAATTCAACTTTAATTATTTACACATCATCTTCCTTTTGGTAAAAACACCTAACATAAATAAATAAATAAAAAATTATTTCATGTGATTTTAAATGTTTCTCTCTTAGGTGGTGACATCTCAACACTTTTAACATACATAAGAGGACATATCGACAAACCTAACAAAATACAAACCGATTAAAAATATATATATATATATATATATATATATAATCTTTAAAACACTTAAAGAAATATCAATAATAAAGATTTAAATTAGTATTTTAATTCACATTCTTAAAATATTTAAATTTTCTTAAATATTTTAATAGTTATAAAATATTTAATATTATTCAAATTAATTAAAAATAAACGTCATATATATTCATTGTTTTCAAAGTATTTACTTACTGAAAACCTATTGATGTCGCCGAAGAAGGGAAAAGAAGATGTGGAGCATTCGCTGCTTTTCTTAGCGACCGGATTTATAGTCGCAGCATCAGTTTTGATCTCCAATAACGACAATCTCTTCTTTCTTAAGTCTTAAATTATCTTCTTTTCCTTTGTATTTTGGTATCGTCAGTCATAATCGATGCGATCATATACCGAACATTGTCATAGTAAATACAGAAAATAAATAAATAAAGAATAGATAGAATCGATAAAATCCAGTCATTTATAAATTAAATTAAACATGTAAAAATATAAATTCATAAATATATCTGGTCATTTATCGTGTTTATTAATTTATAAATATAATATTTGGATCAAAATATCAAATTTGAAACCAAAAAAATTATTGATTTATCGAGTATTAATTTATAAATATTTCATTTTATAAACTAATAGTTGATATGATCAATCATACTTAACTTTGCTGACGTCAAAAAAAAAAAAAAAAATACTTAACTTTGCATATATAGTGAATAAGAAATTTACCACAATCCAACCTCCATTCAAATATCTTAAATTTCAATATTATTACTTCTATCCTTATCTTATTTTAAAAACAATCTCAACTAATACAAAGCCAACATAAATTAATTAGCATCCTCAAAATCGAATAACTAATAGACTAAAGCTAACAAAAAAAAAAAGGAAAAAAAAAACCCATTATTACAAAAATCACCTAAAACACGAACCAATTTAAAACACTAATTCATACTAATCTTCTAAACTTTTGCATATTTTTGAACAAAAACATACTATTTAAACATGACACGCCCCATAACCTTTGTGTCGACACTTTTAAAAATATTTATATTAAGAAAAAAAGTCCCGCAGCGTAGCTCGGATATAAACTTAGTTTTTTTTTTAATTTAAATAAATCAACAAAAGCCTGAAAACTGGGAGAAAATATTAAAATCTTATATTTACTTATTTTTGAATCAATACTGAAATACTCAAATCTAAATCAAAATCATATTATATTATATTGACATCAGATGCCTGAATCGATATTTTCTTAATTTCTAAAGAATTTACAATTCAAATGGGTTTGAGAACCCAAATTTGACTATTCCAACTTTTGTCTATACACACATTTTCTTAACGACTTCGTGGAAACATACTATTTGTCTTTTTCGGTACAGTTGCTTAAATTTTGTCTCTGGGATGCAAATTGTGGAAGGGACCACTTAAGTTATATTGTGACAATAGGTCAGCTAGCCATGTAACGGATCCAGAGTGCCAGTTTTTCCAAAGTATTTAGATCCGTATCCGTATTTGGTAAGTCCGAATTCCTATATTTCGGATATCAGTAAGAAAATTTGGATATCTGGCGGATATCTGGATCCGACCTTTTAAAAAAATAAATGTATTATAATAATTATTTTGAAATTGAGAATTTTTGTTTGAATATGAAAAATGAATTTGAGTTTGAATGAAAGAATATGAGATAAATTTTAAAGGTCCAAAACAAAAACAAAAAAAATATTCTAATATTTTTTATTAGGCCAGATCTGGATATACGGTTCGAAATTTTCTCATGATCCGTATCCGATAATTTAATACATGAATCTTGATCCAAAAATTTAATATCCAGATGTGGTTCCATCTTTTCCGGATATCCATTTTTTTTGGGTCTGGGATCAGATCGGAATATTTCTTCCCAAGCCTAAGATCAGCTCTTTTGTACTCCAATAACAACATGAACTCGGATGGTAACGGATGATAATCAATTGTTTGTCACTTGAAACGGATGGTAATCAATTGTTTATGTTAAACATACAGTACCGAATGCGAATTTGGTGTAAGCAATTGAAAAAAAAAGAGCTAGAAATTTAATAAAATGAATAATTTGTTGACTTGAAAAAAAGAAAATTGAACAAAGCTGAAAACTGGAATTTTTTTTTAATTAAAATCTTATATTTATTTATTTTTGAATACTGAAATATTCAAATCCAAATCAAAATAAAATTATTATATTGAATTCAAATGCCTTATTCGATATTTTTTTAATTTCTAAACGAGTTTACAATTCAAATGGGTTTGAGAACCCAAATTTGACTATTCCAGCTTTTGTCTGCACACACACTTTCTTAACGACTTCGTGGAAACATACTATTTGTCTTTTTTCGGTACAGTTGCTTAAATTTTCTCTTCTATTTGTCTTTTCTTGTACAATTACTTGAGTTTCTTTGTAATTTCGTTTCTCTTTTATGCGTTTTTTTTCTTTTTTTCTTTTTTCTTTTAAGCGGTTTTGCGTCGATATACAATGAACTTGTTTTCTCAAACAATAAACCATTTTGATACTTTCTTCAAAACCATTGTCGCTTTTTTTTTATACGCGGTTTTGCGACAATATATTATAAACAAAGATCTTGTTTTCTCAAACCATAAACCATTTTGATACTTCAAAACCATATCATATTTATTCACCAATTTTGATCGCTCATGGCTTCTTCTTCGTCTCACATTAAGATATACGATGTCTTTCCGAGCTTCCACGGCCCAGACGTTCGCAAAGGGTTTCTCATTCATTTACATAAGCATTTCACAAGCAAAGGAATCACAACGTTCAAGGACCAGAAGCTCGAGAGAGGCCATACGATTGGACCTGAACTCGTGAAAGCGATTAGCCAATCGAGGACCTCTATCGTGGTACTCTCGAAGAATTATGCTTCTTCAAGCTGGTGTTTAAATGAATTGGTTGAAATCTTCAAGTGCAAAGAAGAACATGGGCAAACAGTGATGACTATTTTTTACGAAGTTGATCCGTCCAATGTACGGAAACAGAGCGGTGATTTCGGAAGGGCTTTCGAGAAAACCTGTCAAGGGAAAACTGAGGAGGTGAAGCAGAGGTGGAGCAAAGTTTTGACTGATGTCGCAGAAATAGCCGGAGAGCATTCTCTAAATTGGTATGTACTTTTTTTTGCTGGTTCATTAGTTTAAACTGCTTTTTATCTTTATTAATCAATGCTTCAGTGGTAAATGATTTTTGTTCTTCTTCTTGTTAGGGATGATGAAGCGGAGATGATCGAAAAGATTGTCACGGATGTTTCCAACAAACAGATTGTTACATCATCGAGTGATTTTGATCGGATGGTGGGACTTGAAGCCCACTTGACAAAACTGAACTCTTTGTTACGCTTAGAATGCGATGACGTGAAGATGATTGGAATTTGGGGTCCTACGGGGATTGGTAAGTCTACCATTGCTAGAGCTTTATACAATCAACTTTCTACGAATTTTCCACTTAAATGTTTTATGGGGAAAATTCATGTTGGTGACTATGATTCGAAGTTGGCTTTACAAAGGCGACTTTTGTCTGAGATTTTAAAACAAAAGGACTTGGAGGTACATCATTTAGGCGCGATAAAAGAACGGCTACATGATCAAAGAGTGCTTATCATTCTTGATGATGTGGATGATCTAGAGAAACTAGAGGTATTGGTTGAAGAAACTTCTTGGTTTGGTCCTGGAAGTCGGATTCTTGTTATCACGGAAGATGAAAAGATTTTGAAGGCACATAGAATCAACATTATCTACCATGTGGATTTCCCATCCGAAGAAGAAGCTCTTGAGATCTTATCTCTATCTGCTTTCAAACAAAATTCTGTACAAGATGGTTTTGAAAAGCTTGCCAAAAAAGTAGCTGAGTTTTGCGGTAATCTTCCCTTAGGCCTTAGTGTTGTGGGTTCTTCATTGCGTGGAGAGAGCAAGAACGAGTGGGAACTTCAATTATCTAGGATCGAAAATAGTCTCGATAGAAAAATCGAGGACGTGCTAAAAGTTGGATATGACAGATTGTCGAAGAACGATCAATCTATATTTCTTCACATTGCATGCTTCTTTTTCTTCGATGAGGATGTTGATTATTTGACAACCATGCTCGCTCACAGTAACTTGGACGTCGGAAATGGGTTGAAGATCTTAAATGATAGGTCTCTGGTTCATATATCTATTAGTAGACAAGTAGTGATGCACTATCTACTCAAACAATTGGGTAAACAAGTAGTTGTTCAACAGTCGTACGATCCGGGGAACCGTCAATTTTTAGTGGAAGCCGGAGAGATTCGTGATGTACTACAAAATGAAACAGTAAGTCCAACATAATCTAATCTCTTGAGATATGCTTATATTTTCTTTATGTGATGATAGTTTTCAACCAGTCTTCTCTTTTGCATAATTTGGCAGGGTACTAGATCTCTCATAGGTATATCATTTGATTGGACCAAGATGGGCAAGTTTTCTATAAGTGGCCGAGCCTTTATAGGAATGCGCAATCTCCAATTCTTAAGAGTTTACAAGCAAATTGGCTTTGGATATGAATATGAGAGCTTGCTATGCTTACCAGAGGACTTGGAATATCTACCTCGCCTAAAGTTATTGTATTGGCCTGATTACCCGAGAAAAAGTCTTCCTGCAACATTTCAGCCAGACCGTCTGGTCGAACTCGATATGAGAAGTAGCTGTCTAGAGAAGCTCTGGGAAGGAATCCAGGTTGGTGTTTTGATATTATTCAATATATTTATAATGATTCAACCTTAATAAGATATTTCTAATTTGTTGTTGTGTTTAACATGCAGCCCTTATCAAATCTCAAGAAAATACATTTGGATTATTCCTATAGCTTGAAAGAAATCCCAAATCTTTCAAATGCTACTAATCTTGAGACACTGACACTTTCAAAGACAAGTGTGGTGGAGCTTCCTTCCTCTATTAGGAATCTACACAAACTGAAAAAGTTAAGCATGTGGAGTTGCGAAAAGCTACGAGTTATTCCCACCAACATCAACTTAGCATCTCTTGAGGAAGTCAACATGAGTGATTGCTCGCAATTGAGAACTTTTCCAGATATCTCGAGTAACATCAAGACTCTCAGTGTAAGTGAGACACAGATAGAAGGTGTCCCTGCATCGGTTGTTGGGCGTTGGTCTCGTCTTGAGTCCCTTGAGATAGGCAGCAGAAGCCTCAAGAGATTAACAAATGTACCGCTAAGTGTAAAGAAGCTAGACCTGAGCAACAGTTGTATAAAGAAGATTCCAGATTGCGTCAAAGGTCTCTCACATCTAGTAGATCTCATCGTGGAAAACTGCCCAAACCTCGTGTCAATTCCGGCTCTTTCCCCTTCACTCAAGTCCCTGAATGCAAATGAATGTGCATCACTCAAGACAGTTTCTTGCTCTTTCCGCAACAAAATAGAGGTACTCACATTCTACAACTGTTTGCAACTGGATAAAGAAACAAGAAGAGAAGTCATACAACAATCGGTTTCCGATTATATATGCTTTCCAGCTAAACAAATCCCTGCAGAGTTCACTCACAAAGCTACAAGGAACTCTGTTAAAATCTCTCTGGCTCCAGGTGGTGAGGGTAATTTCTCTGCTTCCTCAAGATATAAGGCTTGCTTATTGCTTTCGCCAATTGAGCACGGTAGATATATTCGTTTTAGTTATATTATAAGAAGCAAAGAAGGTGTTGAAATTGCTCGCTCTCATAGTGAAGCACGGATTTCCGATACGTCTCCTAGATCGGAACATCTGTTTACATTTCGTGGTGACTTGTTTGGTCAACGAAACAGACGTCATGAAGTGTATGTGGCAACTAGCGAAATTACATTTGAGTTCAGGTGCTGGGACAGGGATGAGAAGATTATTGAGTGTGGTGCACAGATCTTGGCCGAGGAAGCTATGAGTAGCAGCTGCAGCAGCAACGTGGACAAGTTTGAAACCGAGAATAGTAGCAGTGAAGCAGACAACTTTGAAACCGAGAGTAGTAGCAGCGAAGCAGACAACTTTGAAACCGAGAACAGCAGCAGTGAAGTGGAAAACTTTGAAACTGGAGGCAACAGTAACCACCACACAGATGGAGATGGAAACTATGAAGCAGAAGCTTTTACGGTCTCTCAAGGCGCAAACATCAAAACCAGTAGAGATAGAGGTTGTCGGAGTTGGCTAAAGAATCGTCTAAAGAAGATGATGCGTAAGAGAGAACGAACTTCTCGTGAAATCTGATGCAGTGATGAGAAGTAGTAATTTCTTTGCTCCTTCATCTTGTTCATAAAAGAAAGGGATGGGGATTATGACTTTATGAGCCTGAAGCTCTTTAGCCTCTAAAGATAAAAAAAAAAAAAAAAAAAAAAAAATCATCACTAGTTGTTAGATTTGGCTTGGAATATATGATTGTTTTTATTACTAGCTTCTATGTGAAAGTAGTTAAAAGTGCACACTGAAAATATTCAATGGGACAGGAAGAAATTTACCATGATTTCAATGAGATGGCTCTTCCTTGCTCCTGGCATCAGTCTATTGTCTTCTTGCCGAATCCGAGCTTCCAATTTTCCTCACAAAATCAGAGAGATTCAAGCAGTCTATGTGTTTTTTCACCTTCAAGATTCTCCTCTTTTTTTCGAGTCACAGATCATTTCATATGTACAACCACCGATGTGAGTGTCATCTTCAAAGGCTTCATTGGGTCTAATCAAGATTCAAGGTTCCCTTAAATGCTTCATTTGGTCCAGATCTCTGAGCACCACATTCAAAAAAATCGAACTCGCGGAATATGCTGCTGAATACAAACACTATCTCTCTGTCCACTTCAGGGTAATCAATATGACACGGAGACCCAATGTAAGGTTGCTGCAAAGCTCTGTTACTCTTTTGGCAAGCTTTGCAAAACAACAAAGTAAAACTAAAAGTACATTTACTAAAGATCTACGAGCTTCTTCTGTATTTCTTGATCTTCCGTGGTTACAATAATCCTGCTTCCAAGACCAAAAACACTCAGTTTCATTAGCCTAAAGCCTCCAATTGCTTTAGATCACAAACATCATCAAGAATGATAAGCAGTTTGATCTCGCACAGCTTCTCTTGTATTACATCTAAATGGCATATCCTCATTCTATCTTACTTTCTAAATCTTTGAAAGAGTGCTTGTAAACGTAACTTCAAACCATACTCATCGAGACCACTGTGGTAGCTCTCCTCCACAAAACAAGTACGCTAAAACCAATTAAAGACTAGACTTTTCAAAGCTCTAGCAATGGTAGTCTTACTGTTGAATGATGCTTATTTTGCATTCAAACCGAACTAAGGGAACCAAACAAACTGAATGAGAGAATTGGTAGTTACAAGTCAGGAAGGTTAGTAGAAGTCATTGTCTGATTACTTTTGGTTTCATTGGGAAACAAAGCAAAACTAGAGTTAAGCGTTACTTTAGTAGTTGGTAGAAGGAAGCATGGGTTGTGTCAGAAGTTAGTAGCTTTTGCTTTTGCTTTTGTTATAAGTCAGTTTGTAGAACAAAATGTAATCGAAGGTTTTTTCAATAAAAGTCTTTTAGAATCAATTCTCTCAAACTCACAAAATCGATTCTTACTTGAAAACTGAAACAGAGAAACAGAGAACTTACTGAAACTCAACATGGTATCAGAAGAATCATAAGAGATGTCTTTCTTGCACCAAAGCTTGGGAAAAATCTTTTAAGTATTCCTCAAATGATCACCAATGGCTACCAGGTCACATTCAAGAACAAAACATGTATTATACATGATAAGGGAGGAAGAAAGATAGGCGAGGTAAAAATGAAGAACAAAAGCTTTCATCTCAAGTGGCCAGCAAATGAAGAAACATCAATGTTGGCAAGAGATGAAACTACAGAGCTATGGCACAAACGTTTAGGACACACTGGATACTCAAATCTGGAAATCTTACAGTCAAAGGAGATGGTGAATGGCTTGCCTAAATTCAAAGTGGATAAAGAGAAGTGTGAGAGCTGCATCCTCAGTAAACACTTCCGAGAATCATTCCCAAAAGAATCGCAAGCAAGAGCCAAAGAAAAGCTTGAGCTGATTCATAGTGATGTGTGTGGACCAATGCAGAACACATCAATAAATGGTAGCATGTACATACTTACCTTTATTGATGATGCCACAAGGATGGTGTGGGTTTACTTCTTGAAAGCTAAGTCTGAAGTGTTTCAAACCTTTAAGAAATTCAAGAATCTAGTTGAGAACAATGCCAACTGCAGAATCAAGAAGCTTAGAACTGATAGAGGAACAGAGTATCTTTCTAGAGAATTTACAGAATTTTCTTAGAAAAGAATGGCATTGACAGGCAACTAACTGCAGCATACTCACCACAACGAAATGGAGTGTCAGAAAGAAGAAACAGAAGCTTGGTGGAAATGGCTAGAGCAATGATTAAAGGTAAAGACTTACCTCTTAAAGTTTGGGCTGATGCTGTACATGTTGCAGCATATGTTCAAAATCGAACACCAACAAGAACTCTGGAGAACAAGACGCCACTTGAAGCCTGGAGTGAATCAAAGCCATCTGTAAGCTACCTGAAAGTATTTGGGAGCATATGCTCTGTTCACATACCTGATGAAAAAAAAGAAAGAAATGGGATGACAACTCAAAGAGAGGCATATTTGTTGGCTACAGCTCTCAAACAAAAGGATACAGAGTGTTTTTGCTGAAAGAAAACAAGATAGATATCTCCAGAGATGTCGTCTTTGATGAAGACAGCAAATGAGACTGGAATAATAAGGAAGTGATCAAGCAGTATGATCTTTCTGCTCCATTAGAGGAGGGAGAAGAAGACTCTCAAGTAAATGGACCTGCTCCAAGGGACAGTGAAACCAGAGGGAGAAGAAACACATTACCGAGCCCAATAAGCTTGAATCTTGACAGCCCCGGAGGCAGCTCAAGTCAACCAAACAGAAAAACTAGATTAATCAATGATATACTTCTCACTGCTCCATATGCTGATGTTGAGTACTCTGGAGCATGTGAAAGCTGCTATACGAGCACTGAAGAGCCTGCCTTAGTTGAAGAAGCTGCTAAACACTCGGAATGGGTTCAGGCGATGGAAGAAGAAATACAAATGATTGTGAAGAATGAAACATATGGGAACTAGTCAAAAGACCACCAAACAAGAATGTGGTGGGAGTAAAGTGGATATTTAGACTGAAAACTGATGCAGAAGAGAATGTTGTAAAGCACAAAGCAAGGTTAGTTGCAAAAGGATTTACTCAGCAACATGGGGTTGACTATTTATAGACCTTTGCTCCAGTCCCTAGACATGAAACTATCAGACTAATCCTTGTTGTTGCTGCTCAAAGAAAATGGAAATTGTTTCAGCTTGATGTCATATCTACATTTCTTAATGGCACACTAGAAGAGGAGATATATGTTGAGCAACCAATTGGTTTTGAAGAAGAAGGAAAAGAAGATCACGTTCTTAGGCTGCAAAAGCTCTTTATGGATTGAAGCAGGCCCCAAGAGTGTGGTAGAGCAGAATAGATGAGTTCTTCACTCGGGAAAATTTTACAAGAAGCGAAAACGATCATGCCTTGTACACAAAAGAGAGTCAAGGAAAACTGTTGGCGGTGTGTATATATGTGGATGACCTCATTGTAACAGGTGACGATGAGGATATGGTGGATGAGTTCAAAACTACAATGAAGAACGAGTTTGAAATGTCTGACATGGGATTACTCAACTACTTCTTGGGAATGGAAATTACGCAAGACACAGAAGGTATTCTCTTATCCCAGGAATGTTATGCAAAGAAGCTGTTAAAGAAGTTCAATATGGAAGATTGCAAGGTCATGAGTACTCCTCTGCTGCCACAAAGCAAAGCTCCAGAAGAAGAAGATGATGAACTGGCTGATTCAAAAATTTACAGAAGCCTTGTAGGAGGTTTACTGTATCTTACTGCTACAAGACCTGATCTGATGTTCTCTGCATCATATCAATCCAGATATCTGAAGGAACCAAAAGAGAGACAAAATTCTGAAACAAATTTGAATCAAAACTTTTTCAAACATTATGAACTCAAGCTTTCATGCTAAAGAACTTCAAAATCGATTTCAAATATAAAGATAAAGAACTCAAAATTTGTTCAAAGTTAAAGAACTTGTTCAAAGATAAAGAATTCAAAACTTGTTCAAAGATTAAAAAAACTCAATCGATTTCAATCTTGGAAATCTAAAAATAGTTCAATCCAAAAATAATTCAATCTAACAATAAATCAACACAATTTATTCCAACTGGTCAACAAATCAACACAATCTCACAACAAATCAATACAATTGGTCAACACTAAATCTTAAAATTAGAGATCGATCAAGAGATTTCAATCAATTTCAACTTGAAATTGGAGATCGATCAAGACTCAAATGAATTCAGTCTATCCCATCCCATAGCTACTATCAATTAACTTCAATCAATCGAACAAGAACAAGAACAAGAAGGGAAGAACTAACCGAACAAGAAGTAAAGTGAAGAGGAAGAGAAGAGCCCACGGGGCGGGTATGGACAATAGATTACGTGTCTGCGGTTCTTGGCGGGCAGACCCGCGGCGGGTGAAGAAACCAGTGGACGGCAGCGGATGTGTCCATGCGGTCGCGGGTTGGTCCGTATGATAGCTCTAATGATGATGCTGTTTATTGTTTTATTAGTTAATTTTATAGTAATTAATTAATTAAAATTTAATTATTTTAATTAAATAATTAAATTTATTATTTAAATGGATTGACTCATTTAAACTATTAACTCATCAAATTAAATAGGTAATGGGTTGACTTAACTCATTTCATTAAATGGATTATGTCAACCCATACCCATTTAACTCTAAAACCCAACCGGTTGGATCAATCCATTTCAAACCATTTTTACACATCTAAACATAATGCATGCTATTTATTTTAATTATCGATATCTTTCCTTTCCACATGTCCCCCTATCTCTGAAAACATGCACAGATCATGTCCCCTTTCATCTAATATTGCAGATGCAATAAATACCTTGAAGACATTTTCTCCCCCCATATTACGTTATTTTCCTACAAAATCTGTCATATAATCATTTAACAAAATCGTATCTAGATTTAGGTTGTTTTGCCAATTGCCCCTAAAATATTCTTGTTTAGTTTTCTATTTAAAGTTTAACATCATTAGAGTTTAAGAGGTTTTTTATTTATTTTGATTAAATATGTTGGGTTTTTATTTACTTTGATGTAATATGTTGAGTTTTTATTTGCTTCGATTAAATAAGTTGGGGTTTTATTTGTTTGGCTAAATAAGTTGGGATTTTATTTGTTTAGCTAAAAATATGTTGGATAAGTTATACCTTAATTTTTTCAGTTTTTTTCAGATGAAACTGGATTTTTTTTTTTGTGTGTGCTATTTCCAAGATAATACTAAATGAAATGGTAAGAGAAAGTTCAATATAAACTTATTGATAAAGCCATTACAATATATAGAGGTTTAAACTTCAAGAAACCCACCCAATGATAGTCATGAATACCACCGTTTTTCACTAAGAATCAAACTACTAAAATACAAAAGTAGTTTGTAAATGTAGCGTCGTCTCAATCACGAAAAACAAAAATCGATGGCTGGGTATGTGAGAAAGTGTCATTAAAAGTCAACTTAAAGTTATTAGAAGCGCCTAAATTGGTGAGAGGATGCGAAATATTGAGATCATACTCACCATAGAAGAGTGAAGCTTCACATAATCCATCAGCATCAGTGACTCTTGTGACTTGGCTGCGAAGACCTCCACATTCACGTAGCAGCTTGTCTACGACGTCTCCAGTGGGTAGGTTTCTGAAGTTCCCATCGGTGAGGCACATTCGGAAGCAACCTGATGGATTATAACCTGACCACGTCACCATTCCATTCACTTTCGGATGCGCATGGCCTTCTCTTAAGACTTTCTCGAAATATTTGGCCTGCGAAAACCAAAATGAGACAAGATACAAAATATAAGAGATATTATGGAAAATGATAACATATAAGAAAATATAAGTTATACCTGGACATTGGGAGGAGCGTCAACGTCGATCTCAGTGAGCCAAATAGGCAAACCAGTGACAGCAAGAGTGTCAAGAGCTGATCTCATGTACGGAATATTAGGAGTACCGAAATGAGATTCAAGACCAATCCCTAATCGAATGTTTCCAGCAACTCTAATAGATTGAAGCTCCCTAAGTTTCTTCAAATATCTTGCTGGACTAGAACTCACATCCTTAGGGTTCTCTAACGTATTGAAATCATTCATGAACATTGTTGTCGATAGCATGCGCCATAGCGTAAATGTCATAAGAGGCTCTACGACCAATCTTGCTCTCAAAGAAGGAGAAATGGAGATTCTCATTCACAACATCCCAACCTAGAAGCTGGCCTTTGTACCGTGAGACCACCGAGAAAACCCTTCGTTTCACTGCATTTTTTAGATCGTTACCGGATAGAGATTTCACCCATGTAGGTTGATACTTAGGGTCATCCCATAAAACATTGTGGCCACGTACAGAAACCCCTTGCTTCTTGAAGAATCTCAACATCGCATCTGCGATCGTGTAGTTCTCTTTGCCTCTTGTGTTTTCTGTGCTATACCATTTCATCGCATTCCCGAAAGTTGTCACGGTGAATCTCTTAGTGAACCAGTCTTGGTATGGTACACTCTCAAGTATATATGTCCTTTTCTACCGCGCACCCGAATGGGAATCCAAGTCTGCTTTGTACTATGGAAATGGTTGCGTTTGGTATTGGCTGACCTTTGCTATTCACGACTTTGATCCTCACGGCTCCTTTTCTTGTCTTATTAATGTTCTCCTCTTGGTGAGTGTTCCACTCGTTTTCTGTGAATGGTTGCAAAGAGACACTATCAACCCAAATCTCAACCGTTGTGTCCTCGCTCTACACATTACCAGAGAAAATATGAGTCATCATAGGTTGCAAAATACAGAAATGTGGAGAAACAATCGAGACAACGAGTGTTTTTTCTTTTTCTTTCAATTTTTGTATATATACATACCTCAAAGTAGAGCTCAGCAGGACCAGATTCATCAACAGTGAGACCACCTTTGAGCATAGACCAGCATTTGGATTCAGCAACAACTGAACCGGCCTTCGTGCTTTTCTCATCATTCATCTTGAAAACGGCTTCCACGGTAGCGTTTCCTTCGTTTACTTGGAACCAAGCTACAAGTAATATGATAGATACCAAATGATAGTTGGCACAATGCTTAAAAAAAACTTAAGAGTGTGCTCCAAGAAACACAAATTTGAAAAATTATTTTTACCAGAGAAAGTGTAGAGAAGTCCCTTTTCCAAATAAACCTTCTGTGAGACGCTGTCACAAGATTGATTCCTCTGTTGGGCAACAACAAACTTATTGCCTTTAAATTCTCTAAAATCGACTTTCACTACAAGAAAACAACGTTTTGGCGACTGCACTAGTAGTCACAAAATAGTCGCTAAAAGGCATTTTACGACTAAATAGCGACTAAACAATGTTGTAGTTAATCGCTAGTCGCTAAATTTTGTAGTCGTAATTTAGTCGCCAATTACGACTAAATGAAAGTGGTCGTATAATTGTCGTATCTTAGTCGCAAATGGTAGTGACTATTATCCGACTAAGTTAGCGACTATTTGCCGACTATATTTTGGGGTAGATGAGGTTGTATTGATTAGTCGCTATATAGTCGGTAAATTTAGTGACTATTTGCCGACTATTCAATGATCTATTTAACGACTATTTGGCGACTAAGATCAACGAATTTGTAGCAAATTTACGACTACTGGGCGACTACTATACAACTGTTTGGTGACTAAATGACTACTGTTTAGTGACTGTATTTGTTGTCAAAATAAAAATTTGGTATGAATAATTGGAAATGGTTTTGGTTGCTAAAATTGACGATTATTTATACAACATGAAAATTCAAATAACTATTGATTCAAAATATTCATTAGTCTATCATCCAAAATGCAAACTCCAACAATACATACAAAAATTGATAAGTTCATAGATTAACATTGAGTTGAAATATATATAAGTAACCTAAGAAGTAGATGGAGTTAAGAGTAGAAGTTGGAGCCCTAAGAAGCAGATGGAGTTAGAGTTGAAGTTGGAGCTGTTACGAGAGGCTATGCGGTTGATGCAGCTGAATGATTTGCCAAGAAGTCGAGAAACCGAGGATCCGTTTGTCGCAGATAGTTATGCACCTCGGACAAGTCATCGATCTTCTTCTTTTGCTCAGCCATAGCTCGGGACTGCTCAGCCACAACTCGGGAGTACTCTTCTTCACGGTTAGCATTCTCAGCATCACGCTGTTGATTGTAAGCAGCCTGCTCTTCGATTTTACGTTGAGCTTCCTTAAGTTGCTCATGCAGTGCCACAAACGATGAAGAGTCTCCAGGTTGCTTGCGCTTGCCATTGACAAGAGTCTTCTTGAGGCTTCCAAATCCATAAGGAGTTCCTCGTGAATCCTTCTCAGTGGACTGAAAGATAAGAGAAAAAAACAATAAATAAACTTTGTTTGATGATATCACAGATTTGACAATAAAGAGCTTTGACAAAGTAAACAATAATATCACAGATTTAGTCCCGCACAATCAAAATTCAACCGACTAAATAACATAAACAGATTTGACAACAGATCATTAATCATAGATTTGACAGATTAAATAAAGAGCTTTGACAACAAAGTAAACAATAACACAATCAAAATCCAACAGACAGATAAATGGGAAGAGAACTAACAAGGCCTAATTAAGGGACAACAGATCATTAAGCTGACTAGAGATTCAAAGAAGGACTAAGAGTCAGAATAAATAAAGCTAAGTAAATAAACCAAAAGCTTAACCTGAAGGAAGATGGATGTATACTCATCCGAACCAGTTTCGATCCTTTGTCGCGAGTAAACCTGAAGTACATGAAATAGCTGTGAACAATTGTAAACAAGTGGAGAAAGAATGAGAGTGAATACAATCAATCAAGTAAAGAAGGTAAATAAAGTATACAACACTTAAGAAAAAAATTAGCAAATCAAAAAAATGAGACAAGAACTTGATTAATAAGCTGTTTACGGTGGTACAGCTAAAGAACAAAAAACACAAGTACAGCTAAAGAACAAAAAACACAAGTACTTGATTAAAACACTAAACAGACAAGAACAAAAAACAGCTAAAGAACAAGAAACAATACAACTGAAGAATAAGAGCTATACCAAGTCGTGTTTGGCCTCGGTGTGGGAGAGAGGACGGTGGTAAAGTTTTCCCGGCCTGGCACCTGTAGTAGATTATCTAGAGCCTGCAGCAAGTCCTCAAGAACGGGCAATACTGGAGCAGCATCGTCACTGAAGTTGTTACCTTGAGAAGATGGATGACTATGAGCCTGAGAGTTCTGAAGTGGAGACGCAGGAGGGTCATGCAGTGGAGTGAATGAATTGTTTGGGACTTCTTGTGCTGAAGGAGTCGTATCGTCTTCACGTTGTTGAGGCTGGGAGTTCTGGAAGAGCTGTTGAGGCGGTGGATAGTTCCGGATATGTGGTGTTGATGAAACATCTGTAAACAAGCAAAAGCACAAGTACATTGACATATCAGTCTATTGAATACATTCAATCTAAATTCCAGGGTAAAGTAAAAGATTCATTTCCGCTTAAAGTCATTTTGGGAAATTCATGAATCAGAAAATATTTTGCTATAAAAAAAACATGTCAGAACCTTTGCCTAATTTTTTTGAAAAATCACAGCATTACAAACAACCCATGATTCTAAACTCTATCGGATTAACTCTAACCAAGACTCCATTACAAAAAAATCAACTCTAACTACACAAAACCAAAACTACAGCATTTAAAAAAAAACATATCTAACCAACCAGATTGAACAATATATATGAATTAAAAACATAATGCAAGCTTAAAAAAGGAAAAAAGAAAACATCATTGGTTTCATATGTAATAAAACTAACTCTAACCAAAACTCCAGCATTTAAAAAAATCACAAATCTAACTAACCAGATTGAATAACATGATGCAAGCTTGAAAAAAAAATAAAAAATACTATTCCTGACGATTGCAACAAAAAAATCAACTCAAACTACACAAAAAAATGATCCAACTAAAACTGTTTTATATGCTTCTTTTTGCCCTTTCATACAAAATTCACTGCAGCTTCATCCTCAACTCATTGAGGGTAACAAAGTGGATAACTTAAAAAGCAAACAAGAAACTAAAACAAAACAAAAAGACAACAACAAACGACATCAAAGCCTCCAGGAATCAAGCAAGGAATCAAGCAAGTGATATATAGCAACCAGAGATTAGGAATCAGAACATAGAAGCTGAAAATAAGGAATCAAAGAAATATATACTGGAGCCTCCAGATCTCTGAGGAACTTGGCTTTGGGGAGACTGAATCGGAGGAACTTGGGCCGGCGGCGTGAAGTTGTATTGACTGGGTAGAGGGCTTCTCGACGCAATACTGGAGCCACCAGGTCTCTGAGAAACGTTGGGAATGGTTTTTCTCATCTGAACTCGTCCACTCTTAGCTTTAGGCATCGAAGAAGAAAAGGGGTAGAGGATTCGAAGAAGATAAGAGAAAAGGGGTCCCAAATCGAAGAAACCCTTGGATTTGGGGATAAAGGATTTGAAGAAGATTGAAGAAGATTTGAAGAGGACTCGAAGGAGATTGAAGGGAAAAAAAACAAGAGGCGTCGGCTAACAAAGAAAGAAGAAGAAGAAAGAAAGAAGGGTTTTGGGGATAAAATCTATTTTTTTTTTTTTTTTTACGAAAAAAACAAAAAAAACCTTGATTTTATCCCCAAATCTAATGTTTTAAGTATAGTTTTTTATTAGGAATTTTGTTTTCAAATTAGACATAAATAACCTAATTAATATTGTGACATAACTTACCTAATTAATTAGTAGAGTTCTTCTTCTAGTTCATCATCAGAAGATGATAAATTACACCGGAATTCATCTTTTAGTTCCGCATCTCCGACATCGTAATCGATGTTTATTGGGTTTACTCTCTGTACTAAATTGTCGAGTACGAGATCTTCAATTGTAGTCACAGTACAGCATCATCATTTTCTGTTTGTAAAAGAGTCGGTTCTTTGATTGTAATTTCCCGACATTATATGAGTAATCAAAACTAAAATTTTCGGTTTACTTGGTATTTCTACGAATGAGGAGAAAGAAGGGGTAAATTTTGATTATATAGACATTTCTAGCGACTAATTAACGACTATAACATGACCAAATGGCGACTACGAGTTGTAGTCGCAAAAAACTGGTACACCAACCCCAAACGTATAACACGTGTTTTTTTTAACGACTGGTAGGCGACTACTTTACGACCCGCCGCAAGAGTCGCCTATTAGTCGTAAATAAGCGACTATTCTGCGACTACGGTCTACCGACGACTACGATAGTCATAAATTAGTCGCTAATTGGCGACAACTTTACCGACTATCGTTTTTAGTCGCAAATTTGCGACTAATTTATGACTAAATGTTTTTTGTCGTAAAACAGTCGCAGTATAGTCGCTAAATAGTCGTTATTTTTGGTGACTAAATTTATAGTCGCCATATGCAGTCGGCAAAAACCTGTTTTCTTGTAGTGTTTAGCGTTGCCGAATTGTGACCAGCCTTGTGAACCATTTTGTGGGTCAGGATTCATGATGATCCCTCCATTGTACTGTGGTTTATAAGGGTTCTCTAGACACTGCACCATAAAAAATAATAAGAAAATTAAATTTAAAATGAGAACTGCAAATTCCCATGAAGTAAGATGAATAAACAGAGCATTTTGTAACAGACTGGATCCAAAAGTAATCAGCAAGGCCCAAACGAAGCCCACCAGAGACTTTAGCAGTGTGTATAAAAGGAGGACACGAAAATCGAGGCAAATCCTAGAGGACTGCAGCCATCGAGACCCCACCGCTATCACCGTCGTTGAGCCTACGTCACCACCTTCAGCCATCGTTAGTTTGAGGTAACTTTGTGGCTTGGTCTTGGATTCATAGGCTTAGTTTTGTGGTCTGATTGGATCTAATCAAGGGTGTTAATGAATCATAACAGCACCACCCCAGACCACCGAAGGCCCTTGTTGAATTCCGCTCCGTCGTGTGAACCACCAAGCTCGCCGGAACTGTAAGTCGCGAGTCTCTTCCTTCATGAATCACTGGTTGTTAATTGTTAGATATGGATTTGAAACTTGTTGTTGGGACTGGATGATGCAGATTTGGCCACCGTTGAATCACCACCATCACCTCCAAGCATCATCGGCGAGAGTCGTCGTTGAGAGAGGTACGGTCGGCTCCTTCGTTCGTGATGTTGATTGTTGGGATTTAATTAATAATTGGATTGACTTGAACCAAATTAAACCAGCTGGAATTGTGAGTTATGTCACCAAACCAAACGTAATATTGTTACGTAAGTGGAGCATTGTGGTGTAATTAAATTAGTGGATTGGTTTAGTGTATTTATTAAATCAAGTCTAATTAATTTAATTAGGGAAAACACCAAGGATTAATTTAAACCAAGGCTATGGAGTGGATTGGATTAGGGAATTAAATCATGATTAATTATGGGTATTAATTATGGATTTAATTTGTGACCGGTTAATATAACCCGATCCAGTTGAGAATTGTTGTTGAGCCGGACCTCCATTTTGCTAATTTTAGACCGAGATTTCATCCGTAATTGCTAAGGTGAGGACAAGTTCGTGTTTTTTTCGTATATTTATATATTTGGATAATTACTTAGTTTAAGGTTAAGCCGAGTATACCTGCGGATTACGTATAAAATAAGTAACCGTATTTGTTTGATGCGTGTAGTAATATTATAATAATTACGAGTATATTTTTTTAAAAGAAAGAACTAGTATTTTAGGTCTGGAAATTAATACGGGAATTTTAATGCTTGCTGCGTGGTTTTGTGAATGGCATGTTTTCGTGGTTAAATAAGTGATTGTAAAATGGAAATGCGGGTAAACCACGAAGTTATGTGCGAGGAGAGATCCTTGTAGTTGTGTGTTGGCTTATGGACGCGGGATTGCGGGTAAGCTATGATTGGCTGACGAGCCAACGAGGAAAGTGCGGGAAGACGTGCCGTGGGCACTAGGGATCCGTAAACGTACAAGTGAGTGGTGCGGGAAGACGTGCCGTGGGCACTAGGGATCCGTTAACGTACGAGTGAGTGGTGCGGGAAGACGTGCCGAGGGCACTAGGGATCCGATACGCAAGAGAGCTGGCCGCGTCCTCGCGGAATTGATTGATGTTTGTGTGTCGTGGACACGTGATTGCCTGCTTGTCTTAGGTTTAGACTTTGTGATGGTTTGGATATATTTGTGTATGGAAAATTCGTGAGCCCTAAGGCTCGCCCCACTGAGTAATCCCCCGATTACTCACCCCTCTCTTTTCGTTGCAGGTAACCAAGATGAGTAGTCATGGAGTGAGCAGTTGGTGTCGGACTAGGAGCTAGAGTTTTCGTTTATTTTAATCTTCGCTATTGGATTTATTGGGTTCTTTATGTATTTACGCTTTGACGATTATTGGAAGCCGTTCAGTTATTTACGGAAGTATTTTATTGGTTAAATTCATATGGGTAATGAGTTACTTGAGTTGCAAGTTGTTGAGTTATGCCGTGTTAAGAATCGGGTATTTACACATTTGCTTGCCTCTATCGTTGCCGAATAATCATAAGGTACGAGCTTTTCTTCACATCCTGTAAACGTTTTCATACAAAATAACATATTAAATTTTCTTCCCCGTTGATAATAAGATATTCAAAAGTACGAGCAGGAGAATATGTATTAAACATAACAGCAAAAATAATGTAAAATCATAGGTTATGATATGGAGTACAACTTGATAGAGAAATACTGCAGAAGGCAAGCAGCAGCAACAAAAGCTTCATGGCGGAGCAGGAGCTAAAGAATCACTTCATGATGATTAAAGGTTTTCAAAAATATATATACTATTTTTATAGTCAATATATTTAAACAAATTTTTGGACCATACTTTATTTCATATATAATTTTTTAACCGTATCAATAGTCAGTCTTCTATGAATTTTTGTTAATGATCCATGGTAATAGATTGAATAGCAAAAATTCTAGTCAATAGTCAGTACTCAATAAGATATATATAAAAACTAATATTTATTGATTTTCTCGATTATGCATATTGTAAAAATAGTGTTCACAATCTTAACGAAATTGACATTTTGCAAAATTCTTTCATATATTAAAATTATGAAAATTACTTTAATCAAAAAATAATTAAATATTATTCATTTATTTATCACACATTTGTTCATGGACTTGGCCTTTAATGAAAATATTTAGTATAAGTTTTACAGTTTTTCTTAATTAATTTACAAAGACCTATTTCTTCCATTTTATTATAAGTGTTGTTTAAGGTTTTCACAAATATTAAGAAACATAATTAAATTTTATGTTTTACTCATTATTTAATAGTTCATATGATATTTTTTTGGCCAATTCTCTTAAATAGCACTAATTTATGTTTTGTTGACAAATTTAGACCACTTTTCGAAAGTTCCAATTTTAGCATTCATTAAAAAAGAAAAAGACTAAATTACTCTTATTTCTAATAAACACTCGTACACTTTTTCTCTCTCCTTAGATGAAATAAAGCTCTCCTCCGATCTGCCTTCGTTTGCGTGTTCCGGTTGAATCCGGCGGTGGGTGTGCTTTTGATGTCGCCGCCGGATTCCTATTTGCGTTTATAGCTTTCTTCACTTTTGCAGCATACTGTACAGTCAACAGAGGTTTCGATCAACATTTAGAGGCTAGGTATTATGTTTGAAGATTGGGGTTTTTCTCGATTTGATATGACGCCTTGTTTCTCGCCGTTTTTGGACTCGGTGGTGACTAGTCGAAGCTCTATAGTGGCTCCCGTTAAGGAATTGAAGTGGTTCAAGTCGTGGCTTTTCATTGGGCTTCTCGGCTACTTATAGTTTCGTGGGAGCTGCGTGGTCGTCCTTGATTCTTCGGCTTGGTGTCTATTTGGTTCCAGCGGACTGCAGCGGGGATCCTTTGATGGTGTCGCCTTCTCGGTTTGTTTTTCCCCATTCTCTCTCGGTTCTATGCTTCCTGTTTGGGTTTGATTTCACCGTTTGGTTGTGCTAGTTGTAGGTTTGCATTAGTGTTTGTGAGGCTTGAATCATTGGAATCGGCCTGGTCAGAGTTGTTGTGCTCTGCATTTTGTTTGTGCAAGTCCTCTATACTCCATTCTTGGTCTTTGATTTTGAATTTATGCTCTTCTCTCTATTGGGTCATGTTGCTTGTTCGTTGGTGCGATATGGGATATGTTCCTTCTTGTTGTTCGCCAGTTGGATTTGTTACATCTATCATTCAAGTTTAGTTAGGTAGCTTAGTTTGATTCATTGATGATTGTTTGTTGTGGTTTAAGGTGTGTAATGTGGAGTTCTTTGAAGTTGTGAGAGGTTATTATCTCGCTTCACCGAGATCAAATTCATATGTTCCATTTGTGTTGAGGGAGAAGCCGGATGGACCACTTGTAGAATATCAAGCCAAATTTATGGTTACTGCGACAGAAAGAGTCATCGCATCCTTTGAAGACCGACTCCTACACCTAAGCCTTGAAAAAAAAATATGTAAGGTGTGGGTTCCTCTTAAGCCGGTTTTGTATTTGCTCTATCTAGGCTCAACCATGTTTAGATATTTGTGTCATAGATGTTGTTGGTTTGAAGCTGAGAATGATGTTGTGGGTTCTATTGAGTTCATAATAATATGGTATTTGGTCACTCAATCTCCCGTTTGTTAGAGAGTTAAGAAAAAAACATCTCCAGAAAAAGCAAACTTGATGAACCGAGACTTAACCAATTGTAAACCGAACTTCAATGGCTGCTTGCTATCGTAACACATTTCTTCATCTTGTTTTACAAATGTCTTGTTAATCATTTTTCTAATATTTTATTGTTCTATGCAAATCAAGTTTAAAATGGTTTCTTTTCCAGTTCACCATATATATTCAATTTGGATTTGAACTAAAATCGATCTAAAAGTTATAACAATTGTTCCTATAAATTCAAAATAAATTAGGAAAGACTTCCTAAAAGTTTTGAAAGACTTCCTAAATTTATAAAAATTAACATACAATTTAGGATAACATTCCTAAATTTTTAAGGATTGTTCCAAAAAATTCAAAAAAGATTAGGAAAGTCTTTCTAAAAGTTTTGAAAGACTTCCGAAATTTATACAAATTAACATACAATTTAGGATGACATTCCTAAATTTTTAAGGATTGTTCCTAAAAATTCAAAAAAGATTAGGAAAGACTTCCTAAAAGTTTTGAAAGACTTTCCTAAATTTATAGAAATTAACATACAATTTAGAATGATATTCCTAAATTTTTAAAGATTGTTCCAAAACAATTCAAAAAAAATTAGGAAAGTCTTTCTAAAAGTTTGAAAAGACTTCCGCAATTTATAGAAATTAACATACAATTTAGGAAGACATTCCTAAATTTTTAAAGATTGTTCCTAAAAATTCAAAAAAGATTAGGAAAGTCTTCCTAAAAGTTTATAAAGACTTCCTAAAAGTTTTGAAAGACTTCCTAAATTTATAGAAATTAGGATACAATTTAGGATGACATTCCTAAGTTTTTAAGGATTGTTTCTAAAAATTCAAAAAAGATTAGGAAAATCTTTCTAAAATTTTTGAAAGACTTCTGAAAATTCCTAAATTTATAGAAATTAACATACAATTTAGGATGACATTCCTAAATTTATAGAAATTAACATACAATTTAGGATGACATTCTTAAATTTTTAAGAATTGTTCCTAAAAATTCAAAAAAGATTAGGAAAATCTTTCTAAAAGTTTGAAAAGACTTCCGCAAATTATAGAAATTAACATACAACTTAGGATGACATTCCTAAATTTTTAAAGATTGTTCCTAAAAATTCAAAAAAGATTAGGAAAGTCTTCCTAAAAGTTTATAAAGACTTCCTAAAAGTTTATAAAGACTTCCTAAAAGTTTTGAAAGACTTCCAAAATGACACTCCATGATCATGTGGTCAAAGTCCTCACCTGCACAGATCAAGAGAACAAAACGTTAGTACCAACATCACAATAAAGCAATACTTAACATGATCTGATCTGTTATTGAACAATTAATTCAAAATATTCATTCGTGGTCACAAGTATATTACCTCCCAAGTGAGTGTCACCATTTGTGGAGAGAAACTCGAACACTCCATTTGTGAAGAATGATGTTCTTCTCACCACCCTTCTTATCAAGACCATAGTCAATAGCAGCAGCAGTGGGTTCATTGATGATCCTGGCGACATTTAGCCCAGCAATAACTCCAGCATCCTTAACGCTTAACGCATTTCTATCAAAACCCAAACCAGACCCAGCTTCATAAATTCACAAGAAAGACCTCCCATATGCTCACAGTTTTGGAGTTGTCAAAATACGTCAAATCTCATGATTCTTTGCCAGAGTATTCCAAAAAGATCTCCCATATGCTCTAACCTGCAAATTCACAAGAAAAATAAGAATCCATAGCTTATACTCAATCATTTGGTAACTCAAATTACCATTGTTTCTCTCAATTTTCTGAAACGTAGACCTCTCAAAAGAAGCAGCAATTGTACTTGTGACTTTAACTCGATTGCTTAATCAAACATAATGTACCACCAAGATCCACACAAGTAAACACTCTAGAACAACACATAATTGGAAATAAGAACTTGTATTTGTTATCAAAGATTGAGAGTCTATAAATCAGCTGAAACTCATCAATCGTGGAGACTATCTTTGCTGATACTAAAGATAAACACACGAAAAGTGAAGCATCCAAAATTCATCACTAAAAGATTTTCCAGCTGTTATCAAAGATTAAGACTCTAAGAATCAGCTAAAACTCATCAATCGTTACTGATACTAAAGATGAGCACACGCAAAATGAAGCACCAGATTCAATTAGATCTAGATTCTGGAAACAAATACGAGAAGAGACATAAAACGAAATCCATCGGAGAGAGCTACTCACGTAGAAGCGGAGGAATCGAGCATCGGAATCTCAAAGATTCGGCTGGAAAGAGAATCGGCCAAGGAGTTTACCGGCGCAGTGGCCGTGAGATTTTCTGGAACAGTCGTTGACGCCCATAGTTACAACGAAGAGCATGATTTGAAGAAGAACGAAGATGGAGACAAGCCAAGTGTCTCGTTTGATTTGCCATGAGCGGTGACGGAAAAATGAGATTTTGTATCGCCGGCACTGTAAGTGCAATTATAGTTTTAATTTTTTATTAATGCAATTTATCTTAAGAATGCTATTCATGTCTAATAATTTTTCAGTGCTATTTCCGTCAAAAAAACGTAAGGTTGTGCTGTTACAGGGAATTTCTCTATTTTTTTGTTGTTCGGTACATTAAAACATGGGTGGCTCAAAAATAACAAAAAAAAAGTTTGGGCCTTATTCAATATTCGAAATATAGGTATACATGTTTCATGCTTAGGCCTGGGCAAAATATCCGAACCCGAGTACCCGACCCGAACCCGACCCGAAAAAATCAACCCGAATCCGAACCCGAAATATTAAAATACCCGAACGGGTACTAAACTTCAAAACCCGAAAACCCGAACCCGAATCCGATCCGAACCGAAACCCGAACATGTACCGAACATACCAGAAATATATGTACATACTAATATATTATTAGTAATAATTATACTTGTAATAAAACAAATGCTTAAATATTCATGATTTTTGGATATTTTAGATTTATTTTGAGTATATTTAGTTGTTTTTTTGGTAGATTTGGGTAATAATACTTGTATTTTTTTAGAATTTTGAATATTTTTAAGTAATTTAGTATATTTACATTCAATTTTTTTTTTTTTTTGGATATTCGGGTAAACCCGAACCGAACCCGAACCTGACCAATTCCGAACCGAACCCGATCCGAAGTTTTCTAATACCCGAACGGGTAAGGAATTTGTAAACCCGAAAAATCCGACCCGAACCCGACCCGAATATCCGAACGCCCAGGCCTATTCATGCTAAACAAAAATTATTATTATTTTAGGCCCTTAAATGGTCTATTATTTATTAATTTATTAGTGGGTTCTTGCACTTTCTCCACACCGTCCATGCATTAAAATAGTAGGGATAAAACTAGAAATCTTACTAAACATCTATATTAATCTATATTGAAAATATTAAAAAACACCTATTTTAAAACATTTATTTTAAAACAAAATTTTAGGTCTAAAACGATACTTAATATGAAACAAAGGGAGTAAATAATAGTGTTTTATAATTTATGAAAGATAATAAGTTGAAACTCCAAGACAGAAATAATTTAGAATGGTTTTGATACTTCAAACGAAAAATAATTATTTTCGAAAATCTTTTCAGATAAAAATAATAATGATTATCCAAACTATAAAAAATCATTATGGGAATAATTATCTAAACCTTATTTTTACTTGATCCGACAAACATCAGCTTCATCAGGTTCATGCGATATGTTGACAAAGCAAGCTGACTGGTTCACGGGCAGAATGCCTCGTTAGCTCAACATCTCCTGAACCTTAATTAACATGAGGCAGATATAAAGATTTACTTTAGCCTATGGCCCACTATGCATGCGTGATGCCTCAAATCACGAGTTCGCATAACAATCTAGTAGACCAAAATAGTGCAATGTGTTGAAATTACTCTATATTAAGCGAGAAGCCTATTGAAGATAAAAGATGAGAGTGAGCTATCTACCTGTGATATTTCAGCAAAAAAGCTCCATGGGACGTGGTTGAATCTTGAGTGGTCGTAGGCTCGAGAAAATGTTTTGAAGCCAAACACCTAATAAATCCGAGATGGAATGAAAAAAAATAGTAGAATTCGAATAGAACAGAATAATATATAGATGATGAAATCGAAGAAATTTGTTATCTTGGAAGAGAGGAACAGTTAGAAAGGAAGAAGAACAACATGCATGAGCGAATTAAGAAAATGGGCCAATTAAAGGATCAATGTATCTGAAGACCAAATGTAACTGGCCCACAGTAAACACTAAAGCCCATGTGGTGAATTTTGGAGAATTTATGCAACGATTCAAAATAATTGGATACACTTTAGTTCTTATCCGAAAGAGATTAGGGTTTAGTGTGAACGTATAAATAAGGAGGTTCTCCAAAAAAAAAAAAAAAAAAAAAAAAAAAAACGACAGCCGGGAGAAAAAAGCCTTAAAAATATATCAAAAATATAAAATCTTCTTAAAAACCAAAGATTTGACAATCAACATTCAAATCTCTGAAGATCCTCACAAGTATCCTTCATGAGAAATTTTCACAACTCATTCTAATTCAAAGATTTTTGATTAGTAAAGAATATTTTCTCTTCTCGACCGTAGAATTTTTTCTATCCGCAAGAGTTAAAATTTACCCAAACACCAGTCAATGTTGGGTCTTCTCCATCTCGTCGGCTACGAAGGTGCCCTAAGTTCTCCTTTACTTTTATTTTGTTTGATACGACTGTTTGGGCTAAGATTTATGCTTGATTTCGTGAGTTTTAAAGGTTTATGGGATGCTGACATTTGTATAGTATTGTGTTAAAAGTTTCTGCATCCCTTGTTCCCAATATATATTTGTTTTCTCATCTTTGTCTCACCAACGAGCCGTTTCAATTAACCTTTAATCACATGTTTAAACCAAATTAACATTCTTTAAAATATTAGTGATAATTATTATGATGAATAAGGTCAACTAAAATTTTACCTTCCTTCACTGAATTATATGATCTGCAGTTCGGTGGGAGGAACTAGCCATATGACCAACATTGATCCCATTTCTCTTTGGGTTATTTAAAATCCTTTATGATAATTGAATCTTTTTTTAAAAGAGGTTGTTGTTGTGCTAAAAATTCTGATCCTTTATCTTATAAAAAAAACTAGTCACTTGGCCAACAAAAAGCTGACACATGACAAAATTTATTTATTTTTAAAATAATTCTTTTTAAAAAGAGTATTTTGTTCAAAGAAATAAAAAAAAATTCTTCCACGATCTCCTCTTAGTTCTTCAGTATTTTTTAAATGATTTTTTTTTCAAAAAAAAATCAGGTTTTATTTTTTTCATCATTCTTTTTTTTTATAGGACCACTCTCTCACATTTTTTATGCTTAGCCTCATTCTCTTCTATTTATATATTTATATATTAAAAATATATCATTATTTTTATCAATCTTAACCTTTTTCTCTTCCATTCAAATCACAACACATCATCACTCTCTATTTTCATTCAAGATCAATTATTGATGAAGATAAACATGAGAAAAAGATAGATTGCGGACAAGAACGAGAGTAGTTCTGTTTTTGAATCCGACATGAGCGCCACATACATTTTTAAGGTATCAAATTTGTAATATTAAAAAATTTGTATATCTCATTCATTTTGCATATATTGTTCAACATCATTTTGTTTTAGAATTTTTTAATCTTCTTCTTATCAATCTTCTTTGTTGGCTATTGATGTGAAAAACTAAATTAAAAACTGGGGAAGTTGACAAAATTTATTCCACAGTATGACATAATTTTTGGTAATATATTTGGAATTCCTTTGAGCTCGTTAATGTTAAATTTGAATATATTCTGTTTGAATCTTTAATCTAATTCCAATAATTTTTATTACTTTTTTGTCACAACAAAAATACATTTACCTTTAAATAAATTAAAGTCTTTTTGTTAAGTATTTATCAAATTATTTTTCCGGGGCTTAATACTAGTAATTAATATAATTATTGAAACCAATTTGGTAAAAAATTTTTTTTTTTATTAACTTCATAGGAAATTAGTAGGAACTATTTCTACCAAAATAGTGGTAGGAAATTGGTTGGATCTTCTTGTAAGTACAATGGTAAAAAATATTTTTTCTATGGATATTTTGGTAGGAAATCAATCAAAAAATTCCTTACATTTTTTTACCATTGTTTCCTACGAAATTTCAGACCAGTTTTTCTTCGTAGAAACTTCTGATGATTTTTCTGCAATTCTTAATTTTCTATCTGACATTTTTACGACCAAAATTTGTAGGAAAGCGATAGAAAATGACCATTTTAATTACTACTATTTTCCTACGATATAAAGCATAAGAAATACCGTAGAAAAAGAGCATTTTCTTGAAATCAAATTAGGAAGATTTTACGATAACGCTTACTAAAAAGTCAAAACCAAAACAAAAGCCATATTTACTTTTTTGTCGGAAACAATTTAGAGACGTTTTCATGTGTTACTTTATTTAAAGATTTCTAAATTGTTTCTGACAAATAAGTAATGATGGATTTTTTTTTGGTTTTGACAAATAAGCCATAAAATCTCTCTCTTTTATGTGCCATATTTTGGTGCTTGTTTTGATCCTTGCAGCCCATCCGGTCTTTTACTGAACACATAATTAAACTCCACAATGATACATAACAACTCCCAAGAAGGGAACTGGGCTTCTTTATGCATCCAAATCTTATAAATCCTGCAAATGAGCTTATAAATCAAGCATTGTATGCCCCATCCATTTTCCAAAAAAATTTGGTTAGTTTTCCTAAATTGTTAAAAAATATATTTTTGACACCATTTAATATATTAGTTGATAGCAGATGCACTAAAATATATACTCCCTCTGCTTCAAATTATAAGATGTTTTAGCTTATTTTCTTTGTTCTAATTTATTAGATGTTTTGCAAGTTTTATGCAGAACTTTAATTATGCTTGGTTGAATGGGTTTAAAGTTAACATTAAATGATATTTCTTTAAAGAAAAGTAGGTTTCTTAATAAGTATGCTTTTAGCCAAAACCCAGTTTAAAATGGAACAGAGAGAGTATTAAATTTTTTACACTAAAAAATATAGATGCACAGTGGTAAGGTAAGCACCCACTAGATGTAAGAGCTAAATAGTTCAAATATATGTTTTGCAATATTTTGCACCCAGTAAAATTATTGGCTGAATTTGCCCATGTGTGGGATATGCAGTGTAGAGTGTAAGTAACAGCTCAAACAATAGTAGATCTTTTAAGAAGAAATGCTTCCTCTTAGATTGCTTTGGATCGGGGAAAAAGGTTGCACAAGGCCGAGTTTGTTCAACCAATCAAAAAGATACAGTCCACTTCGTTCCATTGGGTCCAAATGCTAGCAAGGTATGGGTTGATGTCTGTAAGATTGGGGATGCACGAGTATGGAGACCAACCTCAGAATTCGAGATTATTGCTGATGCATTAGGTACTAGAGTCGCGCGCTTGGCCTAATGACAAAATCGTTTTTATGTGAACCATTATATTATATTGGATTGTGTTGGGTAGTAGAACTCGTTTGGCTAGTAGAATCTTTTTTTTTTGTGGTTTGGCTTGTGTAAAACTTGTTGGTTTGGCTTGTGTTTGGTTAATGACATGATGTTTCTCTAATGATTAAAATAGCACAGAGCTAATAGGTACAAATAAAGCGTCTCAATTAATCAAAAATCCCAGCTAAAATTATAGAAACAATTAAGAAAATTGATTGCTATATTACAACTAATGGTGACATACAAGAATGCTGTGAATAAATAAATAATAACAAACATTAATTGCTATTATAAATTATACAATTACAAAAGAAGTAAACGCTATAAAAAAAATAACTAACGTAGCACAAGCGTAAAACGCTATATTAAGTGTCATACCTACTATGACGGGCGAAGATAGAGTGTTTCCCATAAGGCTATGCTATCCTATAATAGCATTTTACGGATGTTCTTTATGTAACATTTTCTTGTAGTGTCGATTGTACTAAGCGTCTACAACACCTACAAAGGCTTAGCCATTTTGCAACCAAGACGCTCATGGAAGATTGCTTACACTATCATCATCAGCGACAGCGTGATTGGATTAGTTTGTGATCATAACGGAAATTATAAAATTTAACAAGAGATAGGGTGGCTTGTGCTGCGAGAAATCTTAAGACCTGGAGTCTGTGAGATCGTGATCGATTATATGGAATTTGATGACTAGTTTAAAGGTTGGCGTAGCTAGTTATATTATGTAAGCATATGTATGCTCCTTTAATTTGTCCTTACATAGTACAAACTAGGCGGGCATTTGTTACTAGTAGAAGAGTTACTTATGTATAAAAAATATAAAAAAAATTCCTTTATTGAATAATCAACAAGAATTTTCGAATCATTTTAATGGGTTTTTATATTGCTAAGACTAGTTTGTTGTTCTATGCGTTAAGTTATTGCAGAATTATTTTAAATAAAAAAAGAATCTACAGTAAATTTGTAGCAGAAAATTCGAAGATTTTTCTTTTTGTTATCCAACTGCGTTTTTTTTTTTTTTTATCTTATCTGAATCGACAAATTAAAACACGATTTTTAGTTCAGTCCCCATTTCACAGGGTAACCTGATTTAATGGAGTCGAAGTCCGGTGAGAAAGTTGTAAAGATAGACTGTTAACCATTTGATATTTCTCAGGCCCAACTGAGCATATAAAATGGAATTATGTAGAACTTGAGTAGATAAAGGCCAACAAAAATGAATAAGAGATTAACGACTTTAAATTATACTCTCTATGTTCCAAATTATTAGATATTTTGGTTTGTTTTCTTTGTTCCAATTTATTAGATGTTTTTATAAGTTTTTATGCAAAACTTTAACTTTGATTGGTGGAATGGGTTTAAAACAAAACAGTAAATGATATTTTTGTAAAGAGATTTAAGTTTTTTAATAAGTGTACTTTTAGACAAAATTTCTAATAAAATGGAACAGAGGGAGTAGAGTACTTTAATTTTCAGTTTCGTGGAGACATTAGTATGGAAACGATTTGTCCAAAAAGTTTTTTTCCCTTTATGAGAAAGCATAAGGAAGATGCATTGAGGATTAGTGTTCAAGCCAAGCAAAAAAACGTAAATATCATTGCGTTTGAAAATTCTCCCTCAAGCATCATTCTCATAACCATTCTTAAGAATTGAGCAACCAATATTTGTTTTTTTCATCATTTAAATTTTTTCACTTCTATGTTATAATGTGATATATAACGAAGGCTAAATAAAACATTCACTGTATATAATTAAATTATTAGTAAGATTATTAAATTTAACATAACTGTTAGTGCATTATGACCACTAAGTAAAGTACCTACGAATCATCATCATTGACACCTTCACACAAACATACACACTCATATATATAAAGAACGAATTCATAAACAAAATAAGAAACTATAGAACAATTTACATATGTTCTTCAGATTTTAATAAAGAAAATTAGAAGATGCTCTTTTGGGTCAATCTGGTTTTGTTCAGTAGCTTATCTGTGTTAGCCTTCTCCAACCCAGATGGTATACAAATCCTTTACTTTGATTTCATATTTTTTTCCTTAAAACTGTTTGATATAATCTTTGTAATGAAACAGGTTTCTTAAGCTTATCATGTGGTGGCTCAAGTTACAAATCTGATTATAACATCTCATGGCTTTCAGACAACGATTATATCGAAACAGGTAACACTACCACAGTTAGTTACATCGAAGGAACTTCTACTTCCAGTGTTCCCATCAGATTCTTCCCAGATTCTCAAAGTCGCCATTGTTATAAGCTACCTATAAGCTGGAACAAGGACTTGTCCTCTGTTCTAATTCGCGCCACATTCGTTTATCGAAACTACGATAGCCAGAACAGTCCACCAGCATTTCAAGTCTCTTTAGGAAGAAGAATCACTACTACTGTTGATCTTAGAACCAATGATCCTTGGATTGAAGAGTTGGTTTGGCCGGTCAACAATGATTCTGTTTTGCTTTGTTTGCTTGTGGTTAAAGGAAGAGGTATTCCGGTTATCTCTTCTCTAGAAGTAAGGCCACTTCCTTTAGGTGCTTACAGAAACAGCCTTGAGGATTCATCTAATATAATTCTTAGGAGAAGTTACCGAATCAATAGCGGATTTACGAATGGGACTATCCGGTAAGAAAGTTAAGAAACCTCAGTCCTCAGGCTCTGATTTTACTTTCTTGGTTTGTTTTCTTGAACTTTCTTTTCTGTTGAATCTTAGGTATCCTTCAGATCCATATGATCGAATATGGGATCCGGATCAAAGCTTTGCACCGTTTCACGCCTCTTGGAGCTTCAATAGACTCACACAGTTTACTTCCTCCAACATTACCGAGAATCCGCCAGCTTCGGTTCTTGAAACTGCAAGAATTCTTGATGGCAAAGACAGTCTCTCATATACTCTTTCTCTACATACATTAGGAGACTACTATATTATCCTCTACTTCGCCTGGATACTCTCACTTTCCCCATCTTTCGATGTGACGATAAACAATGAAGTCAAACAATCTGATTACACCGTGACGAGCTCTGAAGCTGGTTCTTTGTACTTTACCGAAAAAAGAATCAGTAAGTTAAACATTACACTGAGAAAAATCAACTTCAATCCTCAGGTGAACGCGCTTGAGGTATACGAAATACTCCAAATCCCTCCTGAAGCTTCGTCAACCACAGGTACACTCTCTTTGATTTAGCCTGAATAGATCAAACTCAAGTTCACCTTTTAAGTTATCTTTTGCAGTTTCAGCACTTAAAGTCATAGAGCAAATTACTAGCCAAGACCTTGGATGGCAAGACGATCCATGCACTCCGCTTCCTTGGAACCATATAGAATGTGAAGGACACCGCGTTACATCATTGTAAAAACAATCCTTATCATACTCATCGCTTTTCAATGTTTCTTGATCTCAGCTTCATGTTTTTCTTCTTTTGACTGTTCAGGTTTCTTTCGCAAATCAACTTGAGGTCTATTAGTCCAACATTTGGAGACTTGCTTGATCTCAAGACACTGTAAGTCAGCAATTCTTCAACATTTGTAGTGTCTCGTATTTACATTTGTGTTATATATCTCTGAGTGTTGTTGTCCTGCAGTGACTTGCATAATACATCACTTACTGGAGCAATACAGAATGTAGGCAGCCTTAAGAATCTCCAGAAACTGTAATACTCATCCATAGAACACAAATCTAATATATATGTTTTTCGGTTTCCGGTAGTATAAAAAAGCTTCTGACTGTTTTCCAGGAATTTGAGCTTTAATCAGTTAAAATCTTTCGGCTCGGAACTTGAAGATCTGGTTAACCTTGAAGTTCTGTAAGTTATTTCATACTGATATGAGATTGCTCTTTTGGAAAACTTAAATTAATTCTCCATTTCTTGAAGGGACCTGCAAAACAACAGCTTACAAGGGTCAGTTCCTGAAACTTTAGGAAAGCTGAACAAACTTCGTCTCCTGTAAGTAAAGATCAAGAATCAAGAAGTAGCTTCTACTATACCATATTCACACAAAGAAGGATCTTTAATTCTTCATTTTACTTCCTCTCAGGAATCTGGAAAACAATAACTTAGTAGGTCCTTTGCCACAGTCTCTTAACAGAACAGGTCTTGAAGTCAGGTATACAATTTCTATATCGGGCTTTGCTACAATGTTCTCTTGTGTGTTACTAAATTGTTGTTTAACAGGATAACGGGAAATCCATGTCTTTCGTTCTCTTCATTATCGTGTAACAATGTGTCTTCAACTATTGATACACCACAAGTCACTATCCCTATCAATAAGAAACATAAGAAGCAGAGCCGTGTAGCGATCTTGCTTGGAGTATCTGGTGGAGCCTTGTTTGCCACTTTCCTCGTCTTTGTTTTCGTATCGATCTTCACAAGGATACAGAGAAAAAAAGAAAGAGATATAACAAGTATGGTAACAATGCTTTCTCTTTGCTTCACAGAGTTTTTGGCTTTATGAAACTTATAGTGTGTCAAAATCTGTATCAGGAACACAACTGAAGATGCAGAACTGGAACAGTTCAAGAATCTTTTCTCACAAAGAGATCAAATCAGCTACAAGAAATTTCAAGGAAGTGATTGGCCGTGGAAGTTTTGGAGCTGTATACCGCGGAAAACTACAAGATGGAAAAGAAGTTGCGGTTAAAGTGCGGTTTGATAGAACTCAACTTGGAGCTGATTCTTTCATCAATGAGGTTAAGCATTACTGTACATATTTGATCTTTAATGATTCTGAGTGCTGAGATCTAATAGTCTCTCTTTGTACTGTCTACATTCTAGGTGCAACTTTTGTCTCAAATCCGCCACCAAAATCTAGTTTCCTTCGAAGGCTTTTGCTACGAACCAAAACAGCAAATACTGGTTTATGAGTATCTGCCTGGTGGTTCATTAGCTGATCACCTTTACGGTATGCAAATAGCAATTGCTCATCATCCCTTTTCAAACTCATCTTCCTCGCAACGCTACAGCTCTTAGGTGCTATCTTGCTTCTGCAGGTCCAAGAAGTAAAAGGCATTCATTAAACTGGGTTTCAAGACTAAAAGTTGCAGTAGATGCAGCAAAAGGTTCACATCTTCAACATCTCTCATTTGGTATCCTTATACTAAAACACATTTGATCTAAGGCAGATAGTAACATTTCTGTCCTACTTATGAAGGATTGGACTACCTGCACAATGGAAGTGAACCGAGAATTATACATCGGGATGTAAAGTGCAGTAACATACTTCTTGATAAGGAAATGAACGCGAAAGTTTCAGACTTTGGCTTATCAAAACAATTTACAAAAGAAGATGCATCTCATATTACTACTGTTGTTAAAGGAACCGCAGGCTACCTCGACCCTGAGTAAACTCTTCTGTAAATTCTCTCGTTCGCGACGTATTAACAGCTTCATTAAACTAAACAATAATCACACTTTGCCATTCCAGATATTACTCCACCTTGCAGCTTACAGAGAAAAGTGATGTCTATAGCTTCGGTGTAGTTTTGTTGGAGCTCATCTGTGGAAGAGAACCCTTAACTCACTCAGGATCACCAGATTCTTTTAACTTGGTCTTATGGGTAAGAGAAACATAATTGTCTTTGTTTTCTCATGTACCACAAGAGTCATATAAGATTAAAAAAAAATACTTAAAATGCAGGCTAGGCCAAACTTACAAGCAGGAGCATTTGAGATTGTGGATGATATCTTGAAGGATACATTCGATCCAGAGAGTATGAGAAAAGCGGCTTCGATTGCTATAAGATGTGTGGAACGAGATGCATCTGGAAGACCGTCGATTGCAGAAGTTTTAACTCATCTGAAAGAAGCATACAGTCTTCAACTCTCCTATCTAGCTGCTTCAGCACATACAGATTGATAACATATATAACACAAACAAGAATAAAGAACTATACTTGTATCAATTTTTGTTTGTCATACAAAGTTTCGTAAGCGAACTAAAAATGTATTTACTCTCATACTAACTACCATACTAGTAGATATATATACCAGAAAATTGAGATTTATTCCTCAGCTAAAAATCCGGCTTCCTCAACACAACCTGGGCTTCACCAACGGAGTCAACTACACCATGAAGGTCTTTTACATGGCTAGTCATGCCACTAATTCTATAAGCCTTAACCATTGTCCTATAAGTAATCTTATCCGGTTTAAATCCCTTCTTATCCATTAGTTCGAGAACGCCTTTCATCTCTGCAAACTTTTCCATCCTCCCGTACGCATCAACCAGACAGTTAAAGAACACGATATCTAACCTTATATCTGAGTTCTCAATGAAACGCAAGACTCCACCAATTTTATCCGCTTTACCAGCTCTTCCATAGGCACGAACAAGAGAACATAACGTAACACAGCTCGGTTTAATTCTCTCTGATTGCATTAGTCTAAATAGGTATTCCATTTGTTTCAAGTCTCCTGCTCTCCCGAACGCGTCAATTACCACATTGTAAGTGACTATAGTCCATGAATAGTGATACTTCTGCATGTATTCCATCACAGCACTCATCTTCTTGTAGTTTCCTGATTTCCCATACGAATCAAGGAGGATATTGAAGGTTCTGATGTTCGGTTCAATACCGGAGCTCTGAAACTTATCGTAACAATTCTCCATCATTTCTATCTGTCCATTTCCACCAAAGGCTCTAAGAGTTGAGTTCATGGTCCACGAATCAGGCTTGCAATCATCTTCTCCAAGCATTTGTATAAGTGTTGATTCCATCTCCACAAACCTTCCAAAACAAAGAAATAGCCCAGTTTATTGATGTTTTGAACTGAAACCATATTCAAGTATTTACTCCATCCAAGCATGTGTAAAGTTATCGGTTAAATGGAGTGATAGAAAACGCGGTTATCAAATGTTTGCTACCATAAAACATCACATAGGATGGAGTGAATGCAAATTGGTATAAAAAAAAAGGATGAAAATTCTAAAGTACAGGACAGGATGCTACGTACATTTTTGATTTCCCGTATGCATCGATGAGAGTATTATACGTGATTGTATTAGGCCTAATACCTTGACTTCTCATATCAGAAAGCAGATCCTGAACCTTATCAAACGCAAAAACCTGAAGAAACGACTTAATAAGGATTGAATAGGTATGCACATCCGGCTGACAGTTATGACTACTTTTCATACGTTCCAGTAGCGTAAAAGCAGCATCAAAACGACCGCTCCTGCTATACGCAGATAAAAGCGCGGTATACACTTCATGATTCACCACACATCCTTCACTAATCATTGCCTTAAAGAGCTCATGAGCCTTCTCTGGCTGTTTGCATTTTCCAAGCATGACAATAAGCTTTACATAGATGCCAACGTTTGGTTTGTACCATAACTGTTCTCGCAATAGTTCAAACACCTACAGATACACCAAACATTATCTTCTAATTACGCGGAAAAACTCAAAACTTCACCATTAATTTTTCATTCCTTAACATCAATATAAAGTTACAAAATCTTATAAAAAAAAAAAAGATAAAAGTTCAATATGTAGCAAAAAGAACCGAGTTCTTCGAATCAAAATTCAAATATGCATAATATCATGGTTCAACATGTAGCAAAAAGAACCGAGTTCTTCGAAATCAAGCATAATCTGAATTTCTCTTCTTCAAGTTTCATCTTTATCAAAATATATAACCATGATTAATGCGTGAATTTCACTATTAATACCAACATTATCTCATAATTACGAAGATAAACTCAACAATTCACCCTAAACCATATAAACAGCAATATAAAGACACAAAATCAGAAAAACAAAAATATAAGTTCAATATGAAGCAAAATAGAACAGAGTTTTTTCGAAATTCAACTTATCTAAATACAATCTGAAGCTATTATAAGCATAATTTGAAGTTCTCTTCTTCAAATTTCATCTTTATCAAAAATTTATAACTAAAAACATAATCAAATCAATACCAAATTAAAACCAAAAAATAAATCGAAATAGTTTCGGAATATACCTGAAGAGCAGATTCCCATCGGAGAGCTGTGATTCTCTCGTGAAGAGACTCAAGCACTGTCTTTGGAAGCAGCTTCCTCGAGCCTTTCTTCTTCTCGATTATAGCCTTTGTAGCTTCTCTTCTCAGTATTATCGAAATCGCTTTCCTAGAAGCGATCTTCGTGTTAGTATCTTCTTTAGTATCCTTCGAATCTCTCTCCGTCATGTCCTCTGTACTCATCAGCCATTTGCTTTGTCTCGTCTCGCGAAGTGATAAAGAGGAGCTATTGTTGCTCTTATCGGAATGGATTGTGTAGTTGGGCTCGCGCGGGGAAATGGAGTTACATCGGACTGTGAGAATTTTCTCCGTCGGACGGCGGTTATACGCCGGCGGGAGTGGATGTACGAAGTGGCTCGTGGAGGTGGAGAGCGAAACCATTTGAACCATCCCGAGAAAATTTTGAAGGATCAGACATGGAAAAATCTGAAGTTTTATGGACTTTTATTGGGCCAGGCCCAAATAAACAAAAGGAGATATTTAGGGAAAATTGTCAAAATCAACATAAACTATTTTCACGGAGCTTTTTTATACACAAACTAAGATCCAGTGTATTTTTCAACTTGAACTTACAAAATTTTAAAAAAATCAACATGTACTTTCATTTGAGTGCTGAAATCAACTTTGATCAAAATAGTATTAGTCAAACTGCTGAGTCAAATGTCATTTGACATATTTCTGCTGAGTCAGATGTCACGTGGCATTTTTTTCGCTAAGACATCTGCCACATAGATTTTTTAATTTTTTTTCTTTTTCTTGAAGTTTTATGAAATATTGTGAATCTAAATTTTTTTTACATTTATAATCGAAAATCAAAACATCATTAACAGTTTAAGCATCTTATCATTTTTTTATCATTTATGTAGCCGCAATAAGCATAGGGTTACGACCATTAAACATTTTTAATATTTAGCTCTAATATTTTTGTTTGATTAATTATAAAATTTTTATATGTTATTAAATTTAATCAAAATTATTCGATATTTAACAAAATTATTTAAAATATATCCAAAACTTGCTATAAATATATCCAAAAGGGACACTTTTTACTTTTTTATTAGGAAGCATGCCATTTAGAAAACTGCACATGGCCCATGCCAATTTACAAAAGTGATTTGACCCAATTGTCCATCTCTGTTCTATACGCGTGCTCCAATGAACGTATTTGACAATGCAGAAATTAAATCGTAGACCATATTTAAAACTTGTCCATGATTTTTAACTCGTCCATGATTGGAATGATTTCTAACTTGTCCATGACATTTTGTCTACCATAACATTTTGTCCACCAATTAGTCCTCTACTTCTTCGTATTTTGTCTACCATAACATATAGTCCACTATTGTAATCGTTAGTCTACCATGACATTTTGTCCACAAATACATTATGGCATCGGTATTTGTCTACCATTACAAGTCTAATGTCTTACATATATAGTTATTGTCCATACTAACTTGTCCAAAGTTCGAAAAATATTCTGGATACCATAACTTTAGGTCCACCATGTTATCGTTTGATCTACCTGTCAAACTTGTCCACCATGTCATCATCATTTAATGTTCGTACTTTATGTACATCAGCCTCAGAAAATACATCACGCTCGCGTGGAAAATAGTCATTTTAAATGAAGGGTATTTTTCGGTTTTTGCTTACCATATGCCATCCAAAAATGGCATGGATTGTAAGTCCACTACGAAAATGGCAGAATTGAAACCCAAATATAAACTTATGGCATAATCCTCAAAATTCTCTTATTATAATATAATATTATCAGTAATTATCCGTTTAAATTGCAATTTTAATTACAAAAATTATTTGTTTGGTAGTAATTTAAACTATATTATCGTACATTTACTCTACCCTTCTTTGCTATTATCCGATCATGTAATAGCGAGTAAAAATGATGTAAGGATAATTCAGATTTTAGAAACTACTACACAAAGTATACATATCAATATAAAGATCGGATAATAGCAAAAAAAAAGTAGAGTAAAGGTACGATCATATAGTTTAAATTACTACTCAAACAAGTAATTTTCATAATTAAAATTGTTATTTGAACGGATAATTACTTATAGTATTATATTATAATAATTTGTTTTTAATAGATTATATGATCGAATAATAGCAAAAAAAGATAGAGTAAAGGTATGATCATATAGTTTAAATTACTACCCAAACAAGTAGTTTATGTAATTAAAATTGCTATTTGAACTGATAATTAGTGATAATATTATATTATAATAAGTTGTTTTTAATAGATCATTTATAGTAACTTTTTGATATATATTTTAAATAATTTTGTTAGATATCGAATAATTTTGAGTAAATTTTAAAAACATATAAAAATTTTATAATTAACCAAACAAAAATATTAGAACTAAACATTATAAATGTTTAATGGTTGTAACTCTATGGTTATTGCGGCTACATAAATGATTAAAAAATTGATAAAATGGTTAAACTGTTAATGATGTTTTCGATTCTCCATTATAAATGTAAAAAAAAAACAAAATAGATCCACAACATTGCATAAACTTGGGAAAAAAAAAAATTTGAAAAATCTACGTGGCAGATGACTCAACGAAAAAATGTCATGTGTCATCTTACTCGGCAGAAATATGGTACGTGACATCTGACTCAGCAGTTTGACTAATACTATTTTGGTCAAAGTTGATTTCAGCACTCATATGAAAGTTCATGTTGATGTTTTGAAAATTTTGTAAGTTCAAGTTAAAAAACACACATGATCTTTGTTCGTGTATAAAAAAACACCGTAAAAATAATTCATGTTGATTTTGGCCATTTTTCCGAGATATTTATGATTTTTTTTTTAACTATATTACTTTAGATTCGATTTTGATAATGGTAACAGTTAACCAAAAAAAAAGAAAAAGGGCCTTACCCGAGCTAATGATAGAGGCAAGAACACTTTACGGCCATGCCTTCATGTTAACACAAAGCTTTACGAGGTTTTTTGGTTTATTAGTGACAAAAAAAATAGTAAGTAATACCGAATAGTTAAAAACGATATGAAATATTTATAAGAAAAATTATTACAAATAAAGCTGAGAGAATGGTTTTTTTTTCATAGAGGTAATACTTTCTAGCCATGGGCTTATGGAAAAGATCCGAATTATATGATCCGACCGATCTGACTTTCTCGGATTTCGAATCTAGTTCAGTTTGGCGTTATAAACCAATCGGCACAATTAAAATATGAAGTCAGTTCCCGGATCGGTTTGGATCAGAAAACGATAATCGATTAAATTACCGTTAACCAACTACCTAAACCAAAACATCAAAACACATTAGAACTCTTTGGTTTTTTCGATTCATTTGACATTATTTCTCTCATTTCTCATTCTTAGACACGAAAGAGATGGATCGAGAGCTTCTACTTCACTTCTCCTTTCCTCCAATCTTCTCGATTCCAAACTGCAAGAGGAATCATCATCAGTTCATCTTCATCATCTCGTCACTTTAGCTTCTCCACTCCTTTGAAGTTTCTCTGAAGTGATTATATATCGGGTAAGTTTCAAACCCTAATTAATCACGTTTTAAAATTTTCAAATTTGGGGATTTTTCAAATCAAATTAGGTCTTGGAGTTTTAGATGTCTTAGTATACGTGGAATTGGTGTTCGTTTCAACATTCAATGGTTTATTTTCTTGAATTTGAAAGATGAAACTATAAACCGTAATCACGATTTTAAGATTTTTAAATTGCGGGTTTTCAAATCGAATTATGTCTTAGGATTGTAGATGTCTTATTTAATGAGAATTTGTTCTTCATTTCAAATATCAATGGTTTTATACTCTTAATCTCTTGAAACCCTAATTGATTTTGCTCTTTCTTTGTAGATGTGTTCTCAAGATAGTTCAAATTGTGTATTTTGGTCATTTTTGGGTTGTAATATCCGAACTATTCAATTTTTGGATTGTAAACGGAACAATTTTAATTTGTCGTAACCAATCCGAATAAATCGAAAATTTATTTGGTTCAATTTGGCAATATTTTCAAATTGCAAAATATGTGAAATCCCAAATGAACCGATCAGAATAACCCACAAAGTCTGAAAGGCATAATACTTTCTATTATTGTCACACCATTTCTTATTATATATATACATAGGACTTTATGCTTTATTTCTAAGAAAAAATTGGAAAAATACCCCATTTATGTTTCTCAATTTGAAAAATAACTTTTAAAAAAAAAAACTAAAGTTGTGTGACTAAAATACCCTTAAACACTGATAAATAATTTTTAAAATAAATCAACTTTTTTTAATTCAGTTATATTTTTTTGTAGATAAAATAATTATTTTATTTTTGTGCAGGAAAATCTAGACACCGATTTTATTTAAAAGAAATATTTAGAAAAATCTCTAAAATATCTCTGAACAATCTAAATAATTGCTATTAATATTATAACTTTTAAAAGTTTATCTATAAATAAAAAAAACAATATTCTAAATAATTACAATTATTTTTATAATTTTTATAAATTTAGAGATAAAATTTTTTTATTATTTTCTAAATGATTTTCTCCTCTCTACACATGAATTTTACTAAATACCATATTTTCATAATTTTTTTTCCTTTTCAGCGGATTTCTTTTTGAGAGATAAATGAAATAAAGAAATATTAAAAAATGAAAATTTAAAATTTATTATCATACTTGTATATATAATTTAAATATCTAATTACACTAAAATACATTTTTATAATAAATTTGAGAAAATAATAATATCTAACATGGTACATGGAATTGAAAATAATTAAATTTAAATATAAAAAAATTAAATAAGAAACATAAGTTTTATAGCTAACATCGTAACTATTAAAATTGTTATTTTTAGGTGTACCAAGTCAGTGAATCAATGAGAACCAATGTTACAACAACCTCTTTTAATCTTTTAACATTCCACATAATTTTTATTTCTTTCACATCATAGTTCAACATCCATTCAACTTTTACATTCTACATCGATTTTGTTTAATAAAATTACAACACTTTACCCCACCAATTTTATTTTATATTTATATTTTCTTTTATGATTTAGTTATTTTTATTACATAATATTAATAAAAATTATCGATTAAAATTAAATTAAAATAATTAAAAGTTAAATAAATTTTTTCGGTTCTAATTTTTGTATAAATTAAAAAAGTTTGTCAGTGATAAGACGAGAAATAGAGATAATAATTATTAAAACACATATATTGACAAACAAAAGAAATGTAGTACGATAAACTAATAAGCACATGACACCGCAAATAAAACACATACATAACTTAATTAGTACAATAGTTTTAAAAGGGTTATTGTTGAGATTCATTTCGCTAAACCAATATTTAAAACTAAAAATAGAGTTTATTGAAAACTAATATAAAAATATAGTAAAAGTAACGATTTTATTTTTGTGTCCAAATCAAATGAGATTAGTTTCTATTTATAGAAAAAACAAAATGATGAATTTTGGTATAAATTATTTATATCTATATATATATATAATTTACTATTGAAATAATTAATTTTAAATAATTTGGATAGAAAACAAATATCAAAAATCTCACATACCAATGAAAACACAATATCTATCTATCACATTTTTATTTTAACCATTTAAAACGTAACACATGTTAAATTCTTTCCCACTCAACACAAATTCACGTTATTGAATAATTTTAATATCAAATTTACCACATTATATTCAACAACAAATATTGTATTCTTACAACTGTTAAAAAAAATTTACAACTGGTGAAAAAACTATCATTGTAAGTAAGATAAGAAAAACTATGTTCTACGTCGTTGATCTCAAATCAAATCAGACCAAATTCACCATACACTAGTTGAAAAAGTCAGATACTTGTAGATATCAATTTAATGGATTGATTTGATCATAATCGAACGTGATTGATATTGATCGATCTTTGATTGATCTCTGTGACTGAAATGACTGAAACATCTTTCACTAGTCAACTAATATCCCAATTTTCTATTTTTTATCTTTAAACCTCAAATATCTAAAGATGTTTTTTGAAGCATACGTTAAACATTACATTAACTTTGGTTTCAATTAAAGGTTTAGGCTAAAGCTTAATTTTACAAAGAAGATTCTTCAATCTAAGGCTTAAAACCCATAACAATTTTACAAAGAAGATTCTTCAAACAATCTTCTTGATCACAAAACGCAACGTTTCACTTCAATTTATGATAACAAAAAGGAATTGAAAATGGAAGAGAAACAAGATACAGAGTTTTTGGCTTCAAGTTTCAGGTAACATTAAATTTCTTGAAACTCTCTTCTTGATCACAAACGCAACGTTTCGCTGCAATTTCTTATAACAATGCTTCTTCTAGTAAGAGACAACAGAGATTTTGGCTTTGAGTTTCATGTAAACATTAAGAACCAGAGACCTTTATATATAAACAAAAAATCCTACCACATGGCTACAGATCATCAAGTTCTCTTCCTTACTACAAGATACCAAACGAAATCGAAGAACATGATTCATAAATACGATCTTGAAGAGTAGCCGCTGTACCGATAAAGGCCCTTCACTGGAACTAAAACCGAGAAAAAAAGGATTTCAAGGGCCTCTGAGAATAAGGCAAAAGGGTCTAAAGTTTTCTGCAGTTGAACAAAAAAGCTTAAATACTTCTTCTATTAGCTTATTACTAGTTTACTTAACCTTAGCTTTTAGCCTTTAGTCCTCATTATGGTGATGCTTCCTTTTCCTCCTTCGGTGCGGATTTTAGTCTTTCCAACAACGGGTTTCCCAGAGAATGCTGAAGTTTGGATCACCGCAAGCTCTTCTATGTGTTGCTTTGGTTTTGCTGGTGGAGCTCGGATTTTCTGGTTTATGTCCTTGAGAGTCATACCACCATGAACCCCACATGGTTTGATGAATGCAAATGGATAGATGATCGAAGATGGTAGCTTTGAAACCGGCCTTGTAAAAGATTTCCTACCTGCTATTACCAATTGACATTAGTGATGTTTTTTTGTTTTCTCATTTTCTCGAGAAACCAGTGCATAAACTATGAGACTCATTTGTAATTGAACCGGTTATTTTACCTTTGAAGATAACATTAGGAGAAGATCGAGTCACAGGTCGTTGAACTTCCCTGGTTTCTGGTTCTGGTTCTGGTGGCACATTTAAATACTCTGCGCCAAAGACAAGGATTTTAGTGAGAAAATCCAAAGCTAGAGCAAGCTAAAGAAGAGACCAAAACAAATAAACCCGACCTGAGATATCTACTTGGATATCAGGTGAACCAAAGCTTCTGAGAGGAAACAACACATAGCAACCAGTTAATGAAGCAAGTGAGCTACTAAGCAGAAAATAACCAAAAAAAGGAAAGGTCGAAACGTACAAGTCATCAGGTAGAGTTGGAGTCTCAGCATCATTTAAGCAATCAGCGTACCATTCTTCAGCATACAGATCAAGGCCCTCAAAGCTAGAGGGAGAAGCGTCTTCTGAAAAAAGAGACAATGTATTGCTTGAATGGAAAACACATTGGCCAGATTTTGAGTTGAAAGAATTATAAGAGTCCCACACCTGAAAACCCTTCTATAAGATGAGATCCTTCCGGTACAAGCTCATCAAATGTTTCATCTCTAGCCTGAACATGCAAAGAAGAAACATAAACCAAAGCTTTAAAGATAATATTAGAACCTCATGCAACCTTCAAAGCTATCCAATGTTGTTTAGATAACATGCCACATTAGGTACCTATCGACTAAATTAGGCAGTCAGATAACAAGAAACATAAACACAAGCATTCACATAGCACAGTCCATTAAAGGTTTGATAACAAGATGGGCTCAATGATCTGACATTGGTGATTGGTCAAATCACTAGGTATACATCCTAATGAGTTTGGATATCAAGAATTTATCGGTAATGTGTCTGTAGGCATTAGATGCATAGATCAAAACGAGATTATGGGTTATGTATACTCACACTTGATTTTAAGATTGCAGAGAAATTCTCACTGCTGAAAAGGGATGTTTCCATAGAATGGTCTTCAAACTGTAACATCCGACGCCTCTTCAATGCAGAGCGAGTCTCACTATGAACTTCCAGTTTCTTGTTAGTCTCACCTGAAAACCCAACTCATTAGATTAGAAACCATCATTAAAAAACAGTAAACAACAAGAACATAAGTGACAACTTGAAAACAAAAAGCACAAACCTGTTATGACTTGATAACCCAACTCACTACAAGCCTTCACTGGAGTGGTTTCATCATCAAACATGTAAGAGTGATCTTCTTGGTTCAATGTAACTTCAGTCATTGTGCACTCTGGCACATCAGCTGGAGTTATAAAAAAAAAACGATTCAATCATACTTGTCACAGTATTGTTAAGAGTTAAAATGATGTAAACAATAAAACTTACAGAAGACAGACTGTGGTTGGTGATTATAGCTCTCCACTTGCCAATCCCAAGAAGGGCTGCAAATTTTTACACATCACATAAATCTAACAATGCAATTGCAAACATCATAATCCACAACTTGAAAGCTCAATCACAACATTTCAATCTTGATTCTAACCACTGTGAGCAGCATTTTCACAAAATGAGAGATTATAAAATTTGGGATTTAGTGGAAATGATGAGAAGCATTGACTAGCTAAAGAAAAACCCAAATCCTAAATTGAGTAAATTGAAGATTAATGAAACATTTAAACGACCCACCCATTTAATTAAAAAAAAAATCCAACATTTCTTTAACTCACAAATATCACATCAAATCCGACATTTCATCTTCACATTAAACCCAGAAATCATCAATCAAAACCCAGAAAAAAAATAAATCAACACTAAATCTAAACGATAACAGTAAAACCCAAACAAGAGAAAACACAAATCAGACTCTAAACGAAGATTTAAAAAAAAAAAACAACACAAAATCGAAAAATGCGCAACAAAACTAATCAAATCAAACACACGAAAAATACGAAATAAACCCAGAAACCAAACAAAATCAAAAATAACCAAATCGAGATGAAATAATCAGCAATAAAAAAAAAAAAAAAGAGAAATCTACCGATCATCGTCTCCGTAATCCATCGATCTTCTTCTTCTTCTTCTTCTTCTTCTTCTTCTTCTTCTTCTTCCACTTTTCTCCCAGTAACTAGCCGTTGCCCAGAAAATTAAAAAAAGTAAAAAATCAACAATAAGAACAAAATACATGCACGCTCTCGAAGACGAAGAAGCATATATATATATATAAAACAAAGAAGCAGTTTTCACTGACCTTTGTGTGCTCGAGATATGTGCTTAGTGCTTACTGCTAAAAACCCAGAGAGAAGAAAAAATAAATAAAAAGTAAAAGCGGCGAGGTTCTCTCACTAGGACACTGGTCAATATTTATATACTCTCTGCATCTCTATTTATGAGGAAAGAGAGAAACTTTTTTTTTTTTTTTTTTTTTTTTTTGTAAAAGACCATTGCGAAGCACGCTTTCTAGTTTGTTTTTTTTTTTTTTTTTTTTCTATGTCGTCGTCGTGCTTCCTCTTTTTTCGCGATTTTCTTCTTAATTGTGCAATTATTATTTTTTAATTACAATCATTTTTGGTAACTCTGTTTATATTTGGATATACCAATATTCGCTTCTTCTTCTTTTTTTATAGATTTAGTTTTTTTTCGTTCTAAGTATCTATTTTCGTGTTTAATTTGACTCTGTCTACTGCATCGTTGATTTTGTTTAGATAATCAAAATTTTAAAGTCAGTAATTAGTAGTAATCAGTGATGATGAATGATGATTACGACATATCATTCAAGGATGTATACTGTATTAATCAATTGTACATTCACTAGGAGTATGATTCATTTCCAAACTATGTTATTATTCAAATGTGTATTTAAATTTTCACTTTTTTTTATTCAACTTTTTATTAGAGAACATTTTTGGTTAAAATCCATCAAATTTAGTATTATTAGTCATACTAATTTGTTCAAACTTTTATAGGTTTCAATGGATTTTTCTGTTCATGAACTTGTATATGGATTCTAAGGTGGTAAACTTTTGTTAAATTTTATTGTAACTGTTAATAAGATGATAAAAAATGCACAATAAATAAAATATACTTTTTGACGAGAAAAAAACTAAAAAAGTTAAAATTTCATAATGTTGAAATAGAACAAACAAATTATAACGCTTATTTTTTTTTTTGAAAACTGAAAATTAAAATTTTGTTGGGACTTGTCATGAAATAAATTAAAAAGTAAGTTGGTGTTTTTATTGGAATTTGTTATTGTTAACTGTCTTCTTAAACGAGTACCGACAAAATCGGTTCATTGCATATATCATTCATATGTTGACTAAAACACTAAAACATAAAATATACGTTTTGGTGAAATAGACCTTAAAAAGTTAAAATTTCATAATGTTGAAATAGAAAAACCAAATTATAACGCTTATTTTGTTTTGAAAGTTGAAAAGTTAATGAATTCAAAAATAGAATTTACACGAATTCAAAGGTAAAAGTTTGTTAATTTTTTGAAACTGTTCATGAAATAATTAAAAAATAAGTTGGTGTTTTGTTGGAATTTGTTTTTGTTAACTTTTTTCTTAAATAAGTAGCGACAAAATTAGTTCATTTGCGTTATATTTTAAATAAGTAGCGACAAAAACATTAAACGCATTAACGAATAAAATATACGTTTCGGTCAAATAGAACTAAAATTTTAGAATTTCATAATGTTGAAATAGAAAAAAACAAATTATAACGCTTATTTTTCTTTGAAAACTGAAAAGTAAATGAATTCAAAGGTAAAAATTTATTAATTTTGTTGGAATTGTTCATGAAATAGATTAAAAATAAGTTGGTACTATCCCCAACTTGACTTTTCTTAGATTAGGTGGACACAAGACATAGTCTATTTTATGAATCTTCATTCTCCATTGCTAAAAATTATAAACTTCAGCTTTTGCTAATTTATAATTTATTTTTGTTAAAATTCATCAACTCTAGTATTATATGCTAATTATGTCCTGTACAAAAAAAGGAACATTCTATTCCATCGGTTAATCAAAGAAAGGAAAACATATAAGCATCTCCGGGACCATTCAAACAAAAATACCGGGCCGTTGCCTACTTCGCGGGATTGCATTACGTAGAAGGATTTGTGATCCACTCTCGGCTAAGTTTCTATGGAGAGAAGGGCTGGCCTTAACAACGAATTTCGTAAAGCGCAAGAAGGGGATTTCAAGAATTTGGATATTTCGACTTGATCTTATTCTCGGTCCTCCTCAAATCAGGATGATCTTTTCGGAAAGGAGGAGTAGGAGGAGTCAGCCGGAATCAAGTCAACACAGCCATTTGATGATTACGCTCTATTAGGCGACGAAATTGTCATAGCTGACCGAGGCCGTCCCCTTCATTCTATGCTGACCCCGGCTCGGTCCTTTATAGTTGTAAAATGCTTCTCTGAAAAGTCAGGAAGGAGGCAAGCAAATGAAGGGAGGCATTACGGGTCGACTACAAGAAGGAAAGCTTTGTAGACTCGACTCGCTTTCTTGGTTTGATGAGCTATACACACTTTCTTAGTTTGATGAGTGAGTAACAACTTCTGAGTTGACTTGGAAGTGGAGAGCTTTCTTTGGCCTTTTAGTTCTTTCAGGAGAAGGGACATGGCCAAGCCAGTACCAAAGCTCAAATCCGGACTGAGTGTGAGTGTCGCAACATCGTCATTTCCCCACTCAACCCGCTCGGAGAGTACAAAGTTGGAAAAGACCCCTGGTTGACTCCAGAGGCGTGAACTCTGATTCGATCCGGGTATTCAATCCCGCCGCTGAGATGCTCTGAAACGACCGCACTCGTTTTTTTGCTTTTTTTTTTTTTTTAACAATTAATTATTATTCCCATAAATAATAATTAACTTCTCCAAACAAATATTATTCAACTAATCATGAATAATATTTAAAACCAATAATTAATATTCCCCTAAATATTAATTACTTCCCCAAACAAATATTATTCAACTAATCATGAATAATATTTAAAACCAATAATTAATATTCCCATAAATATTAATTACTTCTCCAAACAAATATTATTCAACTAATCATGAATAATATTTAAAACCAATAATTAATATTCTCCTAAATATTAATTACTTCCCCAAACAAATATTATTCAACTAATCATGAATAATATTTAAAACCAATAATTAATATTCCCATAAATATTAATTACTTCCCCAAACAAATATTATTCAACTAATCATGAATAATATTTAAAACCAATAATTAATATTCCCATAAATATTAATTACCACCCCAAACAAATATTATTCAACTACTCATGAATAATATTTACTCACTCCAACAACAAAATATCCTTTTTAAAACAACCGAAAGGATATTTAAATCGATCGATCTTTCCAGAATACGACGACTTGAGTTGAGAGTCGAAGTTGGTCTGTATAGCCACCTTGGCTTTCATAGACAATTTCTGTTGTCTATAACGGTCTCGATAACGAGAAACCGGACTCGAGATCGATAGATCATTTATCCAAAAATACTAAACGGACACAAAACCTTTTTAAAACGGAAGACTCTTAAACAAACAAACGAGTTTAGATCATTCCCTCTTCTTCGCCATAATTCCACGGTCACACAAACTCTTTTCCTGCATCAAACAAAGGAGATGCATAAGTATTTCAACAAATACTTAGTGAGGCAATCCTCCCGTCTACAAGCTATACACACAAACGATTAAAATTATTCAACGTATTAAACACGAAAATACCGCAATAAATCAACCATCTCAAGAAACACTCGATCTAGATCCCCCATGAGATCATACGGCCTACAATCATGCAACACATCAAATAACTCAATCGCTTAGATAAGCTTACGGTCATGCACTCACATCCGATTAAGGATAATTTCCCAGACAAGGAAACCAACAACACAACCCAACGATGGCTCCCTCCTTTGTGTCAAACTCTTCCTCGACACCCGCCTACACCACATCCAAAAATCACACTCAACACGACACAACCTTTCACACGCCAACAACAGTTCTCCATATTCTGAGACTTATATCCATAAGTTCTCAAGGTTACGACAAAGTTTAAGCTCAAACCGAGCTCGTTTGCCCAACCAAACAATACAACTCGTGAGACTATTCTATAGAAAATATGTCTCATATAAATACGTGAATAAATCAACAACTAACCGTTTGAAATCTCAATCCCCACCATTGAAACTCAACCCCTAAATGTCCTGAAGCTAACCCCAAAGGTTTCAAGATGATCCCACGACAAACGAACTCGCTATTGCCCTTTGAATCCACGTTGGTCCGTGTTCGCGTCTGAAACAGAGCGCCTCACGGAAACGTGAATAACTTTCAGAATAATAACTCAAATTCGATTCCGAAAATTGGTACATCTAGATATAAGACTTAACTACAACTCCACAAAAAATCGCTACCTTTCAAACGATTTGCTAGGTCAAACTCCTTTTTCCTTCTCACCCATGAAACAGCTCTCCAACTTACTCCTCTTTTGCACACCACCACAGCAACCTCTGTCTCCTTACACCTTGTGTTTCTCACGCCAACACACAGACAGCCACCAAGCCTCACCTCCTCTAGCTCTCCCACGCCCACACCGCTCTCAAGCTCTCAGCCTTGCTTGCTCTCCACACC